>JALMLS010000353.1:0-441143 GCA_038496445.1 Trichosphaerium sp. ATCC 40318
TTAAGATTATATGCTTGAGTGCATACTATGGTTTATTAGATAATGATATTGATGAGTACGTTTTACATTTCTAACTACATACTTTTATTGTTGTTTTGAACTCTATCAATAGTTTATCTTAAAAGCGTCCAATATTTTCCTTTCAAACTTATTCCTTAGTAAGTGAGGGTCAAGATATTGTTCTAGGTTGTATGGTTTAATTTTAACCAACTCACAACCAATGCGGATTGCATGTACACCAGATAATGCTTATACCTGTATCTGTAATCTTAGTGTATGAAACATCAATGGAATGAACACGTGATAAAGCTTTGATTCCTTCATCTGAAATATTAGTGTGAGAGATATCTATTGTGTGAACATCACACAGCGCTTTTACACCCTTGCTTGTCACACGAGTGTCAGAAAGAATTATGCAATGGGCTTTTTTCAGCTCTTTAATGCCTTTGTTCGTGATATGATAACAACTCCTTAGGTTGATACTATGAACACAGCCAGTGCTGTTAATCCTTTATCTTCAACTCTAGTATCGCGGAGATTAATAGTATGAACACCAGCTAATGCTGCAATGCCTTCATCGGTTATTGAATGGCAACTCCTTAAGTTGATAGCATACACACCGGCAAGTGGTTTTATCATTTCATCTGTCACTGGTGCACCAGCAAGATCAATAGTATGCACTCCTGATAATGCTGACAATGTAGAATATAGCACACCAAGATTAGAAGAACACAAAATAGTATGAACACCAGCTATAGCCTTCAACCCTGCATCATCCGCTTATATTCGTGAAATCAATAGAATGGACGCCAGACAATGCCACAACACCCTTGTTGCGAGTGTCTTGCTAATGTCAATAGTATGAACTCCTTTTAATGCTGCAATGCCGTTGTCATCAACATTAGTATTGGCAAGAAATATTGCATGAACACCTGCTAGTGCTTTCAATCCTTCATTTGTAACTCTGGTATTTTCCAAATTAATCGTGTGGACACCTGCCAGTGCTTTTATCCCTTTGTCTGTTACCACAGTCTTTCTTAGGTTAATCTTATGTACACCTGCCAGTGCTATTAATCCTTCATCTGTAACTTTAGTTCTTTGAAGATTGATTTCATGTACTCCAGCTAAGGCTTTGATGCCCTCATCTTTTACATACATGTATGAAAGATTTATTGTGTGAATACCAGCTAAGGCTTGCACGCCCTCTTTACGTCGTCTAATGATGGAAGTCCTCTAAATGACGAATCTTTTCTATAAATTGGTGTCGATGATAGACAAATTGTATTTGAACCTGAAAGCCATTTAATCCCGTTTAAACTAACCTTACACCTTTCTAGTACTATCGTATGTGTACCGGAGAGTTGTTTAAGCTGTTTTTCACTCAAAGCAAACCCGTCAAAGCTAATACCATGAATGATATTGATGTTTGAAAAATCGAGAGCTGAATTCTTGGAAAGATTAAGCATGTACACGCCGTCTGAGAGGTACTTATTCATTTCTTTCTGCTTCATTTTGTATTTAATTACAATCTCACTTGACTTTATAAGGTGTGGTGCTGTTTGGAATAGTTGTTTCAGCTTTTCTTTTGAACGTATTATAACTCTTTTTCTTCTTGATTTGCTGTCATAGTTTAAGTGGTTTATAGCTATTTGGGCTAGATACGTTGATGTATGAACTATTGAGTTCATATCTGACGAATAGACGTTTTGAAGAATACATACGGCTACTTCAACTGGAATTTCGTCAAAGTATGCGGTTGTTTGGTTCATTTTTTCTAGTAGCGACTTAGATATCTATGTGTACAACTAATTACATACCTCGTTGTTGTATTGTGTCGTATAACTTAGCTACAGTTATAACGAGTTGTTATAAGGATGCATTTAAGTCCGCCTCTAAGTTACCTTAATAAAGTCTTTAACCTCATTCCCAACTATGTCCAGTTATACCTCTCATATTGTTACAGGTACAAGGTATGGAGAATTCTGTTTTGATAACTTTATTACAAGCGAGGTTTTATTAACTTTATTACATAATAATAACTAACTTCGTTATGTTCAGATAACGAAAGAAACATACTGTAAACGCCCCAAAGATATGTTGATTGTTATTTACTTCCAAAAAATGCTGTTGATTAACCACGTGAGATAGGTCTTTTTGAGCACAGGAAAAAAAGCAAGTTTTTTACAGAAAATCCCTTCGCACTATTTAAACCCAAACTTCTGTGTGCATGCTATCTTGTGTACATATTTATTGAGATGGTTTTGGAGTAACAAAAAGGACTTGTAGCCTATTCAGCGCACAGAGATATATAGCAACCTGCAACTTGTGCCGTAGCAATCACATTTTACAATACTACGTCTACTACGTCTTTAATAGCCTCGGCTTGGCAGAGTTAAAATTGTGTAGTTCACAAGTTCGCTTAGCCTAACAGTATATGTTACTACGAGAAGTTTTCGCGCCTTATTAACTTACGTAATGTCCCAATAATATAGTACAGTATCCAAGTAACTTACGGGTTAGTGGCTCGCTGGGTTTTTGCGGGTACATGGTAATCTTGTACACCTTTTTATAAGCTAGTAAATACTACGCTATCGCTGGAGACTTGTAAATAAACACGTGTTTTTGCACACCATTAAGTGAATATTTGTATGATAAATGGAGTCTGATTTTATGGCTTACCGTAAAACTATTAACAGAAGCAACAGCATAAATTCCTGAAATACCATACAATCAACAACAATGCCTACTTTAAAAAGTGAAGATCATCTCACTATCCAGAATACTGTTGGGAACAACTACATTGTATGCTAAACTTGTACAACTTTCTAATGTAACTCCTATGTAGATCCACACTTCTTCTGTTGGTACGTTGTTTGTAAAAGTCAGTAGCACGAAGACAACCAACGTGGCATTTTATATGGTCAACTCACCTTGATATTAGCGCGCTTGTACAAGAGCAGTCCTACAGGGGAATGGGGATTCAGTGGCTTGGTTGGCGCTGTAACCATTGGTAAGAACTACCCTTGTTTCTAGTGTATAATCGTTAACTTCTTGTAGCTACAAGCAAACAAAACGCTTCTCACTACATCAAGTTAATCAATTTAATGGTACGTTATAAACAGAAACAAAGTCGCCCTTGCGTTCCCTTTTTTTTTTCTTCTTTGAAACACGTGATTTTGGTTTCTGACGCATGGATGTAGGATAATAAAGTTATATTCTCTCAAGAGATGTACAATGGTTTTATTTATACCTCACCTGATGCTTTTTTCCACGTGTTCGAGACCGACAATTGGGTATCTGGCTTGTACGTGTTCTGGTCTTTTTTTCCCTTGTCCATGATCTAAACTTGATCAATAGTTCTTTTGCGGATGCTAGCGAAGCTGCTGTTTTTCTTGAGAAAGTGTCTTGTTGTAAGAGTATGATTGGGCTACCTACACCTAAACATGGCGAAAACGGAAAGCAAGGAAGAAAGAAATCCAGTAAAAAGGTATAAGTTATCAAGCTATTTCTAACTTGAATGGTACATTAACGCTTTGTACTTGCAGGCAGGTAGACCTTACAAAGTAAAGAAAAGCATCAGGTTGTTTAGTAAGAAACTAAAGAAAGCAGGAGGCAAGAAGAGACATTCTCAAATTTCGACACCACAAGTACGTTTTTGTTTGTTCTTTTGTTAGCTAATTGCGCGCAGAACTTTAGACATGTGTCTCATCTCGGATGGGATACAGAGAAGGCTGAATTTAAGACTCGTAACCTACCACCAACGCTTATTGTAAGTCTCAGCGCTAGATTACTAACCATACTAAACTTCTCTTAAGCAAGACAGAAAAGACAAAGGGAATCCAACCCTGCCACACGAAATATGCTCTGGTATTCCAAAAGAAGAAGATATTCCCGTTGTATTGGAACAGTACGTTTTTATTTGAAAGCAATACTAATAAAATATTTAGTCCACAAGGTCCTCCACCTCCACCACCAGCACCACCAGTACCACCAGCGCCACCAGCACCACCAGCACCACCTGCTGCAATACCATATGTTCCAACAAGTTCGACGGGTAGAGTAGGAGCTTCTACAGCGACAGGTATCCGTTCTGCACCACCAAAGGCTGCTCTTAAGCAATTTATTGGCGATATTATGCTTACTAGTATAATTAAAAGACGTGGGGCTATGGGTTATAATGAAGAAGAATCTGAAGGATCATTCTGAACTAAATATGAACTTTTTGAAAAAGTCACATTCATGTGGTTAATCTTACAGCAATTTTAAATAAAACTAAAGCATTCGTGTTGAAAACTAGTGAGTCTTGTTTAACAAATACAATTGTTGCATCTAATTTATGTAATTGTCTGAAGTTTGATCAACCAAACCATGAAACTTGCAATGAGTTTACTTGTTATGTTTTTTAGTACAAACTTAAGCACTTTTCTTCATTAATCGTTATTGTAGTATACTACGTTGTCCCAGCCAATACCAGTACATCATAACGCCATTTAATTAGTGGTAAAAGAAGGAAAAGAAAGTAAAATAGTTTAAGTCATGATGAAGAGAAAGAAAGAAACAAGTGTTTACCACAGCAAGTGTTTTTTCAAGTATCATCCACAAAAATAATACGAAAGAATCGATGTTTTACAAAGTTCTATACTTGCCTAAATCATTGTCGTGGCAATATACCTTGAATGGATTCAGACTTCTACAGAGTTTCTTTTCTACCACTACTGGCACAACCAAAATAAATCGACACGTGACTAATAATAAAAAAAAACCCTCTCTTTCTTTACAACGAATACAATTTTTCATACACACAGCTGAGGCGTATACAACCATAAACGGGTTATACTTGTGAAGTGATGTTGACAGCCTTTTAGTGTTGCTGTTCGTTAGCTAGACTTGCTTATACTAAGCGTATTAAGTGCTGTTTTCATCTTGTAAAATTCTCATATCATCCGGCTAAATTCGTATATATGGCTTTATTTGTCTTTATTACTAAGTCTGTAAGATATTTCCATTAAAGAAAGGAAATCATGTCATCGCTATTTTGCTACGTGAGCATGTTTTCACTAAAAATTGCCAAAAAACCAGTGAATAATTCTCTGAATGGTTCTCAGATACTTCTCTTGCTTCTTTATTGTTTCAACAAAGACCTACAGTAAGTATGTCAAGCGACAGCACTGAATGTATGTCTTTGGCTACAGACGGAAGTGGTGACATTCAAAACCAAAGGTTCGTTTGGTGACTATTGTTTTATTAAAACGTTTGATCACGGAGATTTGAGCCTAACAGTATTGTTTGTAGTTGTGGCTTTGCGTTTCATGTCATCAAAACGTCAAAATCTAATTTTAACATTAAATTCACTAGTAAGTGCTAGAAAAGTTGTAACACTTACGCTGACACTATACTAGACCTCTTGTTGTCTCAAATCAAAAAACAAAAATCGTCAGAGCGAGCTATAACCCAGGCTCTGAAAAACAAAAAGTACGACCCCAAGAAATGGTTCATCTCTAAGAGAATTGCCTAGGAGTACAGTGGATATACGCTTACATACAGGAAAGCAATCTTTTACGATACAACCACTAATAAGCAAGGATGGAAGCGAGGAGTATGTAGGTTTGTTTGATGGGAACGAAGATGACGCTATGTACGATTTCGAAGTATGACTCATCAGTACCTAATACCACGTGTAGACCGAGTAGCTCTTTTTTAAACGCTACTGAAGGTGAAATACACATAACGATTTCTAAAACAAAAGCGCCTGACTTTCCAATGTCATGTGAACTTCAGAATGTTAACTACAGTGTACCCCAAAAGAAGGGCTCTGTAAGGCAAATCATTCATAATGTTTCAGCCAAATTTGTACCTGGTGAGCTCGTTGCCATAATGGGGCCAACGGGTAAGTGACGTAATAGCGTACCAGAAGATCTTACACACTCTAGGAAGCGGTAAAACCACTTTAATGAATATTATAGCAGGGAGAACAAAGACGGGAGTTTCTGGCTCTATCCTTCACAACGGTTCAAAACCAAGATCTAAAACAAGGAGGCTTCTTGCATATGTATTGCAGGTATGAAGAAAATGACGTATCACGTGAATACCACGTGATACTAAGATGCAATTTTGTTAATCAGTTTTTTCCACAGAACGATGTTATGCTTGAGAATCTTACTGTATGGCAAACTCTTATGTATCATGCTGAACTGAGGATGCCTGCTTCTGTTTCGTTGCAAGATAAGAAAGATAAGGTAATGCTACTGATGAACGAGCGTTTAGAATTGGTCCTAAAGCATTGGTTGTAGGTTCTTGAGTTGTTGGCACTTTTGAATCTTACGAAAGCGAAGAATACTATCATTGGAGGTGATGTTAAGCGAGGGATTTCAGGAGGGGAGAAAAAGAGAGTCAACATTGCACTAGCTCTACTGTCAAATCCAAGTTTATTGCTTCTTGATGAACCAACAAGGTATGAGACTATCGCTAATTTTACGCTGTAGCTAACTGCGACCGTAGTGGACTAGACCTCAGTACAGCTGAAAAACTTACTGAAATATTAAAGAAACTTGCCCAGCAAGGTCTCACTGTTGTACGTTTTTGAGCATGGTCTTGTTCAATCGATTCTTGTCTTACAGTCTAAGGTAACTACTATACATCAACCGAGCTCTCAAATGTGGAACTACTTCGACAAGTTACTGGTACTTAGACTTTCTCTTTTTCAACTTCATTCTCCTCTTATGAGTTGAAATAGCTCCTCACAGATGGAAGTACTGTTTATTACGGCCCTACAAATAAGTGTATAGGATATCTTGGTAGTTTAGGATACAAGTGCCACAAGTTTTACAATCCAGCTGATTTTATAAGTACGTATTTAGTAACCGCTGATGTGTTGATGTTTATTGCTTTTTAGTGGGCATAATGATGAAACAAGAAAGCACTAATAGTGGCAAGTCAATTAAACAAGATCTTATAGCGGCATACAGGCACGTGTGTTTTTCCAAAAACCTAGCTTGTCCACGTGTTGCTAATAGGTTTTTTAAAGTAAGTATAGCAAGAAACTATCACCAAGTGATTCAGATAGTGCTATGCACCCAGTCGATGATATTGAAGAGGACCATGTTCAAAAAAAGTACATCTGAAAGAGCTTAACGAAAACTAAAGGGTTTGTCTTATTTAGGAAATTTCCTACTTCGTGGTGGCATCAGTTTAGAGTTATACTAGTGAGACAATTCCATCAATATAGGCCACTAGCTTTTTCGTATCTAACGTTCCTTGATGTAAGTTATAACCTCAGAACAAAAGTAACATCTAATGCATTGTCAGACAATTTTAAGCGCAGTTGCAATAAGTCTCATTTTTTTTAATACGCCGTATGAAGAAAACAAGATTCAAGACAGACTTGGTCTTATTTTTGTGGTTCTCACTCTTGCAGCTGCTTTCAGACCATTATTTCATAGTGTTACTGGGTTTCCAGCAGATAGAGTAGTTCTAGAGAAGGAGAGAAGTGACAACTTATTTCGGTATGACAACAATCATTTTCTTATTTTTTTCCCACGAACTGAACTGACCCTTTCATCTAGGCTCTCAGCATACTATTTCGCAAGAGTTTTTGCTTCAATACCTTATGACTGTTTACATCTATTCATATTTGTAGTAATAACATACTGGGCAACTGGATTCAGAAGATCTGCTTCAGCGTACGCCAAAGACATGTTCAGCCAAGCAACTAATGATAGAATATAGCTTCGCTACTTTCTGCCTGCTGATGTTCACAAGTTTTGAAGTTGCCAAAAGCTTTGGATTAATTATGGGCGCTATATTTAAAGATGTGAATAAAGCTTTGGTAGTTGGCTTCAATATCTTTCTCATAAGGTAACTGACTTTAACAGCATTGAGACATTATTTGAAACAAACTTCTAATGTTGTCTTAGTACAATAGCGTCTGGGTTTCTAGCAAGTCTTCTACCAAGCTGGATAAAGTGGATACAATACTTAGGATTTTTCAAGTTCATCTATGATGTACGAAGTCATCTATACAACTTTACAGAATGAAATCTTAACTTGGATGTAGGGTGTTTTGATCAATGATTTACAAGGCGTAACCTTTAGGCAGATACCTGATTTTTCATCTTCATATGATGATATTCTAGTATCTAATAGTACAGAGGTGTTACCTGATATATCGGGCGAAAGAGTAATTGATGTAGTTGGTGTTATTGTAAATGACATTTGGCTGAATTTTTTAATCGTGGTTGGATGGCTTATTGTTCAACACATCATTGCATTTATTTGTCTAAAGTATAACTATAAACCAAAAAAATAAACAAAGTTTAAATCAAATCCTATTGTTCAATCGACTCCAAATGGTTTTTTTTTATTGATAACACAGCTTCATAACAACTTCTTCATAAACCCAATTACTAAACTTCATTCCTGTACACTAGCAAGGTCACAATTTTGAACTCTATACTGGGTTAAATTATCTATCTACTGAAAGATTTCTCCTTCGTAGATCGGTTCAAGGTCAACAGGGATATCTTCTAAGCTATTTAAGGCTTCAGCCATTATATCTGTCTTAATAGCATAAGTATCTAACAACTTTTGTGCAGTAGCCTTGCAGCCCTAGAGAAATTAAGTCAGTGCTCAGAGTACTTACAAACAAAAAAAAAAGTTATCAGTTAGGTTTTTTTACCTTTGCTTGTGCTAGTAGAATTTCTCCAGTTAAGTCCTTTACAGCTTGACCAATCTTATCGAAGTTTACAAAAAAAGTTTTATCCTCTTTATCATAACCAAAACCACCCTATAACACATAAAACATTAGATCATACGTTCACAAAACCAAAAAACTTCAGAAAAAAACGTCAGAAAAAAAAGAGAAAAAAGCAGTACTTTGTCCAAGAGATAGTTCAATTGCAAGGCTTGACCCTTTCCATGGGCTTCCTCAAGACCAAATCTGATAGATCTGAAAGCACCAGCCAAGTAAGTAACATAGAAGCTGTTTTTCATGTCCTTTGATACAATTCCCTAAAGTACTTGTTAAGCAAACAAAACCAACTTAATATGAGCCTAACCTTATCCATAAAGTGAAGAAGAGCGTGTAATCCAAGAATATCAGCTTTTCCTTCTTCAATAGCGCTATGTATCTCTTTCATCTGCGCACGTACTGTTGTCTTCTTACCATCAACTACAATGTCGTGTGGTCCCAAACTGTGCGCTATAAAGACGATTAGAAAGAAAATGAAAAAAACGAAGCTTGTCGTACAGCATTCATGAGATAAAATATGTGTAAAGAAAGCATCAAATGATATGTATTGTTGTTGATCAGCTCTGATGACTTTCTTTGCGATAGGAGTCAACACTTGCTTAAACTTTTCTTCCTAAGTCAAGTTCGATTAGCAACTCGTTTTCAGGCCACTATGATCTGTTTGGATTACAAATAACGTACTTGCACGTTCTTTAGAAGCACGAGTTTCGTGCCTTCTTGTTTGCAAACACGCTCGTCATTAGGTAGACAAAACGCTGCTGTCATAGGACCAGCAACATCACCGGCAGAGTATACTTGGTTAACAACAACTATAAACGAGATTAATTAAAACACGTAGTGACAAGTCCGAGTAGTACCAATGTAGCGTTCGCTGATTTTCGTGTTCTTGTATTTATCCGGTACTAAAATATCATTTAGACGCAAGGAGCAAACACAAGAAAGGTATTACTCACGTGGAAGGTCATTTTCAATAGCTTGAAGTTCATTTGTGAATTTTTTGAGTTTTTTAGATTCGTCGAAGTCACGAAGGGCAATAAACGCTTCGAAAGCAGCCTTGTAGTTGAATAGTTCATCCTCGTATACTTCATATGGTCCTATACAATATTAAAAAATGGAAGAGAGTGATTAGAGTACCAATTGTAACGTCTATGGCTGAGCTATCATCTATCTTCATCCATGCAACGTCAGAGTCATAGTAGTCATTGGAAAGAAAAGAGCTTGCTCTTGACGTCAAAAACTTGCGCAAAGAATCGTTTTCTACCAAAGAAGCAGCCTCAGAGAGGAGGGAAGACACTTTGTTTTTAACGTTAATTCAATGAAAAGCGAGAAGAACGTTAAACTGTTTACCTTGCGTCAATTGGGTCTTGTAGGCTTCAGAATAAGGTGTAGCTTTGAGTTTCTTATCTTCTGATGCTCTCGTTATTAAATGAAAGTATCCTGTTGCGTTTTCCTTCTCTTTGGCTGTCATTCCTTTAATCTGTTCAGATGATTAATTATTTGTTTGGCTTTGAGGATTTGATTTCGTACCCATGCTTCAAACTCCTCCTTTGACATGTCAAGCGGATAAAAATTTGCGCCTTTTGGTTTTTTAGGCACAGAGGAGGTAAAAGCTTCATGATCCTCCAATCTGAGCGTATTAGTGACAAATATAATAGATTAGAAGCACGTACACGTTCCAAGGTCCTCTATTGATCCAATAATAACGTGAAAGCAACGAACCTTCCCTAAGCACAATTAGAGCGTATATTAATCGGATTAGAGTACTCAGAAGTATCTTCTTTAAGTTTATTGTATAAACTCAAGTTATCTGACCACAATTGCTGCATGTACAACTCATTGATTACTTTTGCGGCTGTGACGAGTTTTTTTAACGCTGTCTTCTGGTTTGTGTTCAGAGCCGCCGTATCAGCCTTAATTTTTGTTGTAGCATACTTTGCTAGCTTTGTTCTCAATGCTTGGGCCATTGTTGAAGTTCTGAGTTTAACAGTTATGACTGTAGGGCGTTCGAAAAAATTAGGCTACCAAAAACTATTGACACGTGATTTGTAAAATCTAACGGCGTAGCTGGTATGTGAAAGGTATAACTGGACGTAGTTAGGTTAAAGAGTATTAGGTAACTTAGAGAGCAGACTTGAAAGTATCCTTACGCCATCTTTTTGAACGCAATGGAAGAGCGCACTGAAAATACCAGTAGCAACGAAATCGACCTATTAGCGCTCCCAGTTGAAGTAATAGTTCATATCCTCAAACAGGGAAAATATACACTCTGTTCAGCCCAAACATGCCGCTTATTACGAGATATCGTCCATAACCATGTTGGATATGGTCAAATTATAATTACCAGAGAGAATCAACTGAAAGTTCTTTCTCAGAGTCCGCTACTTCGGAGTTCACGTCTTAGTTTTTCGATTCGCGTTGCTCGACGTATATTAACCGACAGTCACCTGCGTTTACTTGCAGGTGTACGCGCCATTGACATAGCATATGTACCATTGATAACAGATGAGGGTATTAAGGCATTAGCTGGTGTATATGAAATTGATTTGTCAGAAACAAATGTAACAGATGAAGGTGTCAAGGCGTTGGCTGGCGTGCGCAAGATTAGTTTATCAAATACACGTGTAACAGATGAAGGTTTGAAGGTATTGTCAGGAGTACATACTATCGGCTTGTTTAATTGCGTAATAACAAGCGAAGGCTTGAAGGCGTTGCGTGGTGTACACACCATATACTTGGGTTGTTGTGAACACATAACGGATGAGGGTGTAAAGGCATTGGCAGGTGTACATCATATTGATCTATCAGAAACATGCATAACAGATGAGGGTGTCAAGGCATTGGCGGGTGTACATCATATTGATTTATCAGAAACACTCATAACAGACGAGGGTGTCAAGGCATTGGCGGGTGTACATAATATTAATTTATCAGAAACACACATAACAGATGAAGGTTTGAAGGCATTGGCTGGTGTACACACCATATACTTGGGTTGTTGTAAACAAATAACAGATGAAGGCATCAAGGCGTTGGCAGGTGTACATAACATTGATTTATCAGAAACATATGTAACAGATAAGGGGGTCAAGGCGTTGGCTGGTGTACACACTATTGACTTAGGCCGTTGTGAAATAACAGATGAGGGTGTCAAAGCATTGACTGGTGTACACAATATTGACTTGACCCACTGTGGACAAATAACAGATGAGAGTGTAAAGACGTTGGCTGGTGTACACACCATATACTTGGGTTTTTGTGAACACATAACAGATGAAGGAATCATTGCATTGGCTGGAGTCCATGAGATTTGTTTACATAATATGAATGTAACTGATAAATGTTTGGAGGTATTGTCAGATGCACATACAGTTAAATTGTTCGACTGTAGCTCAATAACACATGAGGCCATCAAAATATTGAAGAAACATGCGAATACTTTGCACAACTAAAAAATAGGTCTAGGTGTGGTTGTAGGAGTCTATAAAAATAAAATAAAATCTTGAGTAGTATCAACTTCTTTGAGGTATTTTTACTCCCTTTGAACTATCTTTCATTCCAAACGCGAGTTGTAGCAGGTAGCTATGATATATTACTTGTATTATCACAAATAATTTTGTGATTTGTTAGTACTGTACCGAGGAAAAGTATTGACAGTCAAAACAAGTATTTTCGAAACTCGTTTTTCAGAATGTCTAGAACTGTCTCAAAAAGCGATGCTACCGAGACCGCTACGCACTGCTAAAACTAATAAAACGACACCAATAGTATCAACAATACCGCCTTATTCTTGTCAAAAAATACAAAGTCAACGCAAGCCCAGTTTAAAATAATAAAAAACTTCATTTTTGTTTTCAAATAAAACAACATGGGAAAAACACAAAGCACCCCTGACGATACTGACGAATACACTGATAAAAATTTTAAACGGACAGCCGTTGATGTGCTCATGAAAGAAAAATACGGTAAAAACTGGACAGACCTCGAAGAAACCATACTAGTAGCGTACAGAACCAATCGAGAGTCTCTAACGCTTCGTGTTACAGAAGCCCCAATAATACCAAGCTGTATTGGCCTTTGTACAAACCTAAAAGAGCTAAAAATACTCGGAAAGCAACTTACTGTACCAAGAGAGATTGGTAAGCTGACGGAGCTTACACACCTTCAAACGTATTGTTGTCGCATGCTATTTTATCCTTACGAGCTATCTTATTGTTCCAAACTGGGCGGAGTAGGAGGAAGCAACTTGTACATTGATCTCAGCTCTCTTTTAGGCCGCTACTCTTTTCCACCTCTAAATAACACTGAGACTCTTAAAACTGTTACCTCCTTGACTGAGGCTTGTGCCAGAGTGGTTGTTAAGGAGAAATTGGATACATCAAGTCTACCACAGACACTTCAAGATAAACTTAAGACTAACGGTCCTAAAAAGTGTTCGATTTGCTTTAAGGCTCTTAATGACTTTGACAAAGGAAAGCTTGTGTGGCATCAACATCATTTCGGAGGAGACGGCAGAGGTATGCTACCGCTTCTAACACGTGTTTGTAGCCCTGCATGTGCTGCGCATGTTGAAAAGGCAACACCAAACGACATGGATGTGCTTAAAAGTAGGATGTATTTTACTCCAAAAAGTGGTAAAGAAATGGTCATTGGTGCATTAGGCAGGGGCGGTTCGGGCCGAGGAAAGAACTATGAGCACTTCGAAGATGTAGTGTACAACATGTAGTACTTTTAACACGTGAAGTTCGAGCCGAGGTTGACTTAAGTTGCGACAAAATAAAGTTTGTAAGTTGTTTATTGTCACAACGTTTCGTCCAAAAAGGCTTTAAATCAACCCCACATGTATCGCCTTGCATTGACATAAGTAAAACTACTCAATGGAAGGAAAAGAAGTCAAAAAACTAGAAAAAATCGGTAGTGGTCGTTTTGGGGACGTTTATAGGGTAGAGGTTGATGGTGTCACTTGTGCTTTGAAAGAATGTAACGTTAACTCTTCTAACGCAAAAGCAAGCAAGTACCTTGCCACTGAGCTTGAAATACTAACGTCAGTACAACATGCCAACATAGTACGATTGGTTGGTACACAGCGCTTGTACGGTCCTTAATATACAAGCCCACGATGCTTACAACTTGTAGAACGGCAGGTGTTAGTATTTTTATGGAACTACTCCCTTTTGACCTGCCTGGCCTTATACAGCGTATAAGGAGCGAAGAGAGGACAAGTTTTGGCGTTAGCGAGATAAAGAAACTAGCTGGAGGTAAAAAACCAAACTTTTATTTAATTTTTGACAAAATTTCGGTTTCCAGACATGACACGTGGTTTGATGTATTTACATGACCGCGGATTTATTCATAGAGATGTAAAGGTACGCATTTATGCTAAGTATAGGTTTGTAGTAGCTCATGAGAGTCCACAATAAATAAAAGCAGAAAAAATTAATAAAATAAATTTTTATTGAGCTGTCATTCAACGATTACTCCAATACACGTTCTTAATTTTGTTCACTTTTTAGGGAAGTAATATATTATTATCAGTGGATGAGAAGAAGCGTATTACAACAGCAAAAATTTGGTATGATTACTTTGTATTGTATTGTTGATTTTTTTTAACAAAGTGCAAAGCGATTTCGGTTTGGCTATCAAGGTTGATAGAGATAATTTACCAAGTAATCAAGTTGGATCCTTAAGATGGTATCAATTCTTATTAACCCCTTGAATTTACATTAAACTGCTTACAAAGGATGGCACCAGAGGTGTACGAAGAAGAAACTTACGATGAGAAAATTGATGGTCCGAACACTTTCTTTTTTTTCTTTTTTTTGGTTCTTTGTGCTTTTGTCTATCACTAAATTTGTATTATAGTGTGGGGTATAGGCATAACATTAATTGAAGCAATCACGTGCGATAAACCTTTTAAACACGTGGCAATTGTACTTGACGTCAAAGATGCAATTTTTAAGAACGAGTTAGTTGGTGTAATCAACAAGCTACCAAAACAATTTTCTACAGTGACACCTCTACTTTTACACTGTACTCACATTCACCCAAAGAAAAGGGCTAGCACTACACAAGTACTAGACTACCTAATAGTAAAGTAGTAAACGCTTTAATTCACTAACTTATTGTTCTCATTGATTTCTTGCAATTAAATTAGTTTTTTACCTTTTGTATTGCACTGTAACTTTGTTCTTCGTTTATACTTTATATTGAAGTTCTGGCTGATCGGAAGACAACTTTGCTAATGTATCCAAAACAGGAACGTGTTTTGTACCTGAGTGTTTTCGCTTTATTCTGGTTTATGCTGCACTCAAACAACGCGAGTTTGAATGAGATATAATAACGCTGTTGATAAAGCAAGGGTTTACTGGAGTTCATGCATATAAAAAATACTTGTTTTAGTTACTTCGTGATAAGATTTTTTCTTTCCATAGAAGTCAACAGTAGGGCATTGCCACGGTGTAAGTTTATTTGAGTGAAACTATATTGCAATCACGAATGTACTCTAATGATACAAAGTAGTCATAAGCTCTATCCAAGAAACCCCAACCGTACTCATCAAATGATTCAGTGTCTTCTACCCACAAAGCATCCAACTTTAAGTCAGTAATAAAGAAATGAGTAATTCCCCACATGCCCTCTCTAACGTTTTGGAGAGCTTCCATCAATCTAATTAAAGCTAATTTATTATCCCATGTTTCCTCACTAGAGCTCCCGTAGTATTCTTTGAGAAACGCAATGCGTGTTTTGACATCAAAGCCAGGGTTCATTGCAAATAGATTAGCAATGTCAAAAAGAGGATCGCCAACAGAACAGTACTCAAAGTCAATCAATGTCAATATATCATTCCCTTTTACATGTAATATATTGCTTGGTACAAGGTCATTATGAAGTGTTGTAATTCCAGATGATGGAGGAAGTAGAGCATTCGTTTTACGAGCATACGTAAAAATCTTTTGCAACTTTTTCCATTGTATGCTGTTTTTATCGAAACTGCCTTTCTGCTCTTTGTACAACTCTGGATATAGAGACAATCGGATCTCAGCTATTCTTAGAGGAGTATCAGGATTTTCAAAACCTAAATCCTGACTAGTGAACAAAATGCTAGAGTGAAAGTCAAGTATTAAGTGCGCGAGCTTTGCAAATGTTGGGTGCTTTGTATTGGTCATATTAACTGGCATGAGCGGTTCAGAGTTACCCACAAACTCTGATAACACCAGACCTTCTTCTACCGAAGAAGCTATAACAGCTGGCGAGAGCCCAACATGGTTACTAGCCATAGCACATTTTACTTCATTCTCACGAATAATGCCGTGTATTCGCTTGTATTTATGGTGCTCTGGGAACTGTCTATCACCCGCAATGCGTAAAATCATATCATTACCATGTCTGTATGTTATTTTGTATTGCCTGTTAGATAAACCGCCTCCAATAGGTATCACGTGCTCTATTTTTAAATTTGTTATGTTTTCTCGTCTAAGAAGATCGTATACAATTGTTCTAATATTTGGGTGATTGCCAGTACGTGTCAATAGGTACATTATAACCATTGATGATATGCCAATAATAACGACTACTCTGAGCATGGCAAAGGAGGTAATGAGTCAGCAAATGGCTTAAGAATATAAACCTTCACTTAACCTCTACTTTACATTCTCTTATTTTGATTTGTCTGTGTTGCACCGAACGACCCAACCGCAGGCTAACATACATCGATGCTAACAAATATTTACATACGAGTACGGGGTAGTTGAGACAATTTCGAAAAGTTATGAATTTTTGCTATTTTCAGGATTTCTAGAATCTTTGAGACGTCTTTGCTTGCCTCAGAACCATCTCAAACTTCAATTGATACTTTGTACCGAGGAAAAGCAACAGTCCGAGTAATTTTTTTCAAAAGTGGAGGAATTTCTTTAACTGTTTCAACAGCATGCTGCCTACCGCTCTCGACAGTCACAAATAACAGTCCCATGTATATTTTAACGCATGAGGGAGCTTATAACAGCTAACAAGGAGACAAAAAGAGTGCACTCGATAAAGACAACCCATAAAACCAGTTGTGTACCTTTGGTGAAACAATACACTTTGTCAATGATAACCGTGTACAAATGTTGGTAAGAAAATGGCCAATCTAAGTTACAACGTCAATGGCAAACATGCACTGGAACAAAGCTTGGGCGATAACAGATGGGCGAAGGATTTGGCAATGATTGACTTAATATCGAATACAGACTGCCTCGTATTCTTATATTCTCGTATGATTGTTTGGTTTCAATGTAGTTTTTTGATGTTGGTGCCCTTCTGTAGACAGAGTTGACCCATAAATATTTTAGTTTAATGTACTCTAAACTAGTGCAATACTAGAAAATAACAATCCTGAAACATGCAGTTATTGTTTAGTATGAAATCAAGACGCTAAGAATAAAACAAAATACGGGCTTGTTGCTCAACATCTCGGTAAGAAAGGCCTCATGTACTCTCAACTCTCAGTACCGTATTTGACTTCTTAGGAACTTCACATTTGTAGTCTTATATGTGGCTAGGACTCATTATCACTGAAACGTGACACCAAATTTCCCGAAGTAAAATTTTTTCATATTTGCATAAAACTTAATTCTGGTCACGTTTTATAAAAGATAAAATCTAGTGTCTTCAGAACTTCCGCTGATGTCGTATTCAATTAAACATCACCAATTTTTTTGAAGCTCTAAGAAACTTGTAAAGCATGCCTTACGCTGTACCGAATAAGCATTGATATGTTGAACTTTTATTGTGAAGTTCGAAGCCAGATTGTATCTGGTTTTCTCAACAAAATTGTCGGATGTTAAAACAAGAAAGAGTGTTACAATGTCTATAAAACAACTTGTGTAATGCAGGTAGTATTGCTGGTCCGTGTTTTAAAGGGTCACGTTTTTATATCAATCACGTATGTGAAACGTCATCGTCGCTTCAAAATTGCAAATAGACGTACTGGAAACCGCTGCGGTGAGAGAACAAACCATTAATTCTACTGTGAATTGTTACTTCAACTCAAAAAAGAAACTGTTTCGTAAGCTAATAATATTTTTCGTATGTTCGAATTTCCTCATGTGCTACTAGTAATATACATCTTGGGCATTTCAGTTCTTATAGCGTGAGCTTTTGCCGAATATTTATTACGGATGACAGTTCGCTAGATGTGTGTACTATATGCTTGGTTATTTGTTAGCTCTAGAACGTAACATTCGCGGTTATAGTTCTAGGCTAAATCCTTGAAATCTGGTTTTTTTGGTGTCATCACGTGATAGTGGACATTTTGGCTAGGATAAAAACTGATTATTGAGAATTTACAAGGCGCTACAATTACGCAATTGGTTGGTTTAGAAAGCAGAACTACGCATGTGATAGAAACACGATAATTCTCGATTTTTAAACGGCATCATAGGCGATAATATTGTACGTAATAGTGCTACAACAGTTTTTTTCTGAACTGTCGTTTTTAGTTGTTAGCCATTTAAGAAGTTCTCGCTATTTCACGTAAGCCTTTCATATGAAAGTTGTCTACATTTTTAAAGCTCATAAAACAAACAGTAGACAAACAATGCATCACTTCTCTCTACTACTATCCCTTCTCGCTCTTGCAGTTCTTTGCGCCGTACGTCTTCTTCTTTTTATCGACAAACAAAAAAACCACAATCTCGTTAGATGGTGCCGTATTAACTGTTTATGTATAGGCTCAACCAACTAGCGATCCATGCGTAAACGATTGTTTACCCGGATTTGGTTCTTGTACAGCTAGTGCTCCAAGATGTAGGATATTTCTTAGCACGTGTATCTTAGGTTGTAATGAAGACCCAACCGATATGCCAACTGATATGCCAACCGACATGCCAACCGATATACCGACCGATGTACCAACCAACAACACAGCTGCCGGATGTGCTCAAGCATGTGGTCAAAGCCTCCGAAGTTGTTTTGCAGACGCAAATACCGGTGACGCAAGAAGTCAATGTTTGGACGAATACGCAGATTGCCAAGGCGAGTGTCCAACAAACCCACCATCTGAAGAAACTGAAGAAGATCCTTGTGTGACAAATTGCACTATAGCATTCGGGGAGTGCAACGACAATGGAGGAAACATTTTTGATTGTCTAGACGAATATACAACATGTCTAAACGATGAATGTGATGCTTCTGTACCTGAAATTCCAATACCGACCAACAGAACAACCGATATGCCAACTGATATGCCAACCGATATGCCAACTGATATGCCAACTGACGTACCAACAGATATACCAACCAACGACACAGTTGCCCGATGTGCTCAAGCATGTGGTCAAAGCCTCCGAAGTTGTTTTGCAGATGCAAATACCTTTGATGCAAGAAGTCAATGTTTGGACGAATACGCAGATTGCCAACGTGCTTGTCCAACAAACCCTCCATCTGAAGAAACTGAAGAAGATCCTTGTGTGACAAATTGCACTATAGCATTCGGGGAGTGCAACGACAATGGAGGAAACATTTTTGATTGTCTAGATGAATACACAACGTGTCTAAACGATGAATGTGATGCTTCTGTACCTGAAATTCCAATACCGACCAACAGACCAACCGATATGCCAACCGATGTGCCAACTGATACACCAACTGACGTTGATTCCGGATTCTCATTAGTTGAGTGTTTCGGAGAGTGCCGTACAAGAAGCCAAGAGTGTATGGATGCTGCAAGTACCATTGATGATAGAAGACAATGCACACAAAACTTTGGAGATTGCCGCTCAGGTTGTATCCCAGGATTTACATCGCCACCAACTGAAAAACCTTCATGCCGACAAACGTGCTTGGAAGACTTTAGGGAGTGCAGCAGAAACGGAGATGTCCAAGAATGTCGTGATGCCCTGAACACGTGCCTTTCAGATGATTGTGGTATTGATATTCCAACACCTCGCCCAACCGAACAACCAAGAGCTGTGCCAAACTCTTATGAAGAGACAATAAGTTGTTTAAAAGATTGTAATGAAGATTACAGAGATTGCAATGATGAAGATGATACGACAATTTCTGACTGCAGAGATGAAAGACGCACATGCCGCAGCAGATGCTATGGAAGACCTGCAGTAACACCAAGGCCAACAGTAACACCAAGACCAACAGAAGCAGCATCCTGCAACCTTATGTGTGTTAAAGCTTTAAGTGACTGCAACGCCAACAATGGATTTAGTTTCCAGTGTGTCCAAGAT
Organism: Trichosphaerium sp. ATCC 40318; assembly: GCA_038496445.1. NCBI lineage: Eukaryota > Discosea > Flabellinia > Trichosidae > Trichosphaerium > Trichosphaerium sp. ATCC 40318. Next base: position 19,963 of record JALMLS010000353.1, read on the forward strand.
ATGAATGCATGTATGGAAGACTGTTAGCTATTCTTACAAAATAAAACCCTATCAAATTTCATCCTGTTTTTAATTGTCTTACATGTATTTTTCGAATAGTTTTTGTTTTGTACGTATTGTCGGTTGCGTTCAAGATAAAACTGATCTTTAATCGTCCAAATCAGTTTGGTCTTGTAACTGAAAGCTATGTTCTCCACGTGATCATAACTAAGTATCCAATCCCAAATTGTTTTGTTTATCGTAATAACAATTAGGGTAATACAACTTTCTCAAGAACAGGTCGAGTCATCCACTAAAGTTTACCCAAAGTTGTGTTTTGTTTTTTAGCCTTCCTTCAAGTTGACTTTCTATTTGATCGAAAATCACTTATTTCGTCTTCTGATATCTAGAATTTCTGCGTCAGCTACAAGTGTATCAAAAGACGAAAAGACCGTACCGATGCATTTACATACAAGATCCTAAATTGACTTAATCAACAGATGAAGCGAGACTTACATTGAACTCTCAATAAACTATTCCAAAAGGTGCAATGTACACTACACAACTCGTTGTGGTGCTTGTACTATGCGCTGCAGTAGCGGCAGATAAGATAACTAACTTACCTGGGTACAATGGGACTAAGCTTGATATGTACTCCGGTTTTATCGAAATCGGTGATACAGGGCGCCATATTCACTACTGGCTCATTGGTACGTTTATTTTGTCCAAAACGCGTCATTTCACTCTTTTTCGCTTACAACACGCGCTAACTAGCCTGTAGAAGCAGTAAAAAACCCTGAAACTGCTCCTTTAGTCTATTGGACAAATGGAGGTCCTGGATGCTCTGGTGTCGGCGGTGGTCTCTTTGAAGAGGGCGGACCTTTGCGTGTTGGTACGCTATACGGGTTTTAAAGCCAAATAAAGCTAAGTTTTCTTAATTAGACTCTGAGGGTAAGGTACGCTACACCACACCTTCATGGACAGAGGTCGCAAATGTTGTATTCGTAGAGGCAAGTCCATAACGATTATAATCACCAAAAAACAAAAAAAACATTTAACGCCCTATTTTAGCAACCAGCTGGTGTGGGTTTCTCATACTTTACTGATATTTTTGATCGCGTTACAAACGACGAGAAAGCTGCCAACGATAATGTCAAATTCTTGAAAGGTAAGAAAATAAACAATCAAGTCCTCCAGAACACCCAAAAAAATTAATTGTCAGATAACAGGTGTTTTTTTGGGTTTTTTTTTTGATTTCTCCTTCAGGCTTTTTAAAAGCGTTCCCAAAATACGTTGGACGTCAAACATGGCTTACTGGTGAGAGTTATGGAGGTGTTTACATTCCTATGCTCGCTTCATACATCTTGGCGTACGTCTCTTTGAATTTGATCACTAATTTCTAAGACTTACGCACTGTAGTGACCCATCAACTCAAATTGCTAAGCAATTGGAAGGATTCATGGTAGGTAACCCAGTGTTCAACTGTCAAGGTGCGTACTTGTGTTAAAGCGAATCGTTTATGTTGAAAAAACCCAAACTTACTAACGGCTTGTAGAAAGTAGTGAGACTCAACAAGCATCGGCAAACCTACTTTACTGGCATGGTTTAGTGAGTTATACAAATTGGGCTAAATGGCAACAAAACGATTGTGATACAAGCAACTCTGGTACCTGTAACAGAATCTACAGCGTAATGGTGTCTGAAATTGGCGTCATTGAACAACCAACAAAGAAAGAGCTAGAAAACTTCGTTGTATCTGATAAGCGACAAGCAGAGTTTAAACTTCCGTCTTTGAACCCAGATGACATTTACTTTGTACGGTTTTTTATTTTTTTTGTAGAGCGACAAAGAATTGTATCTACCGCCTTGTGACGTCAGTAGCTAGTATTAACTAGTCATTATTAGGACTTCTGTACTGGAAACGGTAGTTTAGCTTTTTCAGAACATTCTCAAGGAGAATGCAATACTATTGATAACCGCGTTGAAAAATACTTGAACCGTAACGATGTTCAAAAGAGTATTTTTGTCAAGCCTGACACTGAATGGAGTGAATGTACATCTGACTTACTGTACATACCAAGTGTACGCTCAGTAAGCTCGTAAATAAGTTTTTAACAGTGTTGATAGGGTGCTGACATGATTCCTTACTACAACAGAGCATTTGCCGCAAAACCAGGCCTCAAAGTACTTGTATACTCTGGAGATGTTGATATTCTCACTGTGCCATTCGCACATACAACACCTTGTGTTTACAAAATGGGTACAAATATAAAGAAGACATGGGCTCCATGGTTTGTAAATGGTGCTACAGCTGGATACGTTGAAGTATTCGATCGCTTTACATACGCTACAATTAAGGGAGCTGGCCATGAGGTGAGTTTAAGTGAATTTTTTTTTGCCCAACTATGATTTTTTTCATTCAATTTTGAAAACAAACCTGAAGACATTCGGATTTTTAATTGATTAATCAATACTAGGCTCCTGAATACCAACCATTGAATACATACGAGTTATTTAAACGATTTTTGACTTCAGGTAAATTACAAGATCCCGCTCACGCCCCAAAACCTACAGGTCCACGAGCATTGAAACAACGTGATATGTTAAAACATTACGGTGTTAAGAAATAAACAAGTAACGGCTTTTTTATGAAATTCTCAGTTTTTTTTATTTTCAGATTTGCTTTGTTTACTTCGCAGTATCCTTTTGCTTGTGTACGCAGAATACTTGATAAAATTGTATTTTGACATTAAAAATTGAAGTAGGAGGCAAGATAAAGGGAATTTGGGCTGAGTGAACACAAAGTCCTTTCTCCGTGATTTTTCTTGTTTTGAGGTAAACCAATCACCGTACAAAGTAGTTTGGTTTAAATAAACCGTTACTAATACGACTTTGGGTACCGCTAGGTTGTTTTTTAAATAATGTAACACGTCTAATATCGCTGTATCTTGAGCTTCTTTGCTGCCAATGACGCTTGACTTTGTGAATTGTTCTCCAACACATCTTCGTTGATATAGAGTTTAATCGTGGTTCAACAGGAGAAACTCGAACTGGCAGTGCTTTATACCTCTTTATTGTATGTTCCGGCTGTTTTGTAGAGCGTGATGTATTTCTCCTAGTCTTCCCGAGTTTATGTGCGGGATTGTCTGGTAAACCGTTTGTATACTTCGGGTACTGTGCCCAATGTTCTACTACGCCCTCGTGTTGTATCCTAAGAACGCGCGGTAGCCACGTAGGATTCGTTTTAGGTTTTCGCCAGCTGAGAAAAAGGGGAGGTTAGCGCTAGTTAAAAAGTGATAGGGTGAAAAGCAAGCAAGAGATTGTGATGCAGAGTCTCGCTGCCGAGATTTGTACAAAAAATTCTATCTTGAGAACGTAAAGAAGGAGGACAAGGTACTACAGAAGTAGTACAACCGATCCTATTTTTTATTGATTTTTGTTCTTCAAGCCCGAAAAAATCCAAAACGAAAAATAAAAATTACGCCTATTTTTCCGGCTACTGGAACATAATTGTTGTTTTAGGTGCTTGTTTATGTTACTGTTATTAACGTTACCTATTTGTTTTCTTAATTTTTGGTAGTGTCGGCTGAGGTCTGCGATGATTTGTCCGATGGCTCTGAATACCACTTAGAAAAGCTGCTGCGCTCATTTCTCTTGCGTCGAAAGTTGGTTTAGATGACTCCAAGTATTCATAAAAAGGTTTACAAGGGATTATATTACTGTTATTTGATATCATATGTGTATTTGCAGCGGTGAGGTTTCTCTCAGTTGTACTAAATATTTATGTTTTTTGGTTTTTGTTCAAAAAAATAAACTTTTTCTATTTCTTGTGTTAAGTTAGAAGGGAGTTTCAAATTAGGTCACCTCCATCATATTGTGGTATGTTTGTTAGTTAAATGTTAAAGCGGAAAGCTTCTGTTTACGTCGTAACAATATAAAAACAATACTCCATTTTTGTAACCGTATCTGTTATTGTAGTATATTCTGACTTTGAGCACGTGCTCAAAGCTCATACCGCCCATAGTTAAAATTATGATTAGGCTCAACAAAAACAACGATTCCACAAAAAAAAATGCTCGTAAAAACTTGTAAAAAATTCGGCAGTTCAACCTTCACTTGCCTTTTTTCGAAGGTGTCAGATGTGAATTGATTCTTTTGTTCGCCGGAGTTTTAAATGAAAAACAATAATTACCTTCATAAGAGCCCACGTGACACGAATAGACGGATTTCAATTCATTTTGAATGTGTACAAAAAGTTCGTTTAAAAATTTCTCCGTTGCAGGAATGGGCGTATTACAAACCTTTTAGCCCACGTGCATTCATACGGTTCATTTTGTAAGAAATATATTAGAGTTTACTAGTTATTAAACCCAACTGCTCTGCAATACGTGTTAGTGTTAGCTAACCAAGCACTAGAACTGGGAACCCATCTCAAGAAAACAAAACACAGAAGCATTGGTTTGTAAAAAGTTTGTGAATTACCTGTTCTAATACTAACTCGGACATTGTAACGTGATGTAACATATGTAGTAATTATAACCAATACGGTATTTTAAAAACTAAGAAACTGCAAATCACATGCGAACCTTCAACTTCTGCCAACACCTATTTTACAATATAGTGGCTCTTGTTCAGGCCTCTTTTAGGATTCACCCCATGGAGTGGTAGCTGTCTATAGTTTTCATCTAAAAATAACAAAAAAATGGAACAAACAATTCAAGTTTTTTTTGAAATATTTTTCGATTTTACAAATTGTACAATTCTCTTTTTACCCGCAGTATACATTGACTATATTCATTATCCGTAGTTACACATAATATTACACACACAGCTCGTCTCTATCTCCATCAAAGATGCTTCTTTTTTTGTTGTATTTCTGATGAAAATGCCAGAGCAAATACGCTTTTTTTTTTATATTTCGTTTAGAAGCTGTGCCAGCCACCGTGCGGTTGTTGGTTCGTCTTGCAAAAAATTATTAAATAATCCTTTACGGAAAGCTTCTGGTAAGCATGTTGCTAATGCTTCTCGTGCTCTAGTACAGAGTAAGACAAACAAAAAAATATAGTGAGAAACAAAACAAAGCTTGTTATGATTTTTCTTCTACTTGCCTGACATTATCCGCAAGACGCAAATAGCACCGTACAATATGCTTCAAAAGGCGTTGACTAGGTGCTTCACGAAGTTGTTGTACCTAAACAAGTAATTAAATCAAAAAGAAGCCAAAAGCGAACAAACAAGTAAAATAATCTGCTTTTTTCAAAAAATAAGCAAGTCACGATCTTAAAACAACGGCTAAGATATCCTACCATATTATTTAGCACAGAAGAGACAGCATAGAATCTATCTGGAGTAGCACAGATGTAACTGAGTCCCATGTCATCGAGTAATATTTTTTGTACGATAAACGTTGCTACCTGTCACATTAAAATGTCAGAAAGTGACGTTTTAGCAAAAATTGTACCGTTTTAGAAAGCTCAGAACCAATTTCCATTATGCGTAGACACAAAGGAATAATTTCAGTTGACAGAAGAAAATTAATTACTTCAGAATCATCCATCTAGCGTGGAGGTTAATATAAAGGTTCAGGACTGCAAATAGATTAAAAAACTAATTAAAACAATTAAAATTATTTTATACCTTCACCAATGCGCCAATAACACCGAGACTTGTGAGGCGTAGGTATTCAAAGGGACGCTTTGTATTTACAGTGTTCAAGAATGGGTACAGAAATAAAGGGATTTGAGCTAAGATTTGGTGAGTAAAGCGCTTGTAGCTTTCGAATAGCATACCGTTAAGGAATAAAGTGCGAGTTTCGCGATGAGCGGCTACACACTGCAACAGAGCTAGTGCATTACAAACTCTGTTTGATTGGTATGGTTTGAGCTTTGGTGGTGACAGCAAAGGGTAGATCGACACAATCTCCTGCAATAGTGCCGCAATGGTGCCAAAGCTATACCAAAGTATGGGAGCAAGGTCAGGGACAGCTTCACGCTTTTTACTGAGCTCAAGAAGCGCTCTGTCTCGTTTTTCTTTATTCGTTAACTCAAGCACTAAATGCTTTATCTGGTCCTCTTCAGACTGCGGTTGAGGTTCCATTCGACACGTTGTTATACGTCAAATGTAACGTTTCTATTGTAAATTTTTGTGCTGAAAAAAACAGCAAAAAGTCGCTGTCAAGTCTTGACGCTGACGTGTTGCAATGAAGGTTGACGCAGGGCTAGTAATACCCATAGGCTTTGGTATTATTTTAGTTTATTTTTCCCGTGCTCAATTGTACTAGTTGTCGTTTTACTCTCGTATGTCGCCACTTTATACTTACCAGACCCACCACCTACAAGTACACACTTATTTAGACCATTTGTAATTATGCCTAGTCATCGGGATCGACTTTGGGACGTCTTTTTCTTCAGCGGCCTATTTTGTCAATGGGAAGGGTACTGATGCTTAATGATACATGATTCTTGCGTAACTTGTGCGTTTAGGAGACCTGGTTGTAATTCCAGATCATGTCACTGGAAAAGACTCAATTCCGAGCGTTATAGCCTTTTCTACCAATGGTACAGTGTTAACAGGTCCCGAAGCGCTTGCACAAGCAAAAAAGAACCCAGCAAACACTATGTTCCATTTGAAGCGTTTTATTGGACGAAAGTAAGTTCTCGGAGGTGTATACAGTACACTGACGCCTATACAGATTTTCTGATCCAGTCATTCAAAATGACTTGGAATTTTACGGCTTTAAAGTAGTTGGTGTAGATGACAAACCATTCATTTCCATTACAACAGATGAAGGAGAAAAATTATGGGATCCTATCGAACTAATAGCACTTATACTAAAACGAGTAAGATCAAGTCAAGTTTTCTTTTAATGGTAGTTTTATAACTTTGTTGTTAGATAAAGACAAGCGCTGAAACACATCTTAATGCAAAGTTAACAAATGTGGTATTATCTGTACCAGGTAATAAATCGCAGATAAGGTTCTGTAACTCCAATAATCGAGTTTCTAGTTGACTATACTGATGCACAAAAAAATGCAACAATTGGTGCTGCGGCTTCTGTTGGCCTTAAAGTACTTAAAACTATATACGAGCCGACTGCAGCTGGTACTTATATTAATAAGCGAGTTTTTGTATATTAATGCTTTGTAGCAATGGCCTTTGGGATCCATGAGAGGACTGCGTTCTTAACTATTTTGGGTATTTTTTGACAATTCATTTTTTAATTGTTGATTAAATGTATTGTAGTGTTCGATTTTGGCGGTGGTACACTTGATATCTCTGTTATGTATGCAAATTCTGGTATCTTCGAAGTTGTAGCAGTGCAAGGTATGTTAATGCATGTAGTGATGGCAAACTAGTGGTTGTAGATATTTTGGAGCTCGTCTGAGCTTCTCATTGAAACTTCGTTAATGTTGTTTGTAGGTGATCCTCATCTTGGCGGAGAGGATTTTACTCACGTTATTATGGATCACTTTATTGGTGACGAGTTTAAGGAGAAGTATAACAGGGACGATCTAGACAAAGACCTTGATTTTGTTCAAAAACTGCGATTACATGCAGAATCAGCAAAGATTAAACTTGATGATGGTCCTGGCGTTGATATAGAGTTTACTCATAAATTCAAGACGGTCAAGTAGTTGATTTTAAAGAGCATTTGTCAAAGGAACTTTTCTTGAAGTTAAGTGATGATTTATTTAAGCGCATGTTTGTACCAGTTGAAGGAGTACGTTATTCCTTCCACTCGCTTGTTTTAAACTTTTAAAGGCCTTGGCTGATGCAGGATTAACAAGAGACGACATAGACGAAGTTGTAGCTGTGCGTAGCTGAACATTCTTGTCCATGAAACTTATCGAAAAAAAAGGTTGGTGGTACATCTAAGACGCCGCATATTCGCAAACTGATAGAAGAACACTTTGGTTTAATGCTTCGCGATAAAGTCGATCCTCAACAAGCTGTAGCAATGGGTACTGCACTTCAAGCAGCAGTATGTGGACGTATGTGGCCTTTGCCAGTAGCTGCCAGAGAAGCTGTTGGTCTGAAACGACCAAGTGATAAAAAGAAAGATCTATAGCTTCAATTCCAGTTAAAAGTGTATGCACATAGCATCCAATGCCAATTTTTAAATCAAATGCTTGCACACATGACGAACTTGTACCAAAAAAAAAATAAACAACGTTCAAACTTGTTGTAAGTTAACAAGCGGTCTTAGCCTTTACTTTTACTTAATTAGGTACTGATTGTACTATACGTTATGCTATTAGCTTGAAGTAGTTACCTTAAGGTGTTGGTGGACCAAGTCTGACAAAGTCAAAATTAAACGAGTTTTCTGTTTAAAATTACATTTACAACAAGTAGCAACTGCACGATGTATTCCCACATTCGTTCCATAAGGCTCTACATAGGGCCTAAACCGGTGAATCATCTCGCAAAATTACCAAATAACGTTCAATTGCAAATATGCTCTCTAGACAAAGAGTTGTTTACTAAATGGCATCTACTTTCAAAGGTACTTCTTTTCAACGACCAACAAGAAAAATCCAAAAAGATTGAATCTTTGTGTCGGTTCGTGAAATGTCACTAATTACTAAATTTAGAACTTTGCTATAAGCACTCATTTCGATATCAATCTAGACAAGAACGGCGTTTGGTATCGATGGTATACAAGTGGGGCGTTAGCGGCGATATATTCGTTTCCTTATGGACTTCAGCAAGAGCTATACGAAAACGGTAAAATAAAGCTTCAAAGTCTTACACGTGAGAATGAGAAAGCTGTTGTGTGTCAAAAGTTATGGACAGTTGATGGTATACTTACAGTCCTAATAAAGCGAGATGGGTTGCTTAATGGATGCGTTCTTGTCTACCATCCTAATGGGGATATCATTGGATCTTATGAGTACATCAAAGGAAAAAGAAATGGGCTGCAACAAACTTGGAAAGATAATACAAAAATCCTTGAGTTTAAGTCGATAGACAACAAGACGCAAGGAGTCTCTAAGCGATGGTATGACAACGGACGGATCAAAATGATAGAGCAATGGAACGATGGCGTACTTGAGGGATTGTGTCAAAAGTATTACGATAACGGAGTGCTCATGAAGGAGCTCACAAACCGGGACGGTGTACCACATGGAATAGCCACAAAATTCTCAAGGTCAGGTCAACTAAAGAAGGAGATCACATTCAATCATGGAGTTACTGAGAATATCCTACACTACACCTATGACGACAACGATGGCCTCGAGACGGTGAAACCTTATGTTGACGGTAAACTTCACGGAACTGTGAAGACTTTCTATCCGACTGGAGAGAAGGAAGAAGAAACTCAATATATTAAAAATAAGAGGCATGGTTCACATACGGTTTGGTACAAAAATGGAAAGATAAAACTGGCGGCTTCTTTCGTTGATGGCCTACAACAAGGAGAACATAAGGAATATTATGAGAACGGGTCCATAAACCATTTAATTATGGTCCAGAACGGCAAACCTCATGGGAAGTTTAAAAAATGGTACTCAGATGGTTGTCTTGAACATGCTGGCGTTCGCGAAAAGGGTTTTGCTGATGGCCATTTCAACTCATGGTATAATAATGAACAACTCAATGAAGTTTGCTTCTATACTAGAGGAGTTCTCATTGAAATGAAGAAGTTTTTCGAGGATGGTAGCTTGGAATTACGCTATAAAACAAGAAACGTCAATGGAAATATTGTTGTTAAGTCGAAAACAACATGGAACAAAAACGGAAACATACGTCAAAAGATTCTTAGTACAGGAGAAGTCACAGAATGGTATAGCACTGGAGAGAAACGTAAGCAGTATTTTGTTGATCTTAGAGAATCACGTGGTAATGTATTGCATGGACAGTACAAGCAATGGAGGAAAAATGGTAAAATCGCTGAAGAGAAAGTGTACAAAAAGGGTATTGCTTTGCATACTGTTAAGTATCATGACAATGGAGCAGTAGCGTTTTTGAAGAGTGGAACAAGGATGTGTAAGCAAATGTATGACAATGGAGCGATGAAGATGGAAAGGTCAAATGCAGGAGAAACCACGGAGTGGTATGAAAGTGGTCAAAAGAAAAAACAATACTTCGTTGTCTATGTTTGCGGAGTAGATGTTAAACATGGTATGTACAAAGAATGGAACGAAAGTGGAAGTCTTCATAAGGTGAGTTATTACAATAGAGGTACCAAACTGAGTGAAGCAGTTAAAGCTCCTAGAATTGAATAACTTTGTAGTTTAATAAATAAACGTGATAAGGAATATTGTGAGAAACATACAAATACTGTTCGTGTTTGCTTTGAAACTCCTTTCCCGGTAGCAAGGATATGTCAGGAACTAGATATATGGTTGTCTATATATTACTTCTACATGTACAACCACATAAATTGATGCTAAACGCAAAGAGCACCGCGATTGTACATTAAGTCTTGTTAACCTCTAATTTAAGCGGCGTTCAAGGTTTTTCAATCCAAAAGCTTCAGTCGACACTGGTCGCTACTAGCAAGTATAGATACCGAATAATTTTCGTTGGTTGACGAGTAACCAAGCTAGCGCCAAACCTAAATGAACACGTGTTAAATAAGATTTGAAATTTTAATTCAAAAATGGTATGTAAAAACACCACGTGTACACAGCAATTCTGTTTTGCGAATGACAAATTTCAAGCTAAATCACTGCTTCGTTTGGGTCCATGCTTTGATAGTAACAAGCGCAACTACCCTCTCTAGGTTTTTTGACCTTTGATATTGAACTAGCGCTACTATCTTTTTTATCCTTCTCCAGTTAGTCAATCGCCCGTTCATTATCTATTTTCTTTGCCTTAAAAACTGTTGTTGATATGACTTTTGAACAGGCGATTGACTAACTTCTGATTACTGAGATACTTTTACACTCTAACATCTGTTTTTTTAAAGTCTGGTCCCCAACACAAAAAACAATTGGGCAGTAAATTGGGTTCCTTGAGTATACTGGATATTCCAAGTGAACTTCAAACCTATATTTGTACCTTTAATAAGGAAACGTTCACAAAATTCCATACTCTATCAAAGAGAGCTGCAACAAATACACATTTTGATGAAACATTAAAACGGAAAGGGGTATGGATAAGATGGTATAAAAGCGGAAAGGTACAGTCTCATTTTCATGAAGTGAATAGGTTGTATAAAGAATGGTATTCAAACGGAGTACTTAAGCTACAGTACATATCGGCTACTGGTGAAGATAAAGTATGGTATGATGGTAAACCGCATGGTGAATGCAAATTATGGTATGAAAATGGACAACTTCATGAGCAGTCCATGTGGGCTGATGGTAAACAGCATGGTGAAAGTAAAGAGTGGTATGAAAGTGGACAAATTAAGAGGCAATTGATGTGGGTTGATGATAAACTGCATGGTGAAGGTAAAGAATGGTATGAAAATGGACAACTTGGAAAACAATCCGTGTGGGTAGATGGTAAACTACATGGTGAAGGCAAACTATGGTATGAAAATGGTCAACTTCAGGAGCATTACATGTGGGCTGATGGTAAACAGCATGGTGAAATTAAAGAGTGGTACAAAAGTGGCCAGCTTGTAAGACAATTCATGCGGGTAGAAGGTAAACTGCATGGTGAAGGCAAAGTATGGTATGAAAATGGACAACTTAGAGAGCTAGGCAACTGGGTTGATGGTAAACAACATGGCGAAAGCAAATATTGGTATGAAAATGGACAACTCCAGGAGCATTCCATGTGGGTAGACGGTAAACAGCATGGTGTAGAAAAATTATGGTATGAAAATGGACAACTTGAAGAGCTAGGCAACTGGGTTGATGGTAAACAACATGGTGAATGTAAATTATGGTATGAAAATGGACAACTTAAAGAGCTAGGCAACTGGGTTGCTGGTAAACTACATGGTGAAAGGAAATTATGGTATGAAGATGGACAACTACAGTATCAAAATACTTGGGCTAATGGTAAAGAAAGGGAAACTTGAAGTTAGTTTGTTCACAACTACAATAGAATTAGTGGTAGAAATTAATATTACAATAGTTGGTCTGTCTTCTTCTTGTCCATTTATCTTAGTATAGTCATTATCAACAAACTGATCTGTAAACCCCTTTGAACAAAGTTATCAATGAAAAGCGTGACTTATTTTTATTTCAGCGAGGGTAAGCACTGACATATACTTTAGCAAAAAGCTATGTATTTACAGAGTATAGCTATTAACTGGTACGTTAAAATAAGCATAAGATCAGTACATGTAAATTGTAGAGTTGGCTATCAGTCAAATATCGTAAATCTCTTCCTTTAAGCTGCAAGCATGCTTTGAAAGTTTAAAATGCATTTGTTATATGCATCCGCACATGTCGCATAAATTGCCATTAGACCAATAGGGTGCTCACCTATTTATAATGGTAGTACACGACATAGGTGTTTATCTACTATCGTAAAGTCAAAAAGTTGCAGAATTCTCAAATGAATTCAAAGTGTTGGTTTTAGTTCCTTACAGTGACCGTCTTTTATGGCATTTATGTTAGTTATTTATATAGAAATCATTTAATTGCTACAATACGATACGTAGTTTTATAGTAAGCGAGCAAGTCGACCAAAATTGGAAGCGTTTTTGAAATAGCTTTCCAAATACCGGTTAACGATTTAAAATGTGCTTGAAAACAGGTTTACCATGTACTAGGTACAATAGCGCTATCTGTACATAAATAGATTCGGCGAAAGTTCGCTATCGGGCTTATCTCCCAGATAAGTCCGTTTTGATCCCAAATGTATCCGAAATCGCCTTCCCTACGCCAATAGTACCAGTGGAAAGAGTACGCGGTAATCTGAAGCAATTTCCAAGTTTGGCTGTTTATCTTGCATGACATTCTCCGGTATTGCTTAAAACGTATGTAAAAGGGTGTTAATATATGTTGTTAATATTGATTTGGTACTTCATCGAAGCGTTGTGCAGTATTCTACCAAAATAGGATTTACATTAAAACAACCGTCTTTCACTTTAGAATTCAACACATAATGTCAACAGCAGCTGCTCTTCATACGTCCGGAATGATACCTATTGTTCGTCCTATACCTTTTAAACGTCTATGTAAACCACAACCCAAACGACAGGCTACTCCTCATTGCTGTTTTTACAAAAAAGGCAACAGTGATTATGTGGTTGTAAGATTGGAAAAATCAACAAACAAACGCTCAAAAACAAAGTCAGACAAACGAATAAGCCGTAAAAAACTTACTAAAATGGTAGCTAAGTTCCAAGGGTTTGATATTTTTTCTTCAACGCAGTAGAAGAGTAAAAATTTGTAATTACAAAGTGTAAATAAACCAAATCATATTAAACAAAAAAAAAACACCCTGATTCGATTACATCATAGGCTCCTTTACTTAAATTCCCCTGTTGTACCTTAACATAATACACACTCCATTTATTAGTAAAATATCCTTGCGCATCAACTCACACAGAGAAAACTCAGTCAAATTGGTTTTAATTAATTTTATTTGTACAAAAAAAATCACGTGACTTCTCAGTCAGTAGACGTATCGTTATTTTTAATCTCATTACGTTCTTCTAGTGGTATCCACCAACGCACAACATCTCCATCGATAGTTAGCGGCTTTACAATATGTTCTGCAGCAGGAAAGGATAGAGTTTCTGGTATTTCATACTCGCGATTATTTTCCTTAAAAGCAACTCTAATATGATCTCTCACTGTCTTTGGTTCATCCCAATTTGTATGTGGTGTATCCTATTTAGAGCGTAAACATTATAATTACCATAGTCTTGTCTTTTTCTATAATACGTACACTAACAAGGTTCTTCCATGCAAATGAGTACTCAGGTTGAAACAAAATAAATGTAGAATTAACACCATATCCATATCTTGAGTTATTTGATGGATAGCATGGCGCAAACGTGGTGAGAAAGAATGATTCTCTTCCATAGTCAAAGTACCTAAAATATTGTTAGTAATAACGTCTATACGAAAGGCGTAGGATGAGTATGAGTACCATTGTTTGTAGCCAACTGCTTTTCTATTTTTCATACAATTATACTTTTTCGGGTTATTATTCGCCAACACTGTTAAAACAATGCGAACTGTTTGACCCAATGCGTCAACTGTATCTCCGTACTGCTTTCCAATGGCTTCGAATACAAATCTGAACGTTTTGTTAGAACTTAGCAACAGCAATGTAAAAACGTTACCCGTCCAAGTGTAGGCCTTTCCCTGCCTCTGTGAATAACGAGAACAAAGAAATGTTCGCTTTGGTGTTTTCTTCAAGTGATTTTGATGAATCCCATGGAAGACAGCCTGTTATGCGTTAGGAGCATCACATTAGATTGTTATGTACCCCATAGCTTTGCTTTAGACGCAAATATACATTGTGACTGTTTTTGGATCGGCTCAAAGTGTTTTATGGATGGCAAGGTTGTAGGGTCATAGGAGATGCTATTCAATAGCTTTTTAGCGTTTGGCTCTTGTTCTTTCATGTGTTTTCTAAAGTCACGCTGTAGTTTAACCATAAAGTTCTCATTCGCTTCCTCTATTGATATTTTCACGTTTGAACGCATCCAAGGTATTACCACAGTAAAAATAGCAATACATACTACCAATATAGTAATTAACCACTCCAGCATGCTTTACTTACGTGTAAACGGTACAAAATGAAGGTTTTATTTGTTTTGCTGACGTCTCGTTTTCAACTAAAAGCAAATGTTAAACGTTTTTATTTTGTGAAGGAATTTGTCACATTACAAAAAAGTGGCCTGTGAGCTTTTAGCATAAAGCTAAGCCAAAAACAATGTCGTACCTACTACCACATTTAAAATCAGGTTACGCTGTAGACCAAGCTATCTTAAAAGAAGAAGATAGAGTTGTAATAATTAGATTTGGACGAGATTGGTCCCCAGAATGCATGCAAATGGATGAAGTTCTTTACGCTATAGCGAACAAAGTAAAATTAATGGCATGTATTCATTTGGTAGATATAGACGAGGTCCCAGACTTTAATAAGGTACGTGAAATGGCTTTGCCATTGGATTTTCTAAAACACTCTAATTTAATTTATAACTCCGCCAAACGCGTCAAAACAACCTAAAAAAATTAATTTACGCCTCTGTACTAGTTAATTAGGCTTTTAAACGCTTTTTTGATTTTATTCCATAGTTTAACGTCTGACTTGCTTTTCTAGATGTACGAACTTTATGATCCTGTTACAGTTATGTTCTTCTTTAGAAACAAGCATATTATGATCGATTTGGGTACCGGTAACAATAACAAGATTAATTGGCCTCTTACAAACAAGAGTGAAATGATCGCTATTGTAGAGACTGTATACAGAGGTGCAAGAAAAGGCAGAGGTTTAGTAGTGTCTCCAAAAGACTACTCTACAAAATACAAGTACTAAAACGACCCCAAAACGACCCACACACGCGTCAAAAAACGCGTGTCAACCTCTGCAGCGCTTGAAGAACAAAAAGGGAAATAACGCGTTTAGCTCCTTTTTTTTCCACAAAAACAAGAGCAACCGAGCTTGTCCCTACTAAAGTCTCACGTGTAGAAACATTGTACAAAAAGTTTGATAATAAAAATACGTTTATAAACCCCTTAGTCCCAACCAAAAGGCATCCTAATAGGCGGTATACAGTCAATTAATACCGTCTTGATAAGGAACCACTGATTTGCTTAGGCTATAAAAGGAAAGTTGGTAAATACGCGCTTGAAACGCTTACATACATTACACTTAGTTCGTGAGTATTTGTAGAAAGATTAAGAAATACAATAGGTGAAATAGCAATATCACTTTCAAAACAAATAATGCTGGATTTGCTGCAGCCAAATCGGTGCCTTACAAAAGCGTCAATAATAATCAACCAACTTACGGCAACAATAGGTTTTCAAAAGGAGTTACTACCGTTAAATCCATACGGAGCAGCGCAATTTGGATCAAGAGTTTGTTGTAGGCGCTAAATCCTTGTGGAATGATCCGGGTACGTTTTTTTGAGCTTTTCCTTTTTTTGGAAAGTGAACTATTTCTGGACCAACACGTGTGCTGTCAGTCATGATATTTTGTATCGAATTGTAAATTAAGGTCTAAGTGTACGTGCTTTTTGGGCTAGTGATAAAGGAGGTGAACAAGAGGAGTTTTATTCACATGAATACTGGATGAAACATAACAGAAAATGGCTTCCTCTTTTTGTTGTGACTTCTCCTTCACTAGCATCTTACACCTCTTCTCTGGGCTCTGAATTGATGGTTAAAATATGGGAAACATCACGTACAACTATATTAGAAAACTGGTTGACTACATACAAATAGGGAAGTACAAAAAACAAGGGAAAAGATAAGTGAGACTGTAACATAAATTCATTAAAAAAAAGCAAAAACCAAAGTCAAGCGTGACTCTGGTATTTTTTACAAAAGTAGGCTTCTGGGTTACAAAGGTTTATTGTACAAATATTTGGTTAAAAAATTAAAAGCACCTTGTGATGCAATTCTACGATTGAGCGGAAAAATTTTGCTACTGCTATTTTTATCTTTTCTAAGAAAAACCCAGTTCAGCTTTATCACGTGACTATGGTACTACACAGTAACATTCTTCTCCTCTGTATGTGACTCGTATAGTCTGTCCTGGGTATGTTACAAAACAATACCAACCACGTGCACCACAAGTGTAGTCTATTCCATTATTGTGTTGTACGCAAACATCAGTTTCGCAGCTACAGTTAAAATCTTAGTAATGAATGGCAGAAAAACAATTCCATGAGACGTACATGCAAGTACCATTCATTATTTTTGGGAATATACAAACACGTTCTTGGCTCATTGTCTAGATAATGATGAGTACACGGATGATATTGCTGATAGGACGAGAAGAAGACATACAGGTGCTACAGTCGGAGGGTTTGTAGCAGGAGGAATGGTAGGTGCAAACGTTGGTGGAAGAGTTGGCGGTGCCATTGTTGTAGGAGGGTTTGTAGGAGGGAGTGTAGGTGGGTTTGTAGGTGGGAGTGTAGGTGGGTTTGTAGGTGGGTTTGTAGGCGGGTTTGTAGGTGGGAGTGTAGGTGGGAGTGTAGGTGGGTTTGTAGGCGGGTTTGTAGGAGCAAGTGTTGTTGGTGAAAGAGTTGTGGGTGGAATTGATGGAGGCATAGTTGGAGGTTGCGTTGGGGACATTGTTGGTGGGAATATAGTTGGCGCTAGTGTTGTAGGAGCGAGTGTCGTTGGAGGTAGAGTTGTTGGATGAACTGTTGGTGCCATTGTTGTAGGTGGGTTAGTTGTAGGTTGGAGAGTAGGTGGAAGTGTTGGAGGGTTTGTAGGAGGGTTAGTAGGAGGAATCGTTGTTGGTGGCATTGTTGTTGGTGCCCTTGTAGTTGGTGGGTTTGTTGTTGGCGCCAGTGTTGGTGGGTTGGTAGTAGGTGCTCTAGTAGTAGGCTGTAAAGTCGTAGGAGGTAACGTTGTTGGCGGTCTCGTTGTGGGTGGATTTGTAGTTGGCGCAAGTGTTGTTGGTGATAACGTCGTTGGAGCTAACGTTGTTGGTGCCATTGTTGTTGGTGGGTTTGTAGTCGGTGCCAGTGTTGTTGGTGGTCTTGTGGTTGGAGCTCTCGTTGTTGGAGGTAAGGTTGTAGGTGCCATTGTTGTTGGAGGTAAGGTTGTAGGTGGTAAGGTTGTAGGTGGAAGTGTAGTCGGAGGTTGCGTTGTCGGAGGCGTTGTTGTAGGCGGTAGTGTAGTTGGCGCTAGAGTTGTTGGTGGCAACGTTGTTGGTGGATTGGTAGTTGGCGGTTCTGTAGTCGGAGGCGCTGTCGTTGGTGGTGATGTTGTAGGAGATGTTGTGGTAGGAGGTAGTGTTGTTGGTGGTAATTGTATAGTCAAATTAGAAGGTATAGGAGGCATACAGAAACTATCGTCATTCGCTGCAACACTAAAAACCAGAAAGTTAGTTTCGCTTTTTTTTTTGTAGTTTTTTTTCAACTTTTGTTGCGATTGAAAAGTACTTGCCGGTTGATGTTCTCATTAGATTTGAACATTGCTCCTGTATTAAATACTGTTACATCTGCCCACAAATCACCTGTTTCTCCAACACCTACTATATCGACCATGTAAGAGCACCCCTACGTAACACGTGTTAGTAAAAAAATTATCGTTTCTTGACAAGTCGTACAATACGTTCTTGTTCGTCTAAAGTGGCGTTCACTCTGAATACGTTGTCGGCTATCAAATGAGGCTCCGCTGGTCTTATTACGTTAAAGGAACCGTTTGTTATCTGGCACAAGCCACTATTAGGAATAATCTCGCCAATGCTCGGAGGGAATGGGAACGCAATGTTAATTGGTTCAGTGGTAGCTGGAACGCTATCAAAGTTTTCACAAAAAATCATAACACCAATCATTGAACCTTTGTTTTTTTCGAATTGTTAGTACTCGGAAGGCTCAAGAGGGTTATTTAATGACTCACCTATTGATAAAAATCTATTACCAAGAGTATCGATCACGTGCCAACATGAGATACGCGGTGAAGCGCATGTGAACGATATTTCAATATCCAAACTTGGTACGTTTGCAGAAGCAAGTTCAAGCTCTAAGCCTGTTATACCATCATAGCTTTCACCGCCCAAGAAAGGTAGACACAGGTAAACACCAGCACTTCGTCGAACTTCAACAAAAAGTTGAAGTGTAGAGCATAGACTTCTGCCTCCAGTTATACCACATACTGAGATATCAGCTTCTTTATCAGCTTCTATTATCTTTACCATCCAGCAATCTGTTAACAAAAAAATTTGATTAGATCAACAAAGCGAACAAGCTACAGTCGCATTTTCTCAAACTACTACCCCCATCCCATGGAAAGCTCTTGCGCGCCTTGCCTTGTTGCTTGCAACCGTTGTTTCGCAGGAAGGGGATAGGAAAAGTTTTTCTCAACAATTTAGCACGTGCTACGTTTAGTTTTTTTTGGGTTGAGCGAAAAAGCTACTTACCTGCACCATTTGCTGTATAATTTTGTGGCGTAAAAGGACCATACGATACTGTACAACGACCATGAAGACCAGTATCGGAGTTCAAAGAGAAACTAGCAATATCGCCTTCTCCTGTTGGTGTAATAATACAAGTTACTGCTTTAGCATTTGAACCACTCATTTTCTCTGCTTCAAGCGTTCTTTGAGGGCCTATAAAGGATCCATCTGCTGGAATAATATCACTCTCCGGGACGCCTATAATGCTCGTAGATACGCGTTGTGGTGTTGTAAATCTGTCAATTACAGCAGAGTTTGTTATTTGTCCCGCAATTAAAGATACGAATAAGGTAAAGATAAAACTGCACGTGATAGCTCTGGTCATTGTTTCTTTTTCTTGTAGAGTTAATTAGATATCAACTCACCTTAAAAACAAATAATCGGAAGTACTGCGTTGGTCACGCGCCTTCTTTATACGTGTAAAATGTACGTAAACATTTAATTTACTCTTCATCTCCATTTCATCTCCGGCGGATTGATAACGTACTCCATAATAATGGCTACACGGTAAAGCGACACTAGTTTTCTATTTTTCTGAAATACTGACAAAACGGGTCACTGTCACATGACTATGCAATGAGCCAGCAAGCTATATGGGGATAAGGCACCACCAAAAAATTAGGGCAAAACAAAGTTCAAATCCGCGGGAAGGTAAGGTAAACACATTCTTGCACTCATTCTACAGAGCATGGTTTAGCTCGTAGGTCT
Source organism: Trichosphaerium sp. ATCC 40318 (assembly GCA_038496445.1). Taxonomy (NCBI): domain Eukaryota; phylum Discosea; class Flabellinia; family Trichosidae; genus Trichosphaerium; species Trichosphaerium sp. ATCC 40318. The sequence continues at coordinate 39,652 of JALMLS010000353.1, forward strand.
AAAATGCTACCTGGCGCAGCTATATTAGGATATTTTACTGCAAAGTCAAAGTGTATCCAAAACAACGATGCAAGAGGACTCAAAGAACGGCTTAGTGTTTGACTTGGATCCTATACTTAAACTAGGACCACCTGAGAGTATTTTTGGACTTCCTACTGTACAAAAGCTCCCAACGAGTACAGCAGAGCCTGATTGTATAAGAGAAGGCGTTCAGACATCGTTTACATGGAAAAATGCCGTTAATGTTTCACCAATTTCAACAACACCTGCAAAAAGGCACGTGCGGTTAAAGGGTGCGTAGGGTAAATAGATAAACGGTTAAATAAGTTCACAAGCAGGTATGTACCGTAACGAAGTGCTATTATCCCTAGATGACGAGTATAAAGAATATAGAGAATATGTTGAGTACTATGATGAAAAAACAATGATTATATCATTTAGTGATGCTGATAAAGCTGAAAAGATAGCCCTATTATGGGCGAGCAACCTTTTGAATATCGAAACGACACCAGCACGTGATTTACTTATTTTTTAACAAGTCACTTCTCATTCAATACAATAGCCCACTAGGAAACTGAGAGTATTTCATACAAAAGATGACGTAAAGGCTTATGAAGTTGGAGAGTATTTGAGACCGTATGGGTGTAACAGAGAGCCTATTATTATCCATCATAAAGTATACGGCAAGGGTTTTTTGGTAACTTTCAATACAGAAAGAGAAGCTACAGATGCTTTTTACCTGTTAAACGATAAATGTCATGCGTTCAACAACAAGTCTTATGCTTGCCCTTGTAAGGATGCAAGTTTCTGTTTATGTCCTCCTCAGCGCCGTATCAATCCTCATTTGATTGTAGTGTATGGGTATCAGAATAATAGAAAAAGATATAGGACTTATATCCAAAGACCTAGAAACAATAATAGAAATAAACGACAACATGTTCAGCGTAGGCGCAATGGATTTAAAAGATATAATCAGTAATAAATAGAGTTTTATGTATTAAAAATTTCTGGTTTTATTTGTGCGACACGTGTAAGATGCACTAGGAACGTTGTTTGGGTTTTTTTTTTTTTCACCCATTGTTCTTTTACTTTTTTTTTGTTTTAAATAGTACAATAGCATTCTTGACCTCTATATGTTACTCGTATAGTACGTCCAGTAGCTGTAATAAAACAATACCATCCACGTGCGCCACATTGGTAATCTACATTATTGGGATGCTTCACGCAAATGTCTGTTTCGCATCTAAAAAGCAATCAGTGAAAAAACCGGTTTAAAAAACAATGTCTGCGCAAACACAAAACGGAACGTACATACATTGCCCATTCATTATCTTGGGAGACACACAAACCTTGTTCCTCTAAATAGAAACTATTAAAAATCTCGGCTTTTAACACAAATTATTAAACGTACAACAGGAACAGGTGGTGACGTTGGTGCTAGTGTTGGTGGATTTGTTGTCGGCGCATTTGTTGCTGGCGTTAAGGTTGGTGGTAGTGTGGTTGGTACCAGTGTCGTGGGAGATAATGTAGTTGGGGGTGCCGTTGGTGGTGGTGTTGTTGGTGAAAGAGTAGTTGGTGGAAGAGTAGTTGGTTGTAGCGTTGTAGGAGCTACAGTTGGTGGATTTGTTGTGGGTGCATTTGTTGTTGGTGGTAGAGTAGTTGGTGGAGGGTTTGTAGGTGGTATTGTTGTAGGTGGTAATGTACTCGGAGGAGAGGTACTTGGTGAACTTTGTACGAATATTACAGCAGGATCTGGAGGGTTGCAGAACTCTTCGTTTAATAAAACACTTAAGTAGATATGTGATAAGTTTGAAGCCAATTAAGACGTTATGTACCGATTGGCCCCATTATGGGAGTTAAGAGTCAATCCAGAACTTTGCACGTTTACATCTGCCCATAAATTGCCAGACGAACCACCTCCTGTCAATGAAACCAAAAACGAACAACCCTAATGCAAGTAAGGATTGATATAATCTTTTGTTTCTTTAAAATTACAATCTCGTACTATTCTTTCGCCTTCAGGTAGAGATATATCATTCACGACAAAAGTATTATTTTCTATAAAAGCCTATTTTGGTTAAAAAAAGGACGGAGTGGTTGTACGTAAGATGGAAAAGAAATTAATTAATTCCAAAGTAAATTAAAAAACTAGAACAAAACCTACGTACATTTGAAAAAGGATCACATATGACACTGTCGGTCATTATACTTCCGGTAGTTACGGGAAAATCAAATCTTATATCAACCACTTCTGTTGTTGATGGAAGAGACTCATAATTCTCACAAAAAACCATAACACCAATAAGGTTTCCTATTTCATTTTTGGTTAATTACGGAAACAAAGCAGTTTTTTCTTTTTGAATTTTGAACTCATGCTTACCGACATTGAGTCCTTCATTTCCCATGGTGTCTATTATATGCCAACAAGATACACGAGGTGTGAAACAAATGTAATTTATATTTATATCCAAGTTAGCTTGCTCTCCTTCTAACGTAACTTCAAGATTTGTTATGGCCGTATATTCCGATAAAGCGCCAACAAACGGTATACATATATCAACGCCAGGACTATCTGGAGTTATTCTAACAATCCGAACAGGTATAAGGAAAGTAGAACAAAGAGGAGCTCCACCATCTGAAGAAGCACAAATAGTAATTCGACCTCTGTTGTCAGATTCTAAAATTTTTACTAGCCAACAATCTAACGCGTTAAAAACATTAGTCCATATCACGTGATTACCTCATACACAAAAAAGGTTTGGTCACGTGATCGTTTTTCTAAATCTTGCCTTTAAAACAAAAAAAAATATGATTCAGATGTGAAACATGTTATGACCATATTAATCACGTGCGTTTTTGAAATAAGGCAAAAAATTATTTGGTTTTTTGACGTACTTGCGCCTAAAAAAGTAAAGTCGAATGCGTCGAAAGGTCCATAGTTTGCTATACAAGTGCCAAGTACGCCAACATTTGCACTATGAGAAAAACTTCCAACAGTGTTTAATCCAGGGTTAACTATAGCACACGTTATGCCTAGGCTCCCTTGAGTGACCTCCGCTGATAAATTTCTATTTAGTCCTATAAACGACCCATCTGTATCAATTGAACTCATGACAACCTCCCCAGGGTTCATTGCGCTTATTGTTTGAGGTACTCTTGTAAATAAATCTATACCGGGTGGTATTGACGCTCGTGCATGTACGAGCGACAATAATACAGCCGCATAAGTTATTATCAACAGAGCGGCGCGATACATGATTGGGTGCCTGAAAAACAATGAAAAATGTGAAAAACGAGCTCGTTTTGTATTGAAAAACACTGATAGAATCAAACACGTGCTTCTTGATTTGCGCTTGCTTTATAGCAATTCTACACCCACAAAAATCTCGTTAAGATACAAAGTACTGCTAGAAAAGTAGCTGATGTTCCTTATTCTCTATCAACCGATATTTATCAACGTGTTAGTTACCATAAAACGAAAAAAGACTAGTCATTGTGTGTTTTTATCGGCGTTTACACCGGAGTCACACAATCTCGGTTGTTCACTCTGTACTTTTCTGTTGTACTCCAATACAATAACAACTTTATAATGCGAAATGTAAGTCTCACAAAGCTTGAAGCCTTTGTACCAAACTCTCGCTTTCATTTGATATGTTAAAGCAACAGCTATTAACGTTGATGATAAGTAAAACAACGCGATTTTATCATCTGTATCTGGAATAAACTTAAGCTTAATGTCACGAGGCAAATTATTGTACCATCATCTGGTGGCATCTAAAGCCAAGCCAATCACGCCTTGAACATTGAAAGTTTTTTGACAGTGTCGTAGTCTTCTACAATTATGTTTCAAAGTTCACAACACGCTCATTTCTTGTCCACAGCTCAAGTGTAGCATCAAAATGTTTGGTTTTATTGTTCGTTTTAAGACATTGGAATCATCACAATTTCTTTGTATGCTGATCTTTTGGTGAGACGTTCATACCATGCCTCTACATGCGGAAGAGATGGTCTTTTAATATCAATATTAAAATAACGGTGAGCCCATACACCAGTTGGTATATCAGCAACAGTGAAGTCGTTCCCAGCTAGAAAGTCACTTTTTTGTTCTGTAAGACAACCTTGAATATCAACAATAAGTAGCTGTATTTGAACATTACATAGACGTAAGGCTCAAATATAAGTATTAAAGTACCTTCAACAATAGAAAGCATGTCATTAACCTTGTCTGTTAGATTGGTGATGAGAGCTGGATCCCTAAAATACATTATCTTTTTTTTGTCAAATAGGATAGCGGAAAAAAATCAAACATGTTCGAAACAATTCTAAGTCTGTTCTTAAAAAAGTGAGCCTTCGATACACTAAAAACGTGCTCTTACAAATCATTGAGATGTATTTCAATTGGTTTGTCGTTCTAGAGTTTGTACTGCTCCAAGGAAAAGATGTCTTTTCGTATTCTCAAAAATAGTAGAATTTCACATAAAGATTACTTTAAATAGCAAGCGCAGTCTGAGTAGGAGTACCTGTCTTCCTTTGCAACACGAACAAACTGTTTAAATAAAGGGGACAACGAACTTTGAAACGCGAAATGCCTTGAGAGGATGTGAGTTCAACGTTTTTGTTAAACGAGTGATTGACTTACCAATCCATCCACTTTTCTACGTTTGCCGCGTTTTTAGCATCAGTTGGGTACAGCTGTAGAGCCTCTTTCTGATATTTACGAGCCAGATACCGTACAATAGTGTTAGACTCCCATAACAAGAATCCATCATCGTCTATTGTTGGCACAGTGCCGTTTGGATTCATTGAGAGGTATTTTGGGTTGTCTTTGTTCAGAGCGTTGTTATGACCGGCGTCTACGCGTTTATAATCTACTTTGAGCTCTTTGAGAACCTTTTTCAGCGTTAACGTCAGTTATCTTTCGTTATGTTAGATTGCTTACCCAAAGTACTTTATGGACGTTCGCAGAGTTGTTGCGTCCATACACAGTGAGTCCGCTTTTCATAACACGAGACATGTGATCAACAATTCTAATGAAAATTCTTGGCACACAAGAAAATCCAAAAAAGTCAACGAAATGATGTGTTAGGGATAGAATGGTTCACGTTACAATAGTACATAATATTTAGCGAAAAACTTGACAAACCACGTGATCGTTAGTAACAAAACGAGTTTATAAACGTGACACATGCCTGATAACGTACACCTTCTGAAAGTTCGTGGATTTAAGATTCTGTCGCACCACTAGAAGCAAGGGAAAGAGTGTTTGGTTTTTTTTGCTGTTTATGCTTTATTTGTTTTCCACCAGTCATAGTAATTTTTACGATCTGGGTTACCAGGGAACTCAAATACTATTTCTATCTCTCTTTTTTCTTGATTCATAAAAGAAGATACTTGATCTGATGTTGTTATTGGTGTATGTTTTCTATCCCAAAGATTTTGAATTTGGTATATTGGAAACTTTTCTTTTTCGTTCTTAAATACTGTCTTGATGTGCTCTCTTAGTTCTGAAATTGTTATAGACTGTTTCAAGTATGTATTCCTCATCCAAAACTTACCACGTTCACGCATACGAACCACTAAAGAAAAAAAGGTCAAAAAAAGACTGAAGCTGTTGTGTGGAAAAGAAGGTAGTTGTACATTTCTGTCCTGGTTTCCTGTTTGTTAAAGCTATTTTATTTGATTGCTGATGTGGACCGCCTATTAATTTTTGTTAGGTGCGAATTTGTAAGGTTGATTACTACGTTTTTTATAATTAAGAAGTTTTTACATATTGGATGAAGCCATTACCTTGTAGTTGACCATAAGTCTTTCTATACAAGTCTCCTACACGAATGCAAAGTCTACAATTTGAATGAACGATCGCTATATCGACAATTGCCAAGAAAGACTTTGAGACACCTAATTGTTTTTAGAAACAGCCAAATATTAGCACTTTTAACAATATTATTAGACACTAACTTTTATACCTTCATTCTTCCAAGTCAAGTATTCATTATACTTAGCATCGTCTTTATCAAGCATCAATAAAAATTTTGCCATCTCTTGCGGTGAAGAGAAGTCATCAGCCCAAATTGTCGATTTTGGTGCAATCGAGAATTTTTTTGCGTTTGGTGCTCCTTTGTAAATAGGTATTGATCCAGCCTAACATCTTTAAGCATGTACCTTAGGTTAAATCTAAATATACACAGTAAGGACCGAATAATTTTTCAGTAACATAGTCATCAGTTTCACTATTCTCAAAGGCGAAAGTGAACTTATAAGTTTGGATTAAATCTTCCTTTTTCTGTTGCCAACTTGGACCTACAGGAAATTAAAGCTTTGTGTTCAAATTTACTGCAAGCACATAACCAACTAATTATTCACACCAACTACAAACTAAATACTAAAACCAATCTGGATTGAAAGGTAAACCAAGTCAGTAAAGATAGTGCGTGTAATTGTTGTGAATATTGACTGGCGGTCAGCAGCTTTCTTTTGAATTTAGTTCTGTACCATGTCTACCAGCACCAGGCATATCAAAATTATGCATACAACGTCCATATGAATGTACTGTAACACCTGCATCCATCAACTCTCTCAAGTATTTCAACCTTTTGAAGTCAATCTCTATTTAAAAAGAGTAGCATTGCTGTACCTGTATCTAGGTCCGCAATTGCTAATAAACGCAGCAACCATTGCAGTAGCAGTCTTGTTTTTAGGGCGCCTCATAAAATTATATTCTTCATAGCTTGGATATAGCATAGGTAGGTCTGAAGATAGCTCTGTAGTTCCTTGAATATTAACATTACTATCCTACAAAGAAGAAATAAACATCATATTCTCCGTTTTGTCATACCTCTTGATACGGTCTGTTCTCCATTGTAAACTGAAAAGAAAAAGGACAACCTATTGTCGTTGATCTGGACATACTGTTCGAAGCATCAACGCCTAGTCTAGTATCACCAAAACTAATTCCTGTATACAATTAATAGAACAATATAAAACGAAAGATTACCTTGGCATGGTACATCACAACCTCCGTATGCTTCACCTTTAAACCAACCTATACTACTTAAAATGGAATAACGTTTTTTAAAGCAAAAATACCTGAAACAGCAAATGGGTATTCATCCATGTTTCTATTTTCAGGGTAACATTTTGGCCTTTCAGCTAACAACCCTGAAAACTCTGAGTGAATCATTGTGTCATCCTCTTCTACTTCTTCTGAATCTCTCTCGATTTCTTCGTTATTTAAACCAGAAGAATCTTCTGTTCCAACAGGGTCAGGATGTATCTTACGAACAGCTTCCGCTTCTTCCTTCAAAAAAAGTTTTTAATTAAAATTCCAATGTTTTCAATCGTCACGTGATTTTTTACATTCTACGCAACAACTATTCCGTATAGTACTTACCTTATTTTCATTGTCTATGCGGTTAATTTCATCCATTAATCTCTGCTCTTTTAATTTCTGATCTATATGATGTGCCCTTGATACAAACAAGAGGAATAAACAAGATGACACTGCCATGACTTTGAAGAAACGTTAAAAGAAAAAAAAGGGGTGAAAGCTTGGTTCTGTGAGTACTTACGTATAAAAAACATCGTTATTAATGTAGTACTACGTTTCATGGCTGTAACTACTGTAGTTTTACAGGTTTCGTTAAGTCTGGGAGGTGAATAAGTTGTGCGCTTACAAAAAGGATGAAACTATCAAAGAAGAAGACGTCTGCAGACCGAGAGCAACTAGTTGTACCTGTTGTACCTGCTGAAGAAACAAGCGGTTGGAACGATGCTTGGGACGACGACGATGATGATTTCTCTCTACCAGATATAGAAAACAATAACCACGCTAATGGCGGGTCGTATGATGATAATGTCGTCACTTTACAGACAACAGACAGTATTGGAATAAGTGCAAAAGAACTCGCTGCAGAAGGTATCTATAGAGCGTTTAACATACTCATAGTGTCTTACGCTTTGTTTTAGCGACAAGAAATTCTCAAGGCGCTAAGATGAAGCCACCTATGCCTACAGTACAAATAGGTGATCAACAGGTACAGTTTCTATTGTTTTGGGGTTTTAAACTCGTTTATTTATTATTATTTAATTTAAAATATCCGTGACGCTCACAAATAGCTTATAAATCAACGAATAAGCAATAGATTCTTTTTTCAAACGTATTTATTTCACATTCCCAAAAACTCGATATTTCTACGTTGACAATTCTTTATACGTTCTAAGCATTCTAAATAGGTGATTACAGGACCCACAACTCAGAGTTCGTACAGGATGGTGAAAAGAGATGCGAAGACTCTCAAAATAATGTGTATCATATACCTCGTACGTCAGGATACGGTTTTATTGGTTTTGACAAGCAACCTTATTGAAACGACATCTTTTTATCAAAAACGCGTTTACGTTCATCAAACGAGCGTTGCTAACGCCATGCTCAAACGACGACGCAAGAAAAATCCCTTTCACCTTTTGTCAGCTGGTGTCAAAGTGGGAAACAATTGAAAATTTTTTATCGCTTTAGTTTCAATTCATTTTGGCTTTTATACGCTTGTTTTCTCACTGTACGTTGTAGCTTGTATCAATAGTGTCAATTGTAATGTCACGTGCATGGATGGCAACTGGTATTTTAGTTGCTTTAGTTGGATGGGTTGCAGCATCAAAAAGAATAGGTTTTCTTTTCCTTGTTGTACGAAATTTTCCATTTCAGTACAATGCTTTTTATTGACCCTCCTCTGCTAGCTTATTGGCTCTCAGTTTATAGATATTATTGTACAAGGTGGATTCGCTACATTCAGAGATAATAATGACCCCATTGTTCTCGTAGCTGATATTGCAGTTGTTTTAGTCAAGGCATGATAATTTTGAGGTGTTTCGAGGTTTTTTTCTAATGTGGTGTTTAGGTTTGTTTTGGATACTTTGCTTACAAGCTATACGAAAGTATACCTAAAGATGAAGATGGATCATTTAAGAGGATGTTAGAATCAGGCACGTGATAGATTTTGCACAACAAAACGATGTGGTGTTTGTTTATTAATATTTTTATTTGTAGAAACATTAATGCAAACTTGGGGTCTTTAAGATTGTTCGATGTCACTCACTATCAGCTTGTCGAAATCAATATTGATACTAGCCCATATTTTTTTTAAGCCCATGTGCAGAGGCTACCTATTGCTAATTTGACAATTGTGATGGCGTTTTTTTCGTTGCCCTTTTTTGGATATTGCAGCAGTACACCAATATCCAAAATCTTGTAAAGTTGTACCTAATAAAAAAGAAGAAAAACCGCTCTCAGAGTTTTTTACCGTTTCCTGCAAGTTAAGACACAGTATACTTCTTCCTTTCCATTATGTTGAATCATTGTTAAAATTATCCCTTGTATTGTAAAACGAAACCCAAATGTCAAATTTTGTCAAAAAAGTCAAAAATTCGCCACACTAATTATCCTATATTATGCCATAGGAACTATTTAGAAAGCCCCCCTTTTAGGGGGTTTGAAGAGGCAGAGCCTAGCGGCGACTGAGCGCCATAACCCAGTTTTCTCCCTTTGTGGCGAACAGTTCAATATCACTTTGACATAACCCATTTTTCGTAGGCTTTATTGTATTTACACTATTTCTGGTACTTTGTACTAATTAATTTACCGTTATTGTATTCAAAGTGACGCTGCTTACCGTCATCCTTGAGGAAGATACACTTGCCGTGTTTGACTAGCTTATCTTTTACTGCCTTAAACTCAATATACTGTAAAGTATTTCTTCCTCTTGTCATTGTAAACTTGATTGAAGTTCTTGCTCTGTAGTTTACAGTTATCTTTGTTTCGTCCCAGAACCATAAGCCTATTCTGTTGTGACGAGTAATAACAGTGAGAGTTCCATGAAATCTTGGAGGTACCCTTGACATGTAATCTTGTTTTGTTGATGTAATGCGGTATGAATGAGGTATTCCATAAGGAGCATAAGAATACTCCCTTTGTTCATCACTGTAAAAAGTTTGCTTTATAAGAAGACCATTGTCATCAAACTCACGTATCTCATGGTGATCTTTAAACTCGAAATGAAATCTTCCCACTTTCATACCATTCCTTAGTTCTCCTCTAAGTGTTGACCCATTTGCCTTTTTAAAATAAATACCAGTTTGTTGTCCACAGTAGTCAATAAATGTAATTTTTTTTGAGCCTTGTGCTGCACAGTAGTCAAAACGATATCCTCTAATCACACCACTTTCAATTGTATACCTGCTCATCAGCTTCTTATTTTGATCCCATTCACAGACTTGACCATCAACAGGAACTCCATCAACATACTCGAGAGTTTTATGTATAAACTTTGAATTACCATTCCATGTTATTGTACTTTTTCCTTGTCTCTTTCCATGTTCAAACCGACACACCTCCACAAGGTCTCCAATAAAACGATCTCGTTTATAATATGGTCTAACCATGCGATAGGTACCTGCACGGAGGTTCAAACCTCCATCAAAACGAGAAGCAATCGCATATTCATATGCGATTAATGGAAACTTTTTTAGAAGTTGTTCATCTTTATTTGCAAGTATAGTCTGATGTATCATATAAAAAAGCTCTCGTGGTAGTCTATCTATGTAGCTGTTTTTATGGTAGTTCTTTTTACGCCGCCGTCTCCGAGGTTTTTTAGATGCTGTTCGGGTGGGAATGGCACTATCAATCTTTGAGCCGGATGGCATTTGAGACGATGTGTTCCCCATGGGAGTATGTGTTGTTTGTCATTCATGATACCTATTTTATTCACGTAAAATTCTCAAAAGATATTCAGAAAACGGTATGACATGTAATTTTGTTCATCACTGTGGGCTATAGTTGGTTGTATTAATAACAACCAACTGTTGCTTTAGTTTGAAACGTTAAAGGGCACACGAAAGATGAGAATACGTGTAAGAGAGATAATAGCGTAATTTATTAGTGACACACGTAATACATTCAGAGAATACATTTGTGTATTTCGTCAAAGTTCACAATGAATATCTTCGTGGAAATACTTGGAAAGAATGCATACTGAACATGGTGACGTTGCACGTTACATAGTTACGTTCTAGCACCCATCGTATTAAATATTGAGGCATGAAAAAGGTTTAGGATAGTCTGAGGTGATCAGAGTAATGACGAACTAAAAATGGCATTATCGTCTATATTCACGTAAAAGTTTCCCGCTTTCCCAATGACCACCAACATTGCGGGAGCTTTCTACCATTTGTAGTGAATTACAAAGAAAACTCCGCTCAATGTTAGTCATATCATTGCCTCTTACTTAAAATTCAAAACAAACTAACCGCCTACACCACTCCCACGCATAGAGCCAGATTACGTAAGCATGCCACACATGCTTATTGGCTTTAAAAGATGCTGTTAAACAAGGTGGTGGAGTGTGAGAGCATAAAATTACGTTGTAGCGCGGAAAGTAGCAACATAAACTCCTTGAAAACGGTTTCATGATGCCTGCACATTACACAGCCTTTTAATTGTTCCAAATATGTAGGAACTGAAGTTATAAGTGTTTTACAGCGTTTAGTGGCTAAAAAAGTTAATTGCTCTTTAAAATCAAAGAACAATACTTTATAAGTGCTAACCATGCGTAGAATATGTGTTTCCAAGCATAAAACACCGTTTAAAACAAAAAGGCAAGAAAAAGGTATAATGCCAGTCAATGTCATCGATATTCTCTAAACTATAAACAGTTCATATACTTCTGTTTCTACATATTCACAGTTTGGACCGTTTTGGCCCTAGCCTTTAATATTGGTTTTATGAAAAATTCCAACACATGAGAGTGTGTCGGGTGGCATAACTGAGATGTAAAATTGATTGTTTGATAACTTTGGGAAAAAAAATGTAAGTGAGTACTTTTGGTGCAAACGCTATTGGCATGCATATTTTTACAATTGATCATAGTGGCACCACTACGCCATACACTCATTTTCAAATGAAGAAAAGTGTAGAACATCACATATAACATCAGTGTAGAATAGTAAACCTTTTGTTTCATCAAATATCATTCAACAAACTCCCACATTTGATGCACTTTATTGTGCCTTTACTTTTCAATAACATGCTTTGAGGCTATTAAATGCGACCATTGACACCTACTCAAAGTGATGAAAACATAATGCGTGCAATAAGTATAACTTAGCTAAACAATGCTTAAAAAGTCACAAAATTAAACTATTTTTTAGAGTCATTGGAGTGCTTACATAATCTGGCTCTAAATACCATGCAGAGCTAAATTATAAGTGTAGACGCTACTACTTTTCACGTACATGAGTTTAGTAATAGAAGTTGATTGTAAAGAAATATATTCAAGTCTACATTCTCATTTTTATTTACATTACGAAGTGTTTAATTTTTTTTTTTTGTTTTACACTGTTAGCTAAAGTTTGCCATTATCCTCCTTTGTGTTGACTTTTTTTTAAGTGAGGTCGTTTACGTTATTTGTTGACTATGATTTTTCTTTGAAATAAAGGAGTGTCTTCTTCCTCACACGAGAAGTATTCATCATCTGAAGCGTTCTCACTTGAATAATAGTTAGAATTTTAAGCTATAAATAAATAAGGTTTTTGACTTCTCACTTGCTTTTCTTTCGGATTTCTTGTTGCAGAAGGTTCATTTATAACTATTGTTACGCCAGAAGTTTCCTTTAATAAAAATATTAATTTCAAATCCGAGTTCTTAATCAAAAAAGGTGAAGATCATTTTTACTAAATTTGTAAATAATAGGTTTGAAGCTTACCTCCTCATCCACACTCTTGCCGTTTAAATAAGTTCCAACAACTTTTGATACATCTCTGGTTATTGCAATACGACGAGGTTTTAGAGGGGATACCGGAGCATTTGTAGAGTCAGCGCTAGCATTTTCACCTGCCGATGTTGGACCGCTTGTCTATGAAGTTTTAGAACAAAAAAGCTAGTTGTTGAGCGCTAATCACGTGTTTTTCTAGTTGAAGAAAAAAATCAAATGTGCCCGTCTCTTACGTCTTTTATAATAGTATGTTTGAGATGTAACATCTTCGTTTTAAACTCCTATGAAGACGTCAATTAAATTAACAAGTATTTATAGATTGACGAATTCCATAAAAATACTAACGACGTACTTGTTCGGTTAGACCATGTGATACACGCAAAGATAATAGTCTTTCTCTATTCTTAATTTGTAGTTTTTGATAGTTAATATCCATTTCTCTTTTAAATTCTACAGATTTTGTTCTAGCATGTCCTCTTGTTCCTTTCTAATGAAAAAAAATAAAAAAAACTGACCAAGCTGTAATGGGATTTTTTTTCTAGTTTGTCATTTACACGTGCAGTACGAACACGTTTATAACGTGATTCTAGCTGTTTTTTATAATATGCTGCTTTGGCTTGTGCAGTATTTGTTCGTATAACCTACAAAACATAGCATGTTAGAACACGGAAAGGGCACAACTCTTTTTCTTTGTTTTTTTTTTTTGAAGAAATTGGCTTAGTTTTTACCACTACGCGAAATGACCATCGCTTTGCGTAAATAATTATTATTTACGCGTGCTACGCGCGTAGCGGGGTACGGAAAAATTTTGTAATCCTTTTGTAACGTACGTCTAGAAAGAAAGTCTCCCATTGTTCAATCATTGTCTTTATCAACAACAAGCCATGTCCGACGTCACCTAAAAGAAACTATCAAAAAACAAAACCATAACATGTAGGTATTGAGAAAACTACTCCAAAGGCTCATGGTTTTACCTATAAATACTTCGGCTTGTTGTTCTCTGTTTTGTAGTAAGTTGGGCGTAAAAATAAGCGCCAAATTTCTAGTGTCCATACACGTGAACTCTTTCTTTTTAGCTACCTAGAAGGTACAAGTTATTTTTGGCAAACTTATATAAGAAAAATTGCCGACATTCATTTCATTACCTCGTTCAAAAACCGACATAATTTAGCCATTAGATAAAGTCTATCTGGTGGAAGAAGTTGAAGAACCCTGTTGATATTTTCAAGCCTCTTTTCACCTTCAGTATCTATACGTTGTTAATATAACTATCCATTATTTTGGACGTCAAAAGAATAAAACATGTTTTATGTTTGTGGGTTTTTCTTTTTTTTTTCGGGTTCAGTGTTTGAAGACTGTCTTTGGACGTACTATCTGCTGCAATTAATTTCTCGTATAAATCAAAAGTTAGTAGAGGCTCTGGTAACTCCCTCAGAAATTGCTTCAATAAAGAAGCCACATTATTAACATCCTCAGAAGCGTCAAAAGAAAAGTTTATATCTAGTTTATAATAAGCCGTTTAATACAAAACCAATGAATAAAAAACGCTTTTAGCACATGTAAGTATTGCTAAAATCACGTGTACAACCTTTAAAAAATTAAATAGTATCGTACCGCTTTCGATGAGTTGTTTTAATTTTATCATACGCGTGGTGTTTCCCGGTACGCGAAATAACCCTTGTTCAGATAAACCTAACGCAAAAAAATGTTAGTTTGTTACAAAAAAGGTCTTCTGCACCAAACATCACGTGATTTTGGGTTTATCAGTGCGTACCTTTATCTGTTAAGTGTTTTAAACATGCGTCTGCAAAGTACATAGAACGCTACAAACCCAAGTATTAGGATGTAAAGTCTAACAAAAAGAGAACAAGGTTACCTTTCCAAGCGGAGCATTAAATATGTTCCCTTGGTTTTTTGATTTCTTTGCCGCCAATGCTTCAGCAGTTGCTACACTTGCTTCATATTGCTAAAGCAATTATCAATTGACGCCTTGTTACTGCAAAAAAAGCAGGTGAACGCCAAAACGCTGCAGCGTATCGTTTTTTGTTCATTGTTATCTAAAACAGTACCAGCTTGATTTGTGACTCCTGAGAGAGTGTATGCCCTTTAATATCGTACTCTCTTAGTCCTTTATCACTTCGGAGTCTTTGTATATCACTATAAATAATCAATATCGATGTAAGAGCGTGTACAGACGATATGACGGCGTTCTAAATTTCCAAAAAGAATAAAAAAAACCCAAAATCAAAAAAACTCAAAAAACCAAATCACGTGATTACAACGGTTACCAACACGTGATTAAATAAAAATAATCGAAAATAATAAATTAGTTTTTACACAGTGGAAATGTTAATTGAAAAAACCGCTATCGAACGCTAGTTGGAATAATTAAGGACTTGTTTGGTGTCCTGCAGTCGTTTTTTTAAAGTTTTTTGAAACAAAAGACGTACTCTAACAGAAGCATCCAACCTTTATTTCTAGGCGGAGGAGGGTTTTTCGAAGGTAAAACAAGCGTATTACCACGTTTAGGCATCTGTAGCGGTGTTTGAGATGATCTTCTTACAATAACGGCAGAATTAGAACGTCTTGCTCTTGGATGCTTTGATAGACTGCTAACACCAGCTAGAACAGAACCACGTCTTTTTAGCTTACATGGCGCTTTTAGTTTTGGTAAATCGCGTCTTGAAGGTGGACGCCTTGGTATGTTTGGAATACGTCTTTGTGGTGGAGTAAACTTAGGTGGTGCAGACATCATTTCTAAGCGAAGCTTCGAATCATATTTTGTGACTTGTAAACAGTTAAGGGAAAAAACAAATGTGAATGGTGACACCAAAAAAAAATTACTCAGCAATCGTGGATTAAATAAAACGTCTCAATAAGGAGATTATGAACAGGTGCACGCCTTAACATTGAGCGCCCATATTTAAATTGGGTTGTGACGATTAATCGTATCAATACACAATTGTAATAAAACAATTTGTATTAAAAGTAGTAAGATAGCTGTTAGCAGATAATGTAGCCCAAACATTGGCGAATAATGAACGTTTATGCCGATTAAATTACTACACTTAGTAAAAGTATCCTCAAAAATCTCTCTTACGCACAGACAACCATTATCTCCAAATGTAAGAAATAAACAAACAACTCATCTAACCAAAGAAAAAAAACCGAACAATACATTTAAAACAAAACCTAAAATACTATCCATACAAATACATTTATTTTGATTTTTTTACATTGACTTGATAGGCTACCTTGTGTAGCTGTTTGTTTTACATTTTTTTAACCACAAGTATTAGGTCCTTTTTTTTTCTCATCAGATATCGCGTTTTTTTAACGTCACGTGTTTTTAAAAGCCTTCAAGATGAAAAAATCACCGTCAGAATTTTTAATCCGAAATTTCATACTTGTGCACGTGATTTTGTAAAAACCGATCCCACTGCTTATTGTTTACGTGATGCTTTGTACTCTGATGATAATATACGCATAATATCGCCATGTGATTTTGTAGGATGCTTAGATTTAATTCTTGAGAAATTTGCCTTAACAAACAAAGTGTACGGGTTTGCTTTAGGCGTTTTTCGTGGTGTACCATCCTTATTTAGTTTAGGAAGAAGCTTGAAGCGTCCGTTACACCTTCCACAACGAGCACGGTCAAGTTTGAGAGAGTTAGAGTGGCGACCAACACTACAAAAAAATTGTAAGCATGGAGATGAAATACTTTAAAATTCTAATTCTTCGTACGTGTATCCACAGCCCTGACACTTATAATTGAACTTGAACTTAATATCATAGTTATGACAACGTGTTACTTTAACATCTGGGAATACTATAGAAGCCCTCTCTCCCCTTAACAGTAACGTCAGTACAAAACATTTAAAACTTTTGCAAAAAAGCTACAGAAAACAAACAAACTAACTTACCATCTATAGAAAGTAGCTCCATGTGGCGGTTGTCTTATACCATCAATAATCCAAGCAGCTGCGTGACACAACTCATGAACAAGAGTACTCTTACAACGCCTGAAAGAATCGACAACTTTTGTTGCCAAGCGGATAGAAGCAACTCTCTTTGACTTGTCCGCAGAATACTACATTAAAAAAATGTCAGAAAGAAAACTTAACACCAACTAGGAGCATTGACGTACACCACAAGATGTTGTGCCCGCTGTTTGGCGTAGTGTAACAGACCAGGTTATTTCAAGGTCATAAGGTAAAGCACCATGACAAACACCATCGTTGAATTTCCTGAAAATCTCCTTTGCAAAAGCATCTCGTTTCTTATTGAATCCATGACATGTAGGTGACTTAATCGGTGTACGCTTGATAGTATACGTTCTAGCTGGTGTCCTTGGGGTGCGTTCTACACGCTTCGGAGTACGCTTCGTATTCGTAGGCGTACGCTTCACTCTAGTTGGTGTGCGTTTCGTGCTGGATATAGGAGTGCGCTTTGAGATTGTTGGAGTGCGTTTTGTGTTAGTTGGAGTCCTGTGAATGAGCTTTGTTGATTTCGGTGGTGAACTCATTTTTGGTGTTGGAGGCATAGGCGATAGAGGCTTTCTGTTAAGGATAGCTAAAAAAGAAACTCGTGTAAGTAAAAAACAAGAAAAAAAAAAGAAAACAGTTTTTTGGCGCTGCTACTTACGTAGTTTATAAGGAGTAGATAATCCGTATCCATCATTTTCATCATTATCACTAATAACAACCTTATTATCATTATCATCACCATCAACATCATCAGGTACACAAAAATCATTAAAAGCATAAGAATCCAAGTCTTCATCTTTAGCATAATCTCTAAAGTAAAAAATCACGTGAGCACGTTATTTTCATCCAAATAAAAGATTGTATTGAGTACGTACATGTTCGTCAAAACACGTCGTTCATCATCTTCCTGTTCATCAGAAGATGTATCACTGAACCCACTTTCACTCTCACTATCGCTTAAGATATTTGGCATAGCGAGTTGTGAAGCTGTTGGTGTGTTACTACCTGTATTAATTGGTCGTTGTAGGCGCTTCAGAGTCTTCTTCTTTGGAACAACATCATCTTCCAAACTCTTTAGTAAATCATTGTTGTCATCAAAAGAGTATCCTATCGAGGCATCCAAGTTGTCAAGGTCAATATCATCAATATCTAGATTATCACTAGTAGATTCTATACTTGATACTGATTGTTGAGATGCTG
This sequence comes from Trichosphaerium sp. ATCC 40318, assembly GCA_038496445.1. NCBI lineage: Eukaryota > Discosea > Flabellinia > Trichosidae > Trichosphaerium > Trichosphaerium sp. ATCC 40318. Next base: position 57,599 of record JALMLS010000353.1, read on the forward strand.
GAAGAGGTAGTAGTGATTGTCTCTTAGACGAAGGTCTGATTTCCGGAGAAGGCACGTGAGGAGATTGTGGTGCGCTATCTGATTCGAAGGCAAATGACTTTGCGGAAGAAGACGATGTTGCTCTAGATTGAGACTTTGGGAGTGGTAGTAATGGCCGAGATGCTGGTTTAATTCCTGGAGAAGGTACTCGAGAAGATTGGACATTTCCTGAATCGAAAGAAAATGAGGACATCGAAGAAGATGACGTTCTATCATTGGCTTTCACTGGTGATATTTTCTCAGCTTCTTCCATTTCTTGATTCTGTTCAACCTCAGTTAATCGTGGAGATACACTCTCTGAAGCTTTCACAGCTGCATCTTTTTTCTGAGAAAAAAAAGAGTTAGAACTTGACTTTAAGAAGAAAATCAAGACGTACATCCATGTTAATGAGTAATGATCTAAGTTCTTCTATGGAATCATAATCAGATTCAGAGCAAGAAGAGGAGGCTGAGTCAGAATTCTCATAAGAATCATAAGGAGAAAGATACCCATCTTCTTCTTTCTTTTTATCTTCCTCTAAATCCCAAGAAACACTTCTTTGAACACGAGGAGTTTTTAAGACCTCGACAGGCATTTCAAGTTTATCTTCTTCTGAAGCACTTTGATCATCATCTTCAACAAGTGCAGCAAGGAGCCTACCAGGTGCAAACATACGAGATCTCTTAGAAGATTTTGATGGCTTCTTTTCAGCAGGCTCATCAACAGAGTTCGAGGGTTCTGTATCTGCTTCTGCTTTCATAAAAGAGTTTGGTCGGATAGGTTGAGGCGGTTGAGGGGCTTCAACATCAGCAAATGTTGTTTCTTGGTCTTCTTCGTCTTCATTTGTTTCTATTGGTTCCACATCATTTGATACATGATGGACAGGCGCTTGAGTTACAGCCAATTCTTCATCGCTTTCAGAATCGCTCATATTTGTTATAAAATCATCTGAACAGCTACTTTCTGCTTCTTCTTTTTCCTCACTTGGCTCTTGAGGCATAATGCCAACAGAACGAATATCATCAACAGTAGGTTTTGCTTCAACAACTGGTTCCGGAACTTCATTGTAACCGATGTCGCTCATATCAGTAGATTCAACAGCTTCATCATCACTTGTATCATCATCTCGCTCTTCTTCTTGTGCATCTGCGCTACGAGGAACCTCGAGAGATAGTTCTGTACGCTCGTTGATGTCAGAATGAGGATAATCGCTCAAATCTGATGCCGAAGTGATGTAATCATCTTCTTCACTTTCAGACGCTTCACCATCATTGTCTGTGGCTTCAACTTGGTGAGATACTCGTCTTTGGATGCTTGTTCTTGGCGTAGATGATACGTTATCGTGTTCATCTTCACCACTTTCAGAAGCATCATCACTGTCCTCTACATCATCCATGTTGATTGGTACCACAGATGCACGCCTGTCAAGAACTTTCGTTGGTGTTGAAGCATTCTCTTCATCAATAGAAGAGTCGTCGGACATTTCAGATTCACAAACACTGACAACTTCAGAGTCACTATCACTGCCATCAGACTCAATATCATTGGTAGCAATTGGCATGGTCTCGGCATGTTTGTTGTCATCTTCTTCAGAAGCACTAGTATGTGCTGAGATTTGTTCTTCAAAATCAGAAGCTTCATTAATTTCAGCCTCCTCAGCTTCAACCTCAGTGTCGTCAAGATCTGATTCTTCACCGTAAGCGTTTTCAACCTTTGCAACCTCATTCGTCACTTCTAAGTTCGGTGTCTCATAAAATTGCTCCACAATATCATGTGCTTCCTCCTTAAACAAGAAGTGAGTAAAGATAAAACCAAAAGAGAGAAAAAATGTTTTTTGCAACTGTTTTGACTCTTGTACCTCATGACACTCTTCTTCAGGTATTTGTAGGTCTTCTACGGCATTAATAGTATCTACAGCTAACACTTCATGATCTTCATCGTTTCCGGGTTGATCTAGTTCATCAGAACTGGAGTGAATAGAGTTTTCTTCTTCTTCGATTTCTGTATCTCTCTCAGTCTCATCAACAGAGCTTGTATCGTGGTCAACAGCATCATCACACAAATTACTTGCATCTGAAGTGTCAGTTTCGTCCAAAGGTATTTCCTCAGCAATATCGAGCGCATGAGTGTCTTGAACATCGTCTGCGCCATTGACATCTAAACCTGACATTTCCTGTACTAGGTCATCGACTTCGTAATAGCTTTCATATTCTCCTCCTTCTGCTTTTTCAAGTTCAGCACCAACTTCAAGAGCTGAACTTGTTTGCGAATCATTCTCTGTGTCAAAAGAAGGATCAGTCATACTAGTTTCAACGCTTTCTTGGTTTTCATCGCTAGTTTCGAGTACTTCTTCCGCATCGGCATTGTTTGGAGTAAATGCAGCAGGTACAGTGTGATCTTGTTCGTGATCACTGATACCATCATCACCTTCGCAAACCGCGCCTTCATACTCCTCATTTTCAGCTTCGAGGAAGCGTTCGTCTTCAGGTCTGTTATCAACTTCGATAACTTGTTCTTCTTCCACTCTTGATACATTTTCAAAATCAGCAAGCACAGAGTCTCCGTATTCAGAGTTGTCCTCAATTTGAATTTTAACAGAGGCTATATCATCTCCGTCTACAATACTAGTTTCTTCGATAGCATAGTCAGCTACCTTGCTATGCACATCGTCGCAAACCCCTTCACTAAGCGCTGCAGCATCCCCGTATTCGGAATTATTTTCGATTTGAATCTCAAGAGAGGCAACATCATCTTCAGGTATGTCATTAACTTCTTCAACAACGCATTCTTCTTCCTCACTTGACACAAGGTCTACTACATTTGAATTGTCGTGTTCATCGTCACTATCGAGAAGAGCAATACACTCGGCAACCTTGTCTTCTATACCACGTGACGCTTCCTCAGCATCATCTTCATTGTACGTACTATAGCCGTCACCAGCTTCGACCATTTCGCCCTCAGCGTAGTCACCTTATACAATGTAAATACAAAGACAAAGAATTACAAGCACAAAAACGTACTGCCATCAGAGCCGTAAGGGTCATCAGCTTGAGCTTCGACAATTTCGTCATCTGGTACAATAAACCCATCATATTCATACTCATTAGGGGCATTTCTTTCAGCTTCTTCTTCAGCGTCACTAACACCAATATACTCTGATGTATTCGCTGGTCCACGTGGAAATACATTCCTAGGTTGTGACGGCACATCATTGGCGTAGTCGTCCAAACTCAAATCAGCCAGGAGATCAATAACATTATTCGTATCTCCTCGTCTCACTCTTGGTACACTCACTCTATCAGTTTTTCTTGGAGTAGAAGCAGATAGGCTCTTTTCAGCAGCCTAGACAACAACAAAAGTTAGAAGACATGAAAACAAAACAACAAAAAAGAGAAAGACTTCTAACAAACACACGTACAATAACATGAGCGTTTGTCTCAGCTTGTAAAGCGAATAACTCATCAGCAGTCTCTTCAGAGAAGAGCAAGTCATGATCAGATACGCCAAAGATACCAATAGAACGCATGTACTTAATATGTTCTTCCAAATCTAAAAATAGAAGAAAAAAAATTAGTTGGTTGATGTTATGTAACTATCACTACGATTATAATATCATCATACCTGGTGCAGTGTTTCTCTTTCCTGCATGGATCTTGGCAAGCATGCGTTGTGTTGGCGAATCAAATGGGTCAGTAAAAGAGAACGGTTTGTCTTTTCCAGTAAAGTAACGATGTTGTTTATGTTGCTTATTGATAAGAGACTTTGAGAAGGCTCCCTTTAGTACTTGCTTGCGGTACATATATTCTTCAATAGTACCACATGTCATTAGCCTGAAAGAAATATGTTAGAACAAACAAACCTTAACAAAGCAAAACCGATAGACGAAACAAAAAAAGTAACAAAGTTAAGTACCTGTAAATCACGACATTCTTGTTTTGACCGATACGATAACATCTATCTACAGCTTGGTCGTCGACCTTATTCCAAGCTAAAGGTTCGTTAGAATTCATTGATGCAAGGAAACCACGACAGAGCAAAAAGTAAGATAATAAACGTACAAGGATCAAAAATGATAACTCTATCAGCGCCATTTAAGTTTAATCCAACACCTCCAGCTTGTGTTGTCATAAGCAATAGAAAGTTGCTTTCATCATTATTAAATTCCTCAACGTATATTTGACGATCATCAATATCAGTAGACCCGTCAATACGAAGATGTTTATAGCCCTAGAACGAAAAATGAGAAAAATAGGCTTTAGAAAAAAACAAACAGACACTAACCTCAGGTTTGAGCAAGTGCTCCTCTACCAAGTCAAGGACCTTTGTGAATCTACTGAATATGAGGACACGATGCCCTTCAGCCTTGAGATTCTTGAGTATTTTCTTAGCGAAGGCAAACTTGCACGACTGATCAATGATAGTTCCAGGCAAACTAAACCAAAAGTGTTAGGAATCAAGTTACATATTTTGTAGTACTCTTTTATGAGAAGCTCAACTTCTGGGTTAGCTTCAGAGTGCATCAAACGAGGATGCTGACAAATAGTCTTCATCAAGCTGATAGCAGACAAAGGCGAGTCTGTTTTATTTAAGGCCTAAAGAAAGTTCATTTTATTGTGTAAAGGGAGAAAAAAACAAGAAAGCTGCTTTTATACCTTTCGGACGGCTGGCATGTTTATAAACTTGTTGTAAATAGAAATCTGACACTCAGTAAGTGTTAGCCATACAACAAGGTCATTCTTTCTTCCCTTGATGTTCAAGTTTTTCAACTAAAATAGAAAGTTAGGCAAAGCACATCTATTCTCAAAGAAAAGACTTCGAATTTCTTACCTCACGCTTTTCACGACGTAAAAAGTATGGTGCAATTAGATTGCGTAGAGACTCCTCCATTTTAAAACCAAGCTCCTTTTCAAAGGCTGTAGCTTTCTTATCGTGACTCTGTAAAGAAAATCATCAGACACAAAGATTTGCAAGCCATGACAAAAAATTCTTTTGGACGTACACGAATTATCTTGGTTTCGTACTCCCTTTTAAACGTACGATAATCACCCATCAAGGTACCATTACAAGCCCAGTCGAACAGCGCCCATAATTCCTTTGAATATAAATCAGTAAAAGCCAAAAAACAGAAAAGAATCATCGTACCTTGTGGTTGTTCATAATTGGAGTACCAGTCAATAAAATTTTATGTCTCGCTGGTACTTTTCTTAAAGCAATGGACCGTTTTTTCTTTGCGTCCTTGATGTTATGTCCTTCATCAAGAATAACATAATCCCACTTGAATTCTTCATCATCACTATCAAGATATTTACCAGCAAGAAGATCGGTATTAGTGCGAACCATATCTAACATTGTTGTCAAGAGAAGAATAAAAAACAGAAAAAAATAAGAAAAGTAAACGTACCGTAAGTGGTCAGTACAATACCACCTGATTGCATAATATCATGCACCATGCGCTTTCTTTGTAACTTTGTTTTGTCACTTAGAAGAGTTCCAAGGACAGGTTGACCCTTAGTAATAAGCCTACATTTAGTTAGAACAAAGATCTAGAAAAAACTTGATCTAACAAACTATAGCGTACCATTTATCAAGTTCTTGCATCCAATTCAGCAACACTGACTTTGGCAATACTAATAGAACATTGAATGCGTAACCACATCCAAGAACACCATATAGAAAGGCAATAACCTTAACAAGACATAAGTCAGACTCGAAAAATTAACAAAGTCTCTTTGCTACACACCTGTATTGTTTTTCCCAAACCCATATCATCGCCCATTATTCCTCCAGAATTCTTTAAATGGAGATCCCACAGGAATTTTACACCATCACGTTGATGCCTAAGAAACAGATCAGACTCAACAAACACGAAACAAACAAAAAGAGAAACTTACTTGTATAGTTTCTCGTAAATGCTCGCAGGTATACGAAACCTCTCCTCTCTGTTTGTAGCAAAAGGTCTCAACATATAGAACTTTGCAAGGTCACCATTACGTTTTGTACGTATTGTCCTGAACCAAGAATTTTCAAGCTCCTTAGTGCAAGTCAAAAAAAAACTTAAAAAAAATTGAAGAAGAAAAATCTTTTTTTAAAGCACGCGGGCTAACATACCTCATATTCGGTGTTACCTTTCACACACCTACGTACAACGCGTTCGTTTGTTGGCGTCAATTTAGGCTTTAGTTTGCCATCAGGAGAACGCACAACATCAACGACTTGTTCAGTAGGCTTAGGAAACAATGAAGGATCGTCTTCAGGATCAGGTTGTGTTGTACCACAAATAGAAACGCGTCTAGACTTACGCTTCTTAGGTGCAGGAGAAAGAAGCATATTAGGCTTGGGTAGGGATTGCTTCTGAGGTGAGGCGTTTGGTTTGTCCACAGGTTCAGCCATATCTTCATACTCGCTCTCTGGAAGAGCAGGTGGTGTGTACTGAGGGTGTGACTGCTTCTTAGGCGTGACAACAGGCATGCTAATATCAAGGTTATCCAATTTCTCAGTAAGAGCTCCTACGCTCTCAGAGTCACTGCAAACAGCTTGCTCCTGGTCCTACCAACACTTTAGCATTGGCTTCAAAAAAAAGCTCAACTGAGCGAATGAACGTACCGCAGTGTCTCTTGGTTGGTCTTCAACGAAAGGAGCGTTATTTTCTTCCTCTGGGAACAAATCCGCCACCCATGATCGCTTTTCGTCCGTTTCTTCTTCACCAATTTGGATGGCTTCAGGTTGTTCATTTGTAGTCTCCTCAACAGCGCTTTGCTCATCTACGACTTCCATAGAATCTACATTCGAAGCTTCTACTTCCATTTCATCGCACTCGGGGTTGTTTTCTTCAACAGGTACTTCTAGTACTTCTTCAATCAATTCTTCTTCTATAGGCGATTCTTCGATTATATTATCATCTTCTTCAGTACTTTCTGGCTCTGTAGCAACATCTTCATTGTCGACGCGTTCTACATCAATCGGCTGGTCGCCTATTACTTCTGATGGATGCTCAACCACTTCTTCGTTGGTAGAAGTTTCGTTGACGGAAGTGTCTTCATCTTCTTCAACTGGCTCCGAGTGAGAAGGTTCTGGGCTAACCTCTTGCTCCTTTCTCATTGCTTCTCGAAAAGGAGAGGGCCGCTGTGTGAAAAATAAGCGGGAAAACAACTTGTACTGCAAAAAAAACGTACAAAGACAGTATCATCCTTAACAGGCTCTGGCCTTTCTTGTAGAGCAATTACGGTTGACGTTGTCTGTGAATTATCATCACTGTGTGTTGGTGTCTGTTCGTTTATTTCAGTTTCCTGCGAGTTCTCTGGAGTTGAACTAGAAGGTTACTCAGCGAAATGCACCGCGTGGCGACAAGAAAAACGAAAAGAAAAATCTGACAGATACAAGGAGCTTTTGAAAGTATGATTACTACACGTACGTCGCAACAGGGTCTAAGTGCTCAAGAGATTCGTTAGCTGTATCAACATTTTCTTTGTCCTCCTCTAGTTCATCCTCTGTCTTTGTAAACACTTTGATGGCTAAAGGCTTTGGCTGCTTTCTTGACGTGTCACTCGCCCTGATGATCGCAAAGTAAGAAGAGAATAAAGTTCTGCGTGTCACTTACTTCTTTTTGGGTTTAGGTTGTGAACCAGATAACAAAGCGGCGTATTGCGGCAAAGAAGTCTGAGATTTTGCCTTTTTCTGTTTTCTGTACTTTATCTATAAACAAGGCGTTGGAATGAGCTCTGGGCATACAGTTAGCGTACCCGAAGCTGTTTAAGCTTCGCTTGTAGCTTGTCACTTGGTTTAATAGCTCCTGCCTTTCGTAGCGCGCGAATAGCTTTGTCGAACCTCTGTTCTGCTTCGTATGCTTTAGACATAACAACAAAGTCTGTGTAAGCTTTTCGTTTTGCTTTCGTTAGTTTTGTTGTAGCTTCATTATTTACATTAGTGCTAACTGGTGTTAACACTGTTGGTCTTGAAAAGAGCCTCCTGACTCGTTTTGGAGAACTCATTGTTTAGACAATCATATAGCTCTGGGGATAATGATGAGTATAGTAATATTCGCCACAGAGGTGTTGTCACGGTGAAAATTAAAACCGTTGCTTATTTAAATGTTCGCGCGGGAAAATCAAATGCTGTGAACGTCACAAATAAGTGTGGTTCCGTTTGGGTATACAACCGAGTAATTAACGGCGTTTAAACAAACTGCAATTCAAATACAGACTTAATGCCTTCTAAGTCGTATCAACGCAAAACACATCAATATCACAATGAACGCAACATCTCATGTTAGCGCCCATAACGCTATATACTATTCCGTAGTATTTCGTTCTGATTTAATTTCTTGCTTTGCGGTCTAGTGCCTGCGCTCACTGCACAGTACCAAAAGGTACCAACTAGCTCTAATTTTTGTTTTCTCTGTTTCTTTTTCTTTATGATGAGTAAAAAGTAACCCTTACGCTGTTTATCGGAAGGATCGTGTCGATAAACACCTTTTAATGACTATCCTGAAACTTTTTCTCTTCTATTTCCTTCGAACCATTTTTCTATTGGCCTGCCGCTTACTTTAATACGCTAGCTCAATAACGATGGTAAATACATTAAACTCCACTAAGCAACCTGACACGATAACGTACGAAAACTTTTCGTTTTTTCTGTTTCTCAAAGTAGCCTATGATGAGTAAAAAGTAACCCTTACGCTGTTTATCGGAAGGACCGTGTCGATAAACACCTTCAAATGACTATCCTGAGGCCTTTTTTTGTTTTATTCTTTTCTGCTTAATTTTACAAGCTTCGGTTTGTTAATTGTCTACTTTAGGATTTGGGCTTGCTCCTGACCTGCTATTATATGTTTTCTTACAGGTATACAGTAGTATACACCTGTAGAGGCACCTACTAGTCACAAACAAGCTCAAGGATGATAACACCAAAAGAAAAGTTGATAGCTTTCCTTTTTGCCTTCCTTTATGACAACAGTGACGAAAGAAGCTTTGATTTATTACCTATCACTGCGCTTTCACATTCGTGTATTAGATACACCCACTGTAACGTCCTGCTTGAAAGTACAAGACGACATGACATTTTTTTGTAGCGTACGTACTTTTTTTGGTTTTTGGTTTTTCTTGAATTTATGGCCTATGATGAATAAAAAGTAACCCTTACGCTGTTTATCGGAAGGATCGTGTCGATAAACACCTTTTAATAGACTATCCTGAGGCTTTTCAAATGAAAAAAAAGACTTTTTTTTGAAGATACAAGTGACACGTTTTGACACCTACATAGGAATACTACTTGTAAGCGACAGATATTTATTATGTGTTAATATCATTTACACAATGCGATTGCAAGAGTTGATTCAGCAATGTTATTAATAATAAACGTTTATTTTAATCATAACTGCGTTTGTTGGTTTGTTTTTCTTTGTTCGGAGCGCCACTGTTTGTTTTATTTTATTTCATTCTTGCTGTTGAGTTTGCTCTTTGAAACTCTGGGTCAAAATCGATCAGAATCACCGTCCTTGGAAACTGCTTGTCAGGCACTTTCTGTATCCTAGTATCGACAACAGCACTCTAGTTCATCATTGATTAAAAACAAAGATTATGTCATTCTAAAGAAAATTTACGCACAAACTCTGCAGCGTCCAGAAGTCCTTGAACTATCCCACCAACGAATGATGCACAATTAAGACCTATTCGGTAATGTTGACCTCAAAGACCAAAATATTGAAACAAGCTAACCTGTAAGATCCTTGGGTACAGAGATGTACTCAGTAACTATTGGTTCGTCATCAATAATCATATCTAGATGAAGGTTAATTTGATTTATCTTAATCTAACTCTGAAAGTGTTTGCTGTACAGTTGAGACGTACACTGCACATCCTTGGTAGCGCTTGAACGCAAATCAGTCGCCGCTCGGCCGAATAAAACTTTCCAAACCTTACAATAAGAGTTAGTACATAAACAAGTATTTTTCAAAGCGTATAGGTACCGTGTTTTGTATCCAGTAAAGAATACGTTTAATGTCAACCTCACGTTTGCTTACTTTATCTTTCCAATTGAAATACTCCATAAGTCGCATACCCATAGCGTGTCCTAGGTCTACAAGCCTGTAGTTTATTATTAACGAAAAAAAACACGTGGATGCGAATATTTTACAAAAAGTCGCTAGTGTACATTACCTGCGTTGTAAGTCCCTTACTCTAGTTACTTTTCTTTGAGAGTATTGTATATAACCCAAAAATAATAATGAGAAAGAGCTCAGGCATACCTAATGCTTCATATGAGCTTTTCTATTTACATTTGCCTATTCCCTTTGAATTTGACTACCTCTTTTTTACCACGTGACAGAGACCTGTCTAGTATGTTTGCTGTCTTGTTTCTGGATCGCTTAGACATACTACGCAATCGTACAACTGTTTACTGGAATGTGAAAAAAGTTTAAAGCTAACTTAGCGATCGTCGTTATTATTTGAATCAATCTTGACTCTGCAAATACTCACAAGCCTCATGTCACGTAGTGCGTCCACTATTGTGTTGTAGTAGTCCTTTGAGGCGCCTTTTCGCGTTTTGTCACTTACATTTGTTTTAGAGCGTAAGGTAACCCATTCGGAATTGATTACGCGTATAGAGAAGTTTAAAGAACACTTATGCGAGAAATCGGCACACTGTGTCGAAAGCGTGGGTGCAGCGATGAGTTTAGACACAAACGACCTTGATGCACTCATTGAAGCCATTGGCGAACGCACAGATACACGTACGTATCTTCCAACTGCTCAAGATTGAAAATTTTGCAACGACGTTTTAAAGTTGTTTATTTGGTTGCAAAATATACGTTCATTGTTACTTCCCTTCATATATCCACACACGTGTTTTTTTTTTGGACTTTTTATCAATCAAAAACGCAGTATTGCTTTAGGCCTCTGAAATGGCACAATATGCTCGTTGTTGTGCCCCTCCCTACATTTCTCGTTTTTTGCACTCACAAAGCTAGTTTTTTGTTTTCTACTTGTGTTATTCACTTTTTTATTCGTAGAAAATCTATTAAAAAAGAGTAATGTGGCTCTGCAAAAGCAAGGCAAACAGCTTGGAGCACAAGGCAAGCTAGCGACTAAAAATCAGATGGTGTGGTGTATATTATCATTGAAATTCCCAGGTACTATCATAAATCAGACCTCAGAAAGCAAAAAACTAAAACAAAACGACTGTCCTGAAGTCAAATTATTTTGTTAAATCAAATGGAAAATATGTACGTTAACAACCTTTTACCCAATTCTTTTTTTTTACATAAGTTTAACTTATCGGTTACCTAGATCTTGTATAAAAATTTAGAAAGTTGATTGGTACCGCCAACTATCTACAACCGTTGTATCATAATGTAAAAAAAACTACAAAAAGTAAAAATAAAAAAAAAAACTTGTACATACAATTCAGTATCCTGTTCAATTGATAGATCATTACTGTGAACCAGTATAATTCATTCTCACTTTTCAGAGGGCGTACGAGTGACTCAATTACATATAGGTGTTCTATTCTTACATGGGAAAGAAGTCAAACGGGAATATAAAGAAAAATAAATTTCCAACCAAAACAATCCAATGTGCACATCAACACAAGACTAGCGGCCTTGTTGGTTGTATTTATAAGTTATTGCAACACTTCGAAAAGATCAATGAGCTAGTACTGTTGCAGATGGTGAGATATCTTAATTCAATTTAATCGGAATTGGTCAGTCCTTCTGGACAAATCTTCCTCTATTACGTGATCTGGCTCATCGTGCTATCATCCGCACACTTAAATGCTCTTACAATACCCCACTAATCACTATTACTTGGATCTTATTCAAATCTCCTCCGGCTACCCTAGCCACTATCCTGTGTGCTGCTGAAAGGCTTGCATACCCATACACTCCATTTACACTATACAACTTGGCTAATCTTAAACCTAAACATCAAGTCGAATTCTTAGTCTTATTACGCATGGTATGGCTTGAGTACAATAACATACATCACGGTAGTAGCATGTGCTCCCGACAACAATTCCTCCACAAGTTTAAACACGAGCGCCTACAGGCGTTTCTTAAGTCAAACATTATTCCGAACTTTCTACAAACCTGGTCAGCTTTTTCAGCTTGACACGATCATTCTCAGGGCGGTTGGGTCACACCCACACAATTACGGTCCTAGTAGGAGGCGTCCTGCTCTTCCCGCGTTGAGAGCGGTAGGTGCAACTCCTATGTAAACCCTTGGCTAGCCCCAATGTACGCTAGCCTGCGATTGGGTCGTTCAGTGCAAAGCAGACAAATAAAAGTAAAGTAAAGTAATCGGAATTGGTCTCCATTTAGTGGTTGCTCATTCACGTAATTTCACTTGTTTCTTAGCTGACTATGTTAAGCTTGTATCTTAAACAATCTCAGCTTCACCAATGTTGCTTAGGTTCCTCGCTTTAGCGGTACTCTTAACTACTTCGTATTGCCAAAGTAACGATGTAAGTAAACTAATAATGATCGTATCTTGTCAGTTGAACTTATGTACTATTAGCTCGCTTTATGGCCAATGACCACCCCATTTCCAATGGGTCCTCCGGTGTATAGCGTTGATCCTTCTTTTGAGGCCTCCGGAGTTACTGCTGATGCGTCAGAAAGTCTAGTAGACGTTATGGCCACTCCAGACCTTACCGACAGCTGCATACAAGCACGTATTTGTCATCGTAAGTAACGAACACTAACAACCTCAAAAAATAGTCGGGAGCCTTCCTTGCGGATACTACGGATACAAACGCAAAATTCGAATTTACGTTTACCAGCACCGAATATGAGGGACCGGGCCAAGCGAGGTACTTAATTCGAGGTCTGAGACGACACGAATGCCACAATAACAACAATTTTTCTTTGCTTGATTTTTATGCTGCTAGATCTTAACCCTTTTTCACGTGATTTTGTTACAACCAAAATTATTCGCGTCACCTTCCGTTTTTTTTTCATTGGCTCATTTTTCTCGGACATCTATTTAACTTCGTATGTGTAGAGTTACCATGTCAGCTACTGAAGCTGCAAGCTATCGAATATATAAAGGAGATGACCTATGGCCTTTTGTTGAAAATACCCACGTAACCCAAGGGCCTGGAGCGATAACAGTTACTCTCGATTTTCCAGTAACTCTTAACACGCCAATTACTATATCTATTCAACCTTTTGGTAAGTGAAAAAAACCCCAACTCAACGCAACTTTACACCCTTGTTATTCGGTTCTTTGTGTTAATTGTTGACTTTGATTGTTTTCAGGTGCTGCTTTAGTTGGCAATACTCCAACTGTTTGCTTTGAAAGTGCTTTTGAAGTTGTCATACCTTGTACCAGAAGAATTACGAGTGTTAGCTGGACCTAAATAGAACGTATCACTGAGGAATGTTCAAATAAAACCCTCTATTGGTATCAACTGCAATGTCTCATTACGACTTTGATTTGATAAATTGATTTTCTGTATTCCTAATTTTGGCATCCTTTTTTTTTTCAGACAAGGTGACTGCAGCTGTCTGGTGTCTTCAGCGTTTTCAACTTTGTCTTGTTTAGATAAAGGGCATAAACTTGAGCTATCAGAAAACCAAGTGGTTTTATTTGGTATCTATCGAATGACCATTCATGTGGCAAAGCTCGCTCTTTTTGTACATCTCAACAAGCGCACTTTGAGCAAAAAACAGGAAAGGGTACAATTACTCTTTAGACTTTAATTTCATTCGTTCCAGTGCTTTGGTTGCACAGTACTGTATTGAGAACAGTACAAAAAAACGTGGATGCTCAGGAAAGTCCTTAACTAAATCAGCAAGAAGAGGGAGGAATATATCCTATTTATTTAAGCAGTACAGCCACAATTCCCGTTATTCGTGAGGATCACATTAGGACTAGCACCATCGCCATCAATAGAAGCATCACCGTTGTAGCAAAAATGAAAACCGTTGTAAACATAGAACCTTGTAAAACGCCATCCGTCATTACTGAAATTCCTTACTTCAAGACTGGAAAAGGTTCGAAGAGGGTCTTTTACTGGAGCTGTAATAAAGAAATGATCAACAGCGCCTCGTTTAAAGTCATCTACACGTGTGTCATCAAGGTTGGTACTCCATGATGATGTTGAACCGTCTGTGTAGACATATCTGTATCTGATAGCACCATCTGTTTCAGCATAACCAGCTGTACTTGTTGTTGTCATTACAAAAGTACCTTCGGTGTCAGTATTTGGCGGAGGAGGTGTTGTAGGTGGTTGTGTCGTTGGAGGCAACGTGGTAGGAGGTACCGTTGTTGGAGGGAGCGTTGTTGGTAGGATTGTTGGCGGTTGAGTTGTTGGCGGTTGAGTTGTTGGTGGTCGAACTTTTTGTACAATATCTCCAGCCTCAAAACCAGGAATAGTAGGGCATGAGGTACTGAAAAACAAGTTACAGATATAGTTTTGGTAGCTTTTGTAGTATCCACAACGAGAATCGTCATCACACAGTTGTTGGCATTCAGCTTTTGTAACAGATTTATCTGCAGGGAAAGTACAGTCTCCGGGACCTCCCGCCCAGGCGCAATGGGTTACAGTTGAACCAGGGAGGTCTCCATTGCAGTACACAAACTCTCCGCCCCACATATCTTTGCGACATGCGGAACACTCTAGCGTTGTTCCAAAAGCGATTGTGTTGTAAGTATTACAACAAACTATTGATATTAAAGTAATATTGACTATAAAGAGGGTCACTGAGGTACGTGTCATCTTTGTATGATAAGGTCAATTGTGTTTGCTTTTCAATTTCAAAACAGCAGGGAAATTTCGCGTATGGATTTTTTTTCTGTTTGAAGATCAAAATTTTTATTAAAGGTGTAGACATATTACTAGATGGATGGCTTTTTTTTTTTTACAGCCACCATAAACACAAAAATTGTACACGTTTCAATGATTGCAATTAATTGTTGAAGTATCGGTTTTCGGATTTATTTTTGTGGCTTAGATCTCACCTACACTCATAAACTAACCCAAAAATAGACTCATCATTGAAGGCTGGTTGTTAAAACATTGTGTGCACCATTTGAAATAAATTCTTCTAAAAACTCAAAAAATGTGTCAACGTTATAAAAGCGTTTGTTGAATCAATTTCTTCTCATCCACTTAGCCTAATCCAAAGGTTTCATAGCAAAAGGTACCCTTTTTCACGACTGTTTATAATTCTAAGCCAATGTTCTCAAAAAACGGTAGCAAACTAAAGATGATAATTAGATCTCTTTAGTCACTTGGTTCTATTCGTCAAGCACTCTTAAACAACTTCTCAAACATCAACTGTCCGTAAGTATTCTAAATTTATTGATATCCGTATGTTCTTTGTGTTGTCTGGAAAGCTCTACGGTAAGTAGAACACAACGTTTTTAAACTGTAAACTACAAAAATTCAAACCTTGTCAACATTACCAATGGTCTCCCAAACAAGTTTCTTGCTGTCGTAGCCGCTTCCTTCGAGGTTCAAGAATTTTAGCACAATAAACGTCAGATGGACACAATAGTATTCCTGTAAGCAGTACGCTGTATCAATGACCAGCAGCGAGGTACGAAATATTGGGTATCTACAGTCATTAGCAGAACATAATCACCAGTTTATTTTTATATTTTCTTGTATTGTATTTCTATTCTTGTTCTTGTAGCGTTACCATGTGATCTGTTCGCGCTTTTAGGATAGTCAATGTTAGGTTGACAGTTCAAGTTGAAGACTTGATTAAAAGTTGGGCTGGAGAGCAATGTTTGGGAGGCTGTGACATACTGACAGTGCTTGTTATCTGCGATGTATCATAAGGTACATGTCCTAATAATAAGAGGAAAAAAGATGCTTGAAGTATGATTGTTGCTAAAAACCACATAGTAGTTTCTTCACGTGTCCTTCATACTTCCTTATATTGACATGAGACTTGTGACTGACGCGTGGAAATACTCCTAGTACAAGAGGACAATACTTTTAAAGAGCTAGTATCTTGTTTGCCTGTAATAGTCTTTTACTTTTCCCGACCGCACGTGATACAATAATTGTCTTATTTTAGTAAAAACAGTCAAACTTAGTTAAACTTCATTTGTGGATACTCTTGATACTTCCACACTTGGTATGAGACCTTATCTTTAGTAGAGCCTTATCATTTTTTAAGTCCAGATTTCCACGCGCCGTTTCAGTTCTTTTCTCAACTTCCGCAAGAAAACACACAATTTACACTATGAGTACCGTAGACAAACCTAGGCCCACAAGTAATCACCATTCTATGGCCATAATATCACCTTCTAAAAATCATCTTTCGCACCAAACAAAGCGCATAGGTGTAAAGAAAGCTAACGCTGGTACGTAGGTTGTATCTCAAGGAAAACTTTTCAAAAAAACTTTTAAAATGTACAATGTAGGCGTGCTTGGGCTTACTGGGTTCTTCATCGCGTTAAACACCATATCTCTCGTTGATATATTCCGCCCTGAAGCTAAACTTAACACTATATGGTTGCTGCTCACTGTATTTGGAGGCGTTCTACAAACAATGGGCGGATTGTTTGACTTTCAGCATGGGAACACTCTCTCATCCATAATTTTCTTAGTTTTTGGCCTTCACTGGGTAGCTACTGGGATAACAATGGGAAGGATAAAGTTATTAGAACCTGTAGTAGTTGTAGATGATCCTGATGAGTTCGAACTTGGATTCTATTTCATCACGTTAACTCTTCTTGTACTTGTTTTTATTGTTTTCGCAATAGCCAATCCTGAAAGCAACTGGTTACTAGTACTGACATTAAGTGTTGTTCTTATAAAGCTTGTCATTGATACAGTTAATGTTTGGACAAAGAGCACTGTCGTCAAAAGATTAAGTGGGGTATTTGGTGTGATAGCAGCACTTTTAGTTTTGTATACATTACTAGCTGCAGGTTTGTCAGAGGTAGGTGTCTCACTTCCAACATACAAGTTTCAAAAAGATGGCAGTTCTGTAAGGCGCTTAATACTTAATTGCAGAAGCACTAATGACAAACACAAAGGAATAAACTGACAAGAATACTTCTGTGTTAGGAACCGATTTGGCACCAGCCAACCCTGCAACTATAGTTTTTAAAGCGATCATCGTGCTTGTTGCTGTTGATTTTGTACGCGGAGACTATCGCTTGATGTTTAATAAATTGGTGCTGAAAGTTGAACTCTGGTTGTAAAAAGCCTCTAATTCTTTGTAGGGTTTAAACTGAGTTTGTTCGTCTACAAATGATACTTGAACTTGTAGGAAAATCTTTTGTGAAACAGAGGTGCACTGTTTACGACTTTTAATCGGAAAAAGCGAAAAGTGGTGATTCACAATTTAAGCCAAATTTTTTGAGACACAAAAAATTATCCGATAGTAGATGACGGTAACGACTCTCGTACTCTTCACCCTTGCTCTTGTCCTTCTAGTACGTACACCAACCGCCTACAAACTGCGAGCTCGAATTACAGAGCAGCGAGGCGCTAGTAGGATCCGATTTGGAGTAACTTATAATTAGGCAGCGTCGAAACCTTGTTGTGTCTATGACGCTAGTACCGATAGTTGTATCGACGGTTCTTGTTCTCACCTAGGCGCTGGGCTTCCTAACGCTCTTCCTACAGTATGCAAACTGGTTAAAAAGACAGTTATCGGTACGTTATTAAAACAAAACCAAAAAAGCTTCATTAAAACCGTTTCGGTTTCTAACACGTGTCAAGATGGCCACTATGAGAAACGCTGTGCCTGCGTTGTTAAAGAAGATACCCCGTATCTTGTTACAACTAGTTGTGTAAAAGACAGGTTAGGCAATTGTCGGGATTCTCTTTGCAAAGCGCGAATGGGAAGACTTGGATTTGATGATGGTATTTGCTGGGACACCTCAGAAGGATGTCAATGTCTCATTTGCCATGATGAAAGAGAATGTTGTCAATTGGTCCGAAACGAGTGTAAAGATATATCATGCAGCAAACGTGGTGACGCTACTGATGTAAAAACTCGTTGCTTAAAGGTAGACAGACCAACACCTTACGGTATGTCTGCAATGCTTTAGAAGTTGCTTCTTTTTTTTTACTTCAGAAAAAACTCTGACAACAAGTTGCTTCAAGGTACCCAAACTGATTGTTTGTGCGTTCCACGTAACACTGACTTGATTGGGGCATGCAAAACACCTCTTTCTACATCTCCACTTCAGTGCGAGGATGAAGGTTGCGCTGAAAAGCTCACTGGTAATGGATTCCGTAATATACTTGGATGTACTCATGCAAGAAGACCTCTTACAAGCCCAATAGATAGTAGATGCTTATGTTCTATTTGTGATTAAATAAATAATATCACTCACTACCTCATATTGGACTTAAAATCGATAAAATTGAACTATAACTTACAGTTGTATTAAAAGAGAAAGCCTCAGGTAGGGTCGAACCTACAACCTTTAGTTCCGGAAACCACTGCTCTACCATTGAGCTACAAAGGCTTGCTGTTGACTGTAAGACCTGCTGTGTCAGATCGCGCTCGGAGTATACAAACATTATATAGGACGTGCAACTTGGGATACTAACGCTCAAGCTTCTCTCGGTTTTCGATTTTTATATTGACTTTTTGAAAATATTGAAAATAAATCTTAAGTTAGAAGTTGTGAGGTTTGTAGTACTGTTCACAGGTGAGTGGTTTATTGTGTTTGTTGACAAAGTAGTGCGTGTGTGATACTCTAAGTATTGTTTGAAGCGAGCTAGTACGTAATTAGGTTAGTTTAACACCTTTTAAGGATTGGTTTCACTGTACATACCACGTCATCTTGACAATATACTGTAATTGCGAGAACAAATAATGTAAGAAAGTGTAGTAACATTGGTGATTGCGTAGATGACTTTAAGGTTCTGCGAGCTTAACCAGCTGTTTAGGCACAATTAGAAAAACAAAAGTCACTTTTCACATTAAAAACTTGCTTGGTCCCACAAGAAGTACAACAATATGTTGCAAGAGCAAAAAAAGGCTTCTTTTCAACATTAAAGTGCTGGGTCACGTGTTTTCAAACAGTTATTACTTTATAATGACTTCCAAACGCCCTTACGCAGAATCAAATACTGTAGCCTCATTACAACAAGGACTAGCTATAGACGACATACTTTACCATGTGACATTTTTTCTAGAGTTCAAAGACAGATTCAGGTGATTAAACATTAAAACCCGCCAACATAAACCACTCAAACTTTTTTGTAGGTTTCAAACAGTTTGTAACCAATGGTACAAAATAGCTTTTAAAACATGTCTAGAAGTACCAGAAGATGTCAGAGTGCCTGGTGAGTGGGTAATTAAGCGGTATCTATCACGATCAGGTCAGAAACAATACACTTTGAGCGAAGCTTCTTTGATGCCTCTCCTAACGGATTTCTTGGTACTACTCGCGCACTAGAGGAACGTTAAGATTTTTGTAGTCTGATCCTAAGTGCCATCTATCTGAAATCAAGTTATATTGCTACGACGACGATGATATAGGTAAGTACAGTTGGGTTTTTCGGTCGCCTGACTTTTGTTAAATTTCTCAACGGTTTTCTTATTTTTTTTGTAGCTGATGAAGTTTATGATAAATTCTTCAACGCTTTGGCCTCTTGCAAATCATGCCAAACTCTATTCACGAATATGGAAAATTCTGTTTCTAGATGTGCCGATTTAAACCATTTAACGAGTTTCTTTTGTCAACAGATACGCGTAAAGGCACGTGATTTATTTTTGGCGCGAAAACAAATTCCCAGAAAACTTTTATCTTTTCTCATAAGAACTTGCAGTTTTTAACGAAATTAATACACAGGGTGATGACCTAGTTAAATTATGTTCCAAAGGAAAATTAAGGAAGCTGTTTCTTAACAATAACAGACTTCCAATATCATCAATAAGCGCAATAAGTCAATGTAAAGAACTGAGACATCTTCGACTTGGTTATCAAGGATTTCAAGATGAAGGTGTTAAGAAAATAGCTGATCTTATTGGTGAGCTACCTTCGATCAAAAAGGTAGAGATTCAAGAACAATGTACTTTTGAGACAGCGGCAAGACTTCAAACAATTGCAACAAAAAGAAACATTGAAATAATAAGCAGTGGTGGCTTCAAAATGTACGACAAGAACCCTTTTAAAGATATTTGCATTGTTAACAAGGATCAGTTTTTAGTACTGTATACTTACTTCGCCTTTAGTGATGGTGAGACAAGGTTTATTACTGCCACAATGACTGGACTCAAAGAATGTGAACCTACAGAAAATCCTTTCTATATTTCTCTTGATGATGTAACATTGGAACAAAAGCATGTAGATACGCCTTTAGAGCTCAAGTACAACACAACTTTTATCGTTTACATACATGTATAATACAATAACTAATGTTTTATTCAAGATATGGAGACTTGGTTGATACTGCAGACTACAGGTTTGGTTGTATTCAATTTACTATACCATGCTTACAAAGTAAATTAGAGGTGTTGGTCTTTATGTTGTAGGGCGTAAGGTTACTGGAGAGTTAATTCTTGAAAAGACAATTGGAGAATATGGCTACATGGTACGTTGAACTCATTGTTTCTTCGTGTTTGCAGGTTAGAAGCCGGTCGTTTTACTTTCTATTTTAGATTCCTCCTTCTTTCCATCATTTACCACGAAATTCGTGGAACGATCATGTTACTGATATTGGATGGGATGATGTTGACGAATACGGAGTGTACTATAACGATGATGTATAAAGAGCTGCCAACAAAATCCAAAAAAAATACTAATTTGTTGTTGTTTTTTTTTTGTGTTGGTCCTTAGGAACGGACAAATTATCATTATAATAGATTGTTGGGTTTCAAAAAAATAAGCCTAGGTTCACCAAAAACAAAAAGTGGTGCACTGGCGCAATAAAGATAAACGATTTAAATTAATTTGTAAAGTTTGTTGCAACTTGAAGTTTGTTTAATTATGGAGGTTATTTACGTTCTTCTTAGATTTTTCTTTGGCGAGTACTTGCGTATTATGTACACAGAACGCGACAAAATAAATTGGCGTTCGACATTGATTTTTTGTGCTGCACAAACAAAAGAAAATCCGGTGGATTCCACCCTTTTAGACTTTTGCTGACTTTGTGTTTTCTGTTGCCGAAGTGTTACACTTACACCTCTTGTAGTGTTGACTTAGTACATGAACCTGTAGAACAACACAACCATGGTAGGCCGTTTACAGCGTATTTGTACAATTTACGCTTATTTTTACATTACTAGACGCTTAAATATCGCCTCAGCGGTTCTTTGGCCACATTGTCAGGTGTGGGCAGCTTTTTGATTATTTTATCATACATACTCGTGAAAAACCTACGCAAACATCCGTACTCTATGATTTTATGGCTTTCGGTGTCGGACATGTGTCTAGCGTTAAAATTTGGTATAACGTCTGTTATTCCCGACTCTGAGAAGTACTTCTTTGTAAGCATAGTTACGTGTACTTACTGGTGGTAGTTTACAGTACAAAGAAGGCTGGTGTATTACTCAAGCCGCCTGGGTTCAATTCTTCGCTCTGGGTATGCCTGCGCAACATATTTAACCGTGAGAGAGGTGTCTGAGACATTAAATCTAAGTTGAAGACTCAGTAACTACAAAACAACTTTTTGTTTTGCTTCTGTCAAATCATCGCTCACTTTGTTTTCCTCCAGCTTCTGTTTCGTGGACTGGCATGATATCTCTAAATTTGATACTAAAACTGAAGAATCCTTTCACAGATACATCAGCCTACGAAAAATGGTATCACGTTGTAGTATGGACTCTAAGTGTTACTACAACAATTGTACGAACATTCTCTCAATCTTTTTTTTTTTGAGTGTAATCACGTTTTTTTGTTGACATTTGTTTTTAGCTCTTTTGTACCCTTGGTGATCCTAAACCGAGCGGTGACGGAACGTACGCATCGTTTTAACCTTTATATGTCATGTGATTAATTAAATGGACAAAAGTTGCTGGTTTGGTGCTAAGGATCCTTACTGGCGTTTCTTATTTTATATACCTCTTGTTGTATATTGGATACTTGGTTTTGTTGCTCTAGGAGCAACATGGAAGCGCTTGAATAGGCTACAACTTTACGGCGTACGTATAATCATTATGACGTACTTACATGCATCTAAAACGCTTTTAGTCAGTCCGTATGCTTGTAATCAGACAGTCTCTCTATGTACTTGGTATGTAACGGTTTTGTTGTTCTTACATTTTGAGGAGTAAAGTGAAGTTAACTCATTTTTTTTTGTAGTGTTTTTCGTCTGCTGGAGTGCACCTCTAGCGCATCAATTGGCTCAATGGATAAGCCCTGATAAATTTAAAGCTGGTATTAGTTGTTGTATGTTAGTTCTTGGCTCACTGTTAAAACGTAGGTACATATAATGGCGTTCTAGTTTATCTTGATATTATTGGACAAACATCTCAAGTACGCCAGTTTCTTTGATGTTGATGTTGAATATTGACTGTTGATTGATTAGGGATTCTGGAACGCTCTTGTTTGGATTACATCTCCTGCTTTCTTTGTGGCAGTATATTATGGTATTATAAAGAAGTACCTAAAATGTTTTGACTGTTGGAAGGGTGGCAATTCAGAAAATGAGGTAAGCTTTTATTATTAGCTGTTGTCACAGAAATGAAAAAAGTAAAGTACAGTTTTTGTTGGTGCTTACTCTGGGTATTAGAAAGAATTTTTGTTAAAGATTGAACAACAAGATTTTGTACATATAGACGCGATCTTAAGAAAGAATATCATTACAGGCAAGCTTGGTTTATCTGCAAATCATCTTGGAACAAAATTAACTGGCTATTTTCACTGTGCGCGAATGATCTAGCTTACTTTGTTGTAGGACTCCTAACTGGTATTGCTGACTCGGTAAGTTACTAAAGTTTTTGTTGATTGTTGTGTATTTGTACTTAACGTGATATAAGGTAGCAAGGATGCGAGATGAGCCTCAAAATATAACTTCTAACTCGCCTTTGTTTAAAGAAATTAGTCAAGATAAAAAGCGTGTGTATGTGGACCAAATACTTGTAACGTGATTTTGTTTTTGTTAAAATAATATTAGGTACAACCCTGGCGATATGGATCACCTTTCTAGTACAGGACTCGCCATAGAAACAGTTGTGCGTATCAAACTCAACAACCAAAAGAAATAAATAAATTCTATTTAGAATCGTCACTCAAGGCCTGGTCCAACTGCCTCATTCGAATTCTCTTTCACCGACTACGCTCCTAGTGTACGTTTAGCTATTAATTATTATTTCGTGTCATATCAATGTGTCAGCAACACGTTTAAACACAACATATTTGTATTCATCTAACGTGACTATTTAGGTGTTTCATCAGCTTCGCTTGCAAGCTGGAATGGATTCTAAAACGTATATGGTAATTATAAAGCTATTTTGATAATATTTGGGTTCTAACTTAGTTTATAAAAGAGTTCTCTTGACCCAGCAGTGTTCCTTAAAAACTTTGCAAGTCAAAAATTTTCTGCTGGAAAGAGTGGGAGTTTCTTCTGTTTCTCTCCTGACAAGAAATTGGCTGTAAAGACAGTATCTCATAGTGAGACAAAGTTGTTGGTTAAAATACTTCCACACTACTACAGGGTACGCAGGAAACGACAAAAAAAAAATAGATTTCACAACGAAAAGACCCCAGTTCAATTTTTTTTGAATTTCAAACGCAAAGATTTTCTGGTATTGATTTTAACCCTTTGTATAGCATTTGCAGACGTTCCCTTCTTCCTTACTGAACCGATTCTATGGTTGTTATAAGTTAAAGTTATCACGACTTGACCCAATATACGTCATAGTAATTAATAATATTTTTATGTCAGCACCAAAATTATCAAGCACTTTTGACCTCAAAGTACGTTCTACGATTCATCTATTTCATACATAATGGCTTAAATTATCTAAACTTATCATTTAAAAAAGGGTTCATGGGTAGCTAGAAAAGCAGATCCAGGTGAGAGCCTTGGAAAGGATAACGACTTTGTTGAACAGAACCTTAAAATTAAAATTGCAGAAGAAGAACGAACACAACTAATGCAAATGCTAAATGTTGATGCTAACGTACGTTAATATAATACTGTTGTCGCAATTTTACGGGTTCAAAAAACAAACCAAATGAACTCAACCGGCAAACTACTTAAGCTCTGTTAATCAATTTTTTCTCCTTAGTTTTTAAGACATGTGAACATCATGGACTACTCAGTGTTGCTTGGTATATGCAAGCATGATAGAAAGTCTACAAATAGTACATCGTATCAATTAAGACCTTTAAATGTCTCTGGTGGTGTATCTATTGCAAGGTACGTGGTTGCAAGTGTAACACCGTTTTCCTTTTCGCGCAGGAAAAAATATTAATTTTTTTTTGGAAATAGGACGCTTAGCCAAGAGCAAGTACAAAGCGGTCTTGAATCAAGTGACGGACGTGAAGTTTATTATATTGGTATTATAGATGTTTTACAGTCATACAATTTTTCAAAAAAGGCTGAACGCCTTGCAAAGGTTTACTTGAAGTGTGTAGATAAGGTAATTAGTTTTGGTGTATATTTTTTGACTTTGAATCTCCGCTGGGTGGCTGGTAATTTAGTATTAATTTAATGTATAGAATGGTGTATCAGTGCAACATCCAAGACAATATGCGGAGAGATTTTTATCATTCTTTGAGGAGCACATTATCAGCCCCAATGATAATTGTACGTTTTTTCTTTAAACAAGTTGTTTTATGCATCACCAACATTAATTTAATATCCTTCTTTTTAGTATATCAAGATTCTGGAACTACAATACCTTTATTCTCTAATGACACTGAGGATAGAGAATTACTCATTAAGCCTTGAAAGAAAAAACCGAAAAAAGTAAGAAGAAAAAAAAGATTACTTTACAACTTGTACAGAAATAAAAAAATCGAACTTGTACATTGTCCACATTCTGCTTCTTGATGTATTTATGTTGGAGACTCATAAAAGAATCAAACGCGTTTATGTAGGTCAGTTTGAGGCGGTTGAGAAAGTACCCTTGTAAGCTGTTTTGGCTCCAGATTTGATGGTCAAATCCGTTATTTTAAGTTGCCACAGCCTATTACCGCTTAACGCGGTGTAATTACCTCTTAAACAACCACTGGAACTTTGGTTTATACAGTGGCATCATTCGTGCTTCTTTGTTGTGCATTCTAGGTTTTGTCAACGCGCGGCAAGTTTACATTGCGTATAATGTCATCTAACGTATGTGATGCGCGATTGGTATCCTTTAATCAACGCTCGGTCCAATCACTGACTTTTTTGAATAGAATGACTCCCAAAGGAGCCCATTCCGCGTTAAGGAAGAGAATAAGGCGAATCTAGGCGAATTTGGCATTCCAAAGCCAGCCAAACGTAAAGCAAATTACACATTGACCAGCCCGACATCAAAGAGGCTTAAAACAAAGAATAACGCCGATTTCATCAAACAGCGACCACATTTGCAAAGATTCGGATCGAACGAGTGGAGTAAGATTTTATCGAAACCGAAAAGCTGTATTAACCCTCACACAGATGTTGATGACATTGACATGGATGAAGTGGAGCTACCAGATGATGACTTAGCTGACTTTGCAGTTTTCTACACGCCAAAGAAAGAAACGAAAGCAACCCTGTTAACAAAAGTCAAGATACCAAAAAAAGAATCATCGACATCTTCCAAATCAAAAGACTTAGACCCTATTATGAATGATGATAGTGATGAAGAAGACTGTGTTATTATATCACAATCAAGCCCGCCCATAAAGAAAGAGCCTAAGCGAGTTATCAAGCGTACTAGGAGTGCACCTGGAACGCCAGTTGGAAAGTTAAGAGACACAAAATTAACAAGTTTTTTCCGTTCTCCAACACCAAAGAAAAGAACATTGAGTAGACGTAACTCCATGCCTGCTACTGGAGGTACACTGACCGGATGGTTGGGCATCAAAAACTCTATCAAAGCACCTCCTGTGTCACCCAAAGCTACATCTAAAAAAAGCCCTGCCAAGACTCCTAAAAAGCGTGGCTTTTGGGGTAGTGTTAAACCTGTCAAGTCTCCTACTGGAGCAATACAGAAGCGCGGAAATGGTAAGAAAAGACCAGTACCTTATTACAAGAAAGTACCTAACACTGTCTTCATTGGTGCGCTTGTACTGGTTTTTTGTGTTTAAACTAATTTTGTTTTAAAAGTTGATGGGTTCAGTGGAGCTTATGAGACACTCCCTGAAGGTGGTGTATATTTCTTGACTCACTTTCATAGTGATCACTATGGCGGACTATCCAAAAAGTTTAACCGTGGCACTATATGTACGATACTAGTGGTTTTAAAGCAAGTTGGTTTTTCTCATTTTGTTTGGGTATAGATTGTACCAGTATCACTAAAAAATTGGTTGTTATGAGGTTGGGCGTTAATCCAGATTGCATTACAGGTACTTTGTTAGTCTTTGTTGTTATTTAATGAACTCTCTTAGTTATTCCAATGAACACAGAGGTTATGGTTAAAGGAGTTGTTGTTAACATTTATTGATGCTCATCATTGTCCAGGTATTCTTTTGTTATAAAACATTTGATATCTGGCTTACGCTTATGCTAGGTGCTGCTATGATTTTGTTTAAGTTTCCCAATGGCCATACACATTTACATTCTGGGGATTGTCGATTCAATATGTACTGTTTTATAGACTTGTTGGCTTGTTTCTTTCGTTTTTTGTTTTGTGAAATTGTTTTTCATGTTCCTTGCTTTTTCAGGCTGACAGTGACTAACTGGTTTCGTTTTAGAAACCTCGAAGATCATAAAATGCTTTCAAAGATAAATATAACTAACTTGTACTTGGATACAACTTATTGCAAGCCAGAACACTCGTTTCCAAAGCAAACTGAGGTATTTACAGTTTTTCCTTCTTTGTTATTTGACTTATAGCTTTGTTCAGATTATAAATGCTGTAATGAACATAATCGCAGATCAAAAGCGTATTGGTGGTACAGGATTTTTGTTTGGCACTTACACAATTGGTACCTACAGTGATTTTGAGAAAGTCTTGGTTTTTTTTTAACAGTTTTTTTTCTCAGGTAAAGAAAAACTTTTCCTTGAGGCAGCTCGTATCTATGGTATGCGTATATACGCAAAACCTGACAAGTAAGAAATAGTGGAGTTATTGTATTGTTAATATTGTATATAGGCGTAAAATACTGGATCAGTTGGAGCTACCTAAAAGTATTACAGATTTGTTTACTACTCAAAAACATCTTGCACAAATTCACGTTGTTTCTATGAAGCAAGTGACACTACCAAGTACTTGAGTTTGTTGTGGTTTATGTTGATATTAACTATTATTTTGATTAGACTTGGAGATGTATATTAGAGACAATAAGTACTTTAGAAGACTCGTTGCGTTTTGTCCTACTGGATGGAATTTTTCGAAAGGAAAAAGACAAAAAAGAGATAGTACACCCTTTTATACTATTCATCGAGGTCGGTTTGGTAATACTCTAAAGTATAGCGTTCCTTATAGGTACAAAGATTGATACTATTTGAAGAAGAGCGGATTCTTGAAGCTTTGAGATTTGTTGTGTTTTTTCTTTTTTTTTTTACGGTTTTGTAACACGTGTTTTTTCTATAGTGAGCATTCTAGCTTTAGTGAACTTAGAGAGTTTGTTAAAGTTGCGAAACCTAAGTGGATTATTCCTACTGTAAATAATAAAGGGTGGGATGCAACTCAGGTACAAATACTTTGAAAATGTTTTGAGTGATTGTCTTTGTTCTTATGTTATTATTTAGCGTATGGTTAACATGCTAAGATGATTGCAATGATGTAGCACACAATATTGCTTATGAAACTAAACACACCCCTATGTAACAATAGAAACAACCCTGTTATGAAAATGAATTACAAAAATCACGTGATTGTTACATGAAATTCAGAAAAGTTGAGACTTTTTCATGTGACTAAACCCATTCAGAGATACTTATGTTGGTTTAACCTTAATCTCCCAGAAGTATTTTGCTGTCGTCTTGTAATCAGCAGCATTTAATAGGTAATGGATAGATTTTGGACAGTTGAAGAAGTGTGCAGCTGGTTAAAGCTTAACGGCGTTGATAACGTTGAAAGTATAAGGTTTGTTTCGCTGTTTATGTCCAAACGGTGTAATTCGATTATAGACAGCATAAAATCAATGGAGAAACATTAATGGTACTAACAAAGCCTACGTTGATGAATAATCTTGGCTTCAACGAGCGTATGAACATCATATTTTATTATTATTTTGGGCTTGGTTTAACAACAGCTCATTGCTTACAGGAACCAGTCAGAGCATCCTAGATAAAATAGCATATCTACGTAATACTTTGTATGCCAAGCAATCTCAGATCTACACGTCAGAAGTACGGTACAACTTGTTATTGAAGTTAAGTTATGATAGTTTGAAACAAATCAAAGAAAGTGTTCTTTGTCTCCGACAACAAAGCGAGCAAAGTTAATCGCAGCCCCACCTGTACAAGACAATACGATGGTATGTAATTTACTAGTGAACGGTTGGTATCTATCTTACAGCTGCTCTAGATTCACGACCTACCTTTAGAAGTTCTAGTTCACATTCTTGGTTTCATTCCAACAGAACATGCTGGAAAATGCAGACAAGTTTGTCATTGTTGGTTTGCCGTATGCATAGAGCATCTACGCCAAGTAACCTATGTTGATCTTACGTCAAAAGGTAAGAGTGAAATATAGCGTCCAACGTTTCCTCTAATTAACTCTGTTCCCAAAGGGAGTAAACCACGTGCTGAACTTCGTGCATTGATGAATAAAAAGAGTATTCATGAGCTTACAATAAGATGTTTGGTTGAGTTGTTTCCAACTCTTACTACGTAGCCCTAGGATCTTATCAACAATCACGTGACTTGTTTACTCTAGGGAATTGATTGACATGACTTCTGACTTTACTTCAACAGATGCACTGGTTAGTTGTCGAACTGCGCTTTGGTATTCTTACACGTGTTTTAGAGTATTGAGGTCAGTCAGATCTCAAACAAACTATCAATGGAGTGGCTTGCCTTGGTATTAAACTATATACCTCTTACAAAGCTATCGTTAAAGAGACTTCCTTCAGCTGAAGAAGTATTGCTTTTCTGCTATGAACAGTACCTACTAAATAATGTTATTTCTAATTCACGTTAAACTAGTGGTGGTTTGGACAAACTGGAGCACTTGGAATGTACTTTGGAGCATGCAAGCAACCAATTTTTAGATTCAATTGCTACACAGTACGTCTGGTCTTTGTGGAGGTGTAATTGATTGTTTAGGTTAAAAGATCTACGTTGTAAGACCAACGAGTTTACGGCGATAAGCAAGAAAGTAGCAAAGCTAACGAACTTGCAATCGTTGTCTATTATGCCTGTATCAGTTGTACGAGACTTTACACTACCCAGAGTGGAATGGCGCCTTCCTAAACAGCTCAAGTACTTTTGTTTATTATTTGTTTGGTTGTACTTAGTATAACCTTAACAGGAAGCTGCAGTTAACCTGTGAGAACTATTTAACTCTAGATTGCCCTAATCTCAGGGTTCTATATTTTACTGTAGAAGATCAAGCGTGGATGGGTGTAGTACGTAAAAACCTTTACTTTAACAACTCTTTACAGCTTCAAACTAGAATACAATACTTTTCGGGCTTGTGACACAACTTCAGGAGCTGAGTTACTCCACAGCTTATGGAACTTCTGGGACTATTTCTGGTAGTATGGTATCAACAACTCTTCAACACCTAACGCTTAAATCTTTTTGCCTAAAAAAGGTACACAAGCTGTTATCTTTTCAAAAGTAATATATTTTCAACAGATAGAAATAACTGCACCTAAACTCAAGACAGCACAAATACTTGGCACAAAGTCTTTACACCTTAATTGTGAATCTCTTTCTAAGCTTTCAACGCATGACGATTATTCAGGCTATTTCCCTAACCTTAGCGTGTTCACAGGAAAGCAGTACGTACCACACAGTAATAACTTACACTTCTTAATAAGTCGGTTTCTTTTAAGTGTCCCTCCAACAGTAGAAGTTTTACAAGCCGACGAGCTTGACTACCGGGGAATGAAATACTTAAAATATGCATGCTTCCTCTATAACTATGAAATCATACGAGATATTGAACTTGTGCCATCATTGAAGTATTTCATAGTCAACAGTTCATCCAATACTTCAATAAGCAACAGAAATATCATCTATCTCTCAAACTTTAGTCTGAATACAGATACGATCAGTGAAGCAGATTTCGTTGTTGATTGTCCTTCGTTGGTGTGTTGTTTTATCACTAATACATTGCTTTTTTTTGACCATTCTTTAGTTGACTTTAGCGTTGAAGAAGTTATCACGTTTTCCTCTTATTTCTTTGGTAACGACGAATATAAGACACTTGGAGCTACATAAAATACAAAAGTTTGATCCTTTAGTATGTAGGGTCACTATAAGGCAGTTGAAGCACTTGAAAACACTCATTCTTTTTCGTTTCACTGAATATTTGGTTGACGTAATTACTATTCAAAATGATTCACTTCAAACTGTTGGTAAGTAAACCCACGTTCAAGTAATATTCTAAAGACTGCTCTAATTTTAGCGTTGTCAGATGAAGTAGATGAACAATGTGAAGTTGTTGTTAACAAGTTAATCCTTCAAACACCTAACCTTGTTTCACTCTTTGTTGATAGCGTAAAATGTAAAGAAATCACGTGGGGAGATAAACCAATGACCAAGCTATACTCAGTACATTTGCAAGGTATACATCTAGATGATCATATATGCAAACCAGGTTCTCCTTTTCCTTTCCCGTCTATAAGACACCTTTGCTTGAAGCAATCAGTATTCACTTTAAAGTTGCTTAAACAAATTGTACACAATTGCAAGTATTTAAAGTCGGTACGTGCCTACAGCTTGCAAACAAGAATATCCAATGACTCATTGTTATGTTAAAGGTGGACTTGTCTGATTGTACAGATTTTGCTGAAAAGATGGAATTTATTGAGAAGAAGGCAAATTGCAATTCAACGAATGTGACTGCGATTAGAATCCCACATAGATATGACGATATGCCTGAGCTCATTGCGTATGAAAGAGACTTAGATGCACAATCATGGATGAATTTCTAGTGTGAACAGGAAGTGAAATGGCAAACAAATTAGCTAGAAAGACAAGGTTGATTGAATTTTGTATTTTACAGTAAAAGTTTCATTCAAAATTTACAATTGCAATTTTCTCTAGCTTTTTATGAGCCATAGCATCTAATCTACACAAGATAATTTTCTCTTTTTCAAGCTCAGGTCGACCAAAATTAGTGTAAATGTTGACTTTAACCTAAAATAAACATGTTAAGATTAAAATCGGAAAAAAAATCAAAGCTCAACCAAATATGTGAACGCAGTCAAGTTGTACGTACTGTAATGCCATCAGTGAGAACTCTTTTTCCTGGAGAGAATAGACGAACGGAAATTGTATAGTCACCAGCCAAGGCTTCCCTTACCTACGCAAATAAAGTTAAACCCAAAATCCTATTGGTATGTTTTATTCACATACTGTATACTCAACAGGTCCATATCCTTGTGAAAAATCTCTTGATAGCATACCCCCGTTCTTTGTTGTGTTATTGAACGAATGACATTGTGTACCATCAGGCTAAAAATTAAGCAAGTAAGTAAAATGAGAAAAATATGAGAATTTGTTTTATTCTTACCTCTGTTATGAATAGCTCTACATCTGTCATATCTGTATCCCAAGTACATACAACACGCATATCAACGTTAAGAGGATTAGAAAGAAGAACATTAACATAATCAGGTAAGTTCTGTAGACGAAGTCCATGACATTTTTGAGCAATACTACACATATCCATCATACAAACCATCTCAACTTGACTAACAACAGTAGTTAGTAAGAAACGAATAACATTATTTTAAACTCGTAAAACAAGGATTGCTTTGTCAAAAAGAAGATTTGTTTGTGGCCGTACTTGAAGCGTTCATCCCATTTCTTTGTAACAATTTTTGATAATTCTTCTGTCGCTTCAAAATAAAGTCCTTTACGTGCTAGTGCATGTGAAAGGTCTCTGTGATTTTGAGGTTCTTCTGGACGCATTTCACACAGTCTCTTATACATGTGAATAGCTTCATCATTTTCACCATAAGCCTCAAGCAAGTATGCCATCATCCTGTACAAACAAAAAATGAGTACCAGACCTTTTTGTCTTGCGTTTTCTTCGCTCTTTGTATTTTTTTCTTTGTACCTCAAATACTTTGGTTGATCGATAGATATCTCTGCAAGATTACTAGCAACGGACAAAGCTTGTTTGTTATAATTTCTTACAAAGCTGAACCAAGCAAGGTCAAAAGCAGTATTTACATCATATCTCATTGTAGCAATTTCGTTCTTCTGGTACAAGTTGAGAATACTACTCTCAGATGCCTACAGACTTTAGCCAAACTAATCAAACAACAAAACAAAGAAGTATTATTAGCTTGAATAAAGACATGTGCGTACATTTGGTTGAAGTTGTTTAACATACTTTGAAGACATGTAATGTTCACAAACTTCTACAGTAAGTTTTCTTTGTTTTTTAGCTTTCATTGGTCCTTGAATGTATATGAAGGTCTATTCATAACATAGTAAGCAAAAAAGAGTGAGAGTATTAAACAACGTACATGTCTCTTTGTACTTAAACTCTCATGATTGTTTGAAACTTCGTCAGTAACACCCGAAATAGTTAAAGTCTGCGACATGTCTTTTAAGCTGTATCCTGTAAAGTCTAAGTAAAACAACACTGGTGCCTAATTATTGTTCTGGTACCTCTCGCAGCAAGTTCATAAGGTTCATAGTTGTCACTTGTAGGAGCTGGGGCAATGTACTTCTATAAATAATAGTCAACAAAAACAGATTAAAAATTGTGATTGTCGTACATGATGCTCTGTACCAGAATGACGAGATTGGCTAATGTAATTAATTACTTAATTTGTTGTTAATAGGTATTACGAACCGATAAGGAGGAGTGGTATTCTGGTAAGCATTTAAATTTGAGCTAAAATGAACAATACTTCTCATGTATGACTTTCTCCATATAAGAACACCAACAAACAACCCACCAAGAACACCTATGACTACAGCGCCAATAGCAACGTCTATTTAAAAAATCCAAGTTAACTATCATTGGGTAATAATAGCTTGTGGTAACGCACAATAAGTCCATCCAAGTATCCACCAGAATAACCAAGAAGAAAAAGATACAACAGAAGAGAAGCTTGGAATCAGGTTCCATAAAAACAATATTGCATTGTACTGCCATCCAAAAGTATACTTCCAGGGTAATAGATACACTATTAATCCAACAGCAAAGAACATAATAATCCAAAAAACAAAAGAAAAAGAGGATTGGCTTTTACGAGTTTTGTAATATCTTGGATCCATATTATCTAAAAAAATAAGAAAAATGTGAGAATTCAAACTTCTCTTGGAACAGTTGCCGTACATCCTACAGTAGGTACTGGTTCATAAGATGCTGAACCCATTTTCATTTTTCTTGACTTCTTCTTGTACAAGGTGCGTGGTATATAATTAACAGAGCTTGATACAGCTCCAGCAACATTACTGATTGCTCCACCAATTGCAGCTCCAACAGCACCTACCCACCTTCTTCTTCTCAGACGATTAGACTGTTTGCGAAACCTAAGACTTGAAGACTGAAGGCTTTCGCTCTGAGCAACCAAGTCTTCTAAACGCTCTCCACGTTCCACAATCTTGTCTATACTTTGAACCATCTTAAAAATTTGTTAGTACACTTAGCTTAGATACTGAAAAGTTGTACCACTTCTTTAACATGTTCTATATTTGATTCAACATCAGCAATTTTGCTGTATTGTCTCCTACGTGGGCGCAATTTTGCTGCTCCCTTGCGACTGACTCGCTTCTTCTGTTTCCCTCCTCTAGTAGGTTTGTTTGATTTCTTTGGTGGAGGTGGTATGGCTGCACAGTCTTGGTCTCCTCCCCAGCCACC
Source organism: Trichosphaerium sp. ATCC 40318 (assembly GCA_038496445.1). Classification (NCBI taxonomy): domain Eukaryota; phylum Discosea; class Flabellinia; family Trichosidae; genus Trichosphaerium; species Trichosphaerium sp. ATCC 40318. The sequence continues at coordinate 91,624 of JALMLS010000353.1, forward strand.
TGGTGCTGCAGAATAGGGCGTGGTCTGTGTTTTTAATCTTGACGATCGCCTAGGTGCAGGACAAGCTTGTGGTGCTGTTGTTGGTATCATAGATTTTCCTGCCGGTGGTGCTTGTGCACTTGAGAAAAGACTAGATACTCTTCCCAACATACTTTGGTTTTCGTTACTCATATATTTTAACAGGCTAGCATCAGCTTCTTCTGGTGCGATTTCTGGTTCTGGTTCTGGGAGTGGTGCCATATCACCATCATATAACCCGTCCTTTTCATCAATATCATTCAGTGCCGTACTAATATCAGAACGACTATCTAATTCATCTGTCGGCGGTACATCATACATTTCACCGCCCAGTTCCTGCAAACAATCTTCCGTATTTTCATACTGTATCTTTGACTGTTCAATTGGGAGCGATTGTGATTGATCATTAAAGGTACCAAAGTCATCACTGTCATCATCAAAGAGCGATAAACCTGCTCCACCTTCACCTTCACACTCAGAAGAATCTCTGCTATTAAAATCTGAAACAGGAGCTGGAACAGAAGCTGCAGCTAGAGATGTTGGAAAACTGGTTGGTAGGCTTGTTCGAGGGCGATATTCATCTCTAATGCCACCCAATAATGAAAGGCGCCTTTTTCCATCAGCTTTTTTTTCTCGTGCGTTGTTTAAAACAGGAGGCGGAGCAGGAGCTCCAGATGTCGGATAAATACTTGGTTTTTTAGGTATAGGGGCGTCGTCATCATCGTCATCATCGCCATCATCTCTATCATCGCTATCATCACTACCATCGTCACCAAAGAAGGAGAATCCCATCTCACTGTCGGAATCAGTGTCACTTACTTCAGCAAAAGGATCAGGAGCTGCTGCGGCGGCGGCTACTGGTATTTCGTTTATACCCAATTTGACATCCTCAGGCCAAGTATCGTCAGATCCAAACAAATCAAAGCCCATATCTTCATCATCTTCTTCCTCTTGTTCGTCTTCATTATCAAAAAGATGTACTGGTAATTGTTGTTGTTGTTTTCTGTCGCTGACTACTAACTTGCTGATGTCTGGAGTGATTCGTTTCAGTTTCTTATCTGATTTCTTTCCTTTTTTTCCTTTTATTTTCTTTTCGACATCTGGAGTATCCTCTTTATCACGTGAAGATCTACGATTTCTTCGAACACTTAAAGGAGCATCAGCTAATTTCACGCGCTTTTGTCTTTCAAGCTTCATCACCTCCTTCTAAGAACTAGGTGAGCAACACACAATGTTGTAAACAATAATATAGTACCATCTTTGTTTGAAGCTGAGTTGGTTTTGTATCTTCGATAGGTTCAGCTTCATTATGGCTCACCAAGTCAAGGTTGTCAAAGTCAAATTCGAAAGGACTGAATTCAAGCTCTTTTTGATTTTTTTCTTCACGTGGTACTGTTTGGTATTCCGAAACACGTTTCTCGAAAAAATTTGTAGACCCAGCAACGAACTTACTCTTTTTAAACTGAAGAGGAACATCAGCAATCTTGAAAGCTTGATTATAATCTGTTCCTAAACCGTCCATTTGTGTGAATGATTGGAAATGAAGCATTTGGTCCACTTTATCAAAATCAGACTGCTTGTAGCTCCACCTGTGTTAATGGTTAACGTAGTTGAACATAAACCAAACAATACTCACCATGTTTTTCGCCTTTCCCATAAATTGAGAACTCTGTTTAATTTCTCGTATAGTTCGTTCTCTCTATGCTTCATCTTTTCTTCCATAATAGCAGCGTAACTGGAAACAAGATCAGGAAGAGAAGATGGTGGCTCAATCTCATATCTGATGTACTACACAGAATTAGAAATAGTTATCATTTATTTGTTGTTTTACCTGATCTAGAGTCTCAAGTACGATAAGCGATGCACCTTCAGTTACCAACGTGAACTCTTTTCCGACTTCCATTATTTTATCCTCTAAAGAATCATCGTCTTTAGCATCCAAAGTCAATTCTTCTATCTTCCTCTATTGAACAAAGTCAAAAAAGATATACATCATGTTGGGTAAAAGACTTACTTGAGCCCAGAATCTTGGCGCTAATCTGTCGTGATCTAATGAATCACATAAAGGTAAATCGAATGTTACTGACTTTATAACTTCTCGCGAGGTAAAGTATCCATAATTGAGCTTGATTTTAACTGATTTGATAGCTTTTTTTGTTATTGCTTTGGTATTTAATTTTGCTGAGATTTTAAAGTTTGATGTAATAGGTGTTCTTGCTGAAGGATATATCTATTACAAGTTATTCTGGGTTTACTTCTAAAGCCCTTTTACCTCTTCTATTATGTCTTTAGGATATTCAGCATACAAGAAACCAAACGTAGGTCGTGTCAAAATTGATGCAAAAGACGCTACGTTATAAGACTCATTCAAATTAAAAAATGATCCTCCGCTCTTTCTTGACCATAACCTTACTTTTGTTTAGATCCTGTAACATAATGAAATAATTGACGTACTTCAGTAGGGTGAAATTGGACTGTACAGATGCGCTGAAGAAGTGCACGGGAACTGAAAGAATAAGTACGGCCGCCAGTAAAATCGCTCCAACTCACCTTCAAACTTTGGCATTTCCTTAGATCCAACTGTATCCATCCCGTTTGTAAACGCCATGAAGAAATCGTATGCTTCGCCACTCGGCCCTTTAGCAGGAGCCTTTAGGAGACTCATATTGGTACCTGAATAAAGGTTGGTAATTGTACAAAAAAAATAGCAAAGTACCGCCATCATAATGAAGAGTCCTTAGATACTGTATAAGATCACGTGTATTCTTTGAAGAAAACTTCTTTGGTGAAGTATCCATTGAAAATCCAAAAGAGTAAAGATGAATATTAAATGGATTAGAGCGAGATAATTGATCTACAATTTTTCCTAGGGCTGTGAACGTTTTATCATCTTTTTGACTGCGAGACCTACAAACATACTACGTAAAAACAAACAGCATAAAACGGCTTGTACCTGTCCCAGTAAATGCCTACAGTTGAGAGTTTTCTTTGACGAGATGCGGAAGTTTTATGTTCGATATTATCACTGATGGCGAAGTAAGTGCCTACAAAGGTTAGTAAGGCGAACAAAACCAAAATATGGTTCAAAAAAAAAGTACCATCTTTGTGATATCCCGACGCAATGTGCGCTTGTGAATTGTTTTGATGACAAGGTATGAACAAGGTCAAATCTTCATTTAGTTTCTGATTTTCACACGTGGCTTTAACAATTGTACATGTACGAGAACCAGAAATAATACATTTCTTAGAAAATGTGCCATTACTCTTCACAATTGGAGTGCCAACCACTGTATCACATAGAATTTTAACCTTTATCAACGTGTCAATATTATCAAGCAAATAGCCAAGGAGTATCCGTACGTTTAAGTCACATGTACGTGGTTTGCCATTAACGTTTAGCGGTAATTTGTATGTGTAGCCGTTATTAGCGTAAGGCAAATCGAGTGTATAGTGAACACGGACTGTTCGATATCCATTCGCAGGCACCGGATATACACGTGTTTTGAAGACATTACCTGCCTAATATTAAATAATAAGTACAGACTTGTCATCCAAAAGAACAATAATCACGTGTCAAAAAAGTTTCTGTGTTTACACATACCACTTTCTCAATAATTGCAGGCCCACGTCTCTCATGGCGCACCTCTGTCTCAAAAGCAACCCTAAAGAAGAGTAATCAAAAACAAGAAATAGTGCTGACGTTGACAAAAAAGGAAGAGGTGTAGATAAGGCACAGTTCTGTTACGTAACGTAAAATCAAAAAAAGAAAAAACACAAAACATTGCAGTTTTTATTTGAAAGTCGGCAGTACTTCTGCTGTCTAGGTGTTAGTTTTCGTACCTCGCTTTCTCTTTAGGGCATATTACGCCTGGAACCATTTTACCGTTGACATCAATAGCGTATCCACAAACGCTGCTATCTAGTTTGCATTAGCGCTTATATAGCACTTAGGGCATTAAAGCGCTTCTAGAAGTACCTTCAGGCAAAGGCATAACAAGTTCGGCTTCAACGTCTTTCTTGCTATCGTTACGCCATTTCATTGTAAGTATAGTCTCTGTATGCAGTTTTTAGCTTAAAACAGCACAATACATTTTAAACGCATAAAAAGAAACAAAATTAGTTAATCGTACCTGAGAGGAATTTGTTGACATTTGCTTGTACATGTAGGCTGTCAAGGGCAAGTTTTGTACTTGTACCCTTAACAACTAACTCCAGCGTAGTCATTTTACTATTTATAAACACACCACGTTGTATACGTGTTATAGACTTGTTGTGGTTCGAATTTCACTGATACTAAGACCGTCAACGTTTGCAATCAATAAGTCAAATGATTTACTTCACAGTCGATGAGAGTCAATGAGACAAAGCTTATCCATAATCAGTATTTTATAGCGACTTGTGACTTTCTTTCAACACGTGTGTACTGACAAGGGCAACAAAATTTCTCGAGAAACTTCTCTTCATTTTTTGGTCTTTTTTTTTAATTATCTAGTTACGTTACAGCAAGGAACCAACATCTAGTATACTGTGGGTATTTCTTGAGGTGCTAGCATAAGGTAATTCTTGCCCAGGTACTGAGAAAGGGATTTATGTTGTTGCCTTTACAACCTATTTTACATTGTTTTGGGGTAATAGTTAGTTTTTAGAAACAGCGTCAGAAAGCCATTTAAGAGCTTCAAATAAATTATCACCCGTTGTGCATGAAGTGCCAATTATATGGGACTTTGGAGATGGTAATGCAGCCATGCCTATTTCATCTTTAACCTCTTCTACAGACATTGCTTCTTTCAAATCCTACAAAGTTCATTAAATGTCTTTGTAACAATCTCATTTGACAGCACCATCTTGTTTGCCAATACAAGCACCACAGCATCTTTAAGCTCTTCTGCTCGTGTGAGTAGTTGTAGCTCAAGTGCAGCTTCATATTGTTGTCAGTAAGCTAGGCAAGGCGCATCACAGTTTACCTTTCTCCATTGATTCACGGTCAGTTGCATCAACAACAAATATTATAGCCTTTGCTCTACAGTAAGTAAGTACCAACTGTAGGCAATATATGACGTGTACCCTTTATAGTAGTGTTTATACAACAGCCTGAATTTCTCATCCAGTCCAAGTGTGAAACTGTTAAACGTTATTCTTTGAAGCATACCAAACACAATATGTTTGAGGGTACGTAATAAACTGCAGGTTCTTGTAATTGTTCTCTTGTACATTCAGGCCTGTATTTGGTATAAGTGCTAACTCGTTAAAACTTGTTTAGGGACCTATTGTTGGAATTGTAGTTATTGTATTCCCTAGGCGTAGTTTAAATATGAAACTGGTTTTTCCAGCGCCAGATAGGCCCAATAACAAAATGCGGATAGTTTCTTGCTCAGGACTAAAGAATTTCACTGCGTTTCCCATGAACGACCGTATTAGTTGTCCTTCGTGCTAGAGGCGCCTTTATTGGCATTAAGTCACAACAACTGAAAGAACAGCTAAACGTTTACGTACCGTCGTATTCTCTCACGTGAATACTAGCTCGGTATTTGGACGGGTAGGCTAACGATGAACCGGTTATTAAAGCTTTTGACCCAAAACAAACCACAGACTGGGAAACGTACTCAAAGCTCTGTCAGACTACATTAACAACGTTCGAACATGAACCATCTTGGTAAGCGTGTTTTCACGCATGCCAAACCAATTTCTTTTCAAACCCTACTATCGAGTTCTCGAAAGCACTCACTTGTACACCACTACTGGTGAGGCTAAAACCACTGTTCGATAGAACTGATGCAAGCCAAAGATCGCGCGGTGTTTGGTATGGACTGAAGACCTCCTTTGCGTTCGTCTTGTGCTACAAGTCGTATTGTGGTTACGGTTTTAGCGATAACTGGAACCTTTTGATTCCAAAATCGGCAACGGCGCCTGTGACATATCTGAAGTAACCAAACAGCGTAAATCAAGGTTTGCTAGTATGTTTGCTAAAAAAAAGAGCGTAAACACTCAGTTTAATCGTTCTCTTGCTCGCAATTGAGTTGAATGCAATGGGGATAGGCGTTTTCGACAAAATGATACGATTTTTGATCACCTTAAACCAGTTTCGCTATTTTTTTTTTATGATTGATAATTATTTGTCAAAAAGTGCTGAAATTTCAAGCCTTTTAGCCATTTATTAGCATAATAGCAAACGCAACACAAGCAACGCACCTCAACAGCAACAAACATCCAAGTAACAGTACGTTTTCACCGTTTTTTAGCACTATTTACGTCGAAAACCTAAACCGCACCTCTCTTCCTTCCCTCAGAGCCTTGTGTACCTTGTTCTTGCTCTGTACTAGGTAGGAAACAAACCCAACTGATTTTGACTTTTACTAGACATCATGGCAGAAAGGATTGAACTGTTCGTAAACGCTGAACCTGACCATGTTCTCCGCCGCATGCTTTTAGACGCAAAAGGGATCGGTGAAAAAACTGTGGAGCAAGTATTGGCACTTCGTCGTCAAGGAGGCGTCACTGTTTTTAACTTATCTTCTATTCGTTTGCACAAGCGCATACGTCAACATTTTATTGTCAAGTACGAGACGCAGAAACCGTCCAATGATGGAACAAGCTTTTGCGCCTCTAAGAGCAGTGTTAGCCATCATACTGTGCCTCCAACTGCTCCAGTTCAATACAGTATGCAGCAAGTTAGAAGACGTGCTCCAGGTACAGAGAACAAACTCATTCTGCATTGATAATAACTTGTGCGTAGGAACTGTGGTTACTCATCTCACCTGTATTTGCACTAAAAAACTTGTATCGTTTGATAAGCTATCAGTACTGAACCATGAAGGAAAACATGTTGTTGTAACACCAAAATGCGTTGAAAAATCGATTTCAATGATAACTAGACGTCACGCTGACGCGTCTAAGATGTTTAAACTCCAGGATGTACACTGCATTCAGTGCATGAAAATTATTGGAAAAGTCCTAAAGCTTGGTACTTGTGGAACTAGTTTTTATTTTACTCTCTAACATGTTATAGACACTCTTCGTGTTTGCTTCAAGCAGGATATTGTTCAAGTAAGGGTAAAAAAGCACCGTAACCGCGTATATCATCATCCAGTAAAGAACTATATGCGTCAGATGCCAAAAGCTAGTACGAAGTTTTAATTGAACTTTATGTAAAGTTAACTGACAAAATAGATGTCTGTGTTCAACCCGAATCTGTCTGCTACGACATAGTTCATGCTATAACTGAAGGAGTGAAGGGCATGAGACTGAGTGATGCATTTTTAAAAGTAGACAGTGTCGTAAGAGTAGAAGCTTTGGTTGATCATCCAACCAACAGAAGGGGAAGACTAATGACAAACATTGCCCGAAGGTATTAGTTATATTTCCTTTCTTGTATTAACAGTTGTTAAAGCGTACTGGAATCAGGAAGAATAGAATTGTGGTTAAAAGCTGATGCAGGAGATTTCCATGTGAAGAGATTTGATATGGTGATACGTGACATGCTTAATGTTAGAGTTGTATCACCAAAAATATTCAAACTCATTGTACAGTTTCAACCAGATGTGGTTTATGTTTCTGAAGGCAATGAGCGTATTAGTGAGGTATCATTGAATGCATGGATGGAGCAAGTGTGCGCACGTGGTGCCTACAAGATAGCTTCTAAAACTTCTACTTATAACCAAGTAATACCTCCAAAAGTCAGCAACTCAATTAATGTTGTCATCGAGGACTTCTAACAAGAAAAACGCCAACTATCCATACATCATAAAATCAATGTAGTGTTTAGCTTCTGAGCTTAAAATCAATAAAACTTCATTGTCTTATTTATGTTCTTGTAATGGATTGACAATCTTACTTACTAAAGTGATCACTCTATTTCACCAGTTTGCAAGAAAAACTTGAACCAAACAACACCTTAAATATGAACTACTTGGTAGTGTACGCATGGTGCAACAACAGTGTAAGGTTTGTATTCAAATTTATTTTTGAAAAAAGACACTAAACTAATTGAAGGAATGGTATGGTTTTAAAGGTCTGTTCCTATGTTTTGCTTGCGCCTTTTTTTATAAATGCGATAAGGAAATATAACTTCTGGTTTCATAAACCCAATCACAATAACAATCACCAACACAGCAACAACAATAATCACAGCTGCAGCAATCAATCCATACTTTAGTCCATTATTATTATCACTATAATCCCCAAGACACGTGTCAGTAAACGCTACGAATATCTGGCCAACACCACCTAAACCCACAGTAAATTACAAACAACAATTATCAAGAGTTTAAAAGCTCACTTTTTGTTGTGTCAAGTGACTGACTGCGGCACTCAAATATAGTATCAAAATCTACCATGAGTCCAGTTGTGTTGATCGCACATGATGCTTGAATAAGAGGGGTTTCAGGTGTTGATACAGGGACATTGCTATCTGTAACGATTTTGATTGACGCATCTGTTAAGTCAATACATCCTGAGACGTTGAGTATTGAGGTGTAGTCAAGTGTAAGTGTGTTTCCAGATCTCCAACTCAAGTCACCTAACATGTCACAATTATTTCATGCCATGGCGTTGCATTTATTTGTTACCTGTGATTGTTATCAAAGTGTTCCCAACAAAACTGATATCTGCATCAACAATGTAATCTCCTTCAATTGTGCAAGTGTTGTTAGATGTACAGTTAAGTTGTGGTGCCACTATTACAAGTATAAGATAAACAAACCATAGGAAATGAAACCTGGTTGAGTAGAAGTTGGCATCAGGCTAGGTGCTGGAGCGATTGTTGGAACCCTCACGTCATCAAGTGTAAACACTACAAAAGTATTGTTGTCAATTATCAATATAGTTCCATTCTTATCTACTGTTGCTACAGCTATCGTATTCACAGAATTGTAAAGTGTTCGCGTTGAATTTTCTAAATGTACAATCAGCACAAATAGGCAACAAAAGCAGGTTTCAATGCATTACCATTGTTTGATAACAACAAAGTTGTATTAGAAGCCTCAAGCACAAATTCACCAGTTTGAGGGTAATAATGAACTCCACTTCCTTTATTTGTCGCATCTACCTCTACACTATAAAATACTGTTTTCTGGCTCAGTAACGTTTGAAAACTCAAAGAACTGTAGGGACCGATCATTGGTGACAACAAACACTGTACTGTTCAGGAATGCTACACCCTAAAACAGAAATTCGTTGGGGTTTTCATTTTGAATGTAAAACACGTGTTTTTGATTATTTCGCAATGAATTTTCAAATATTTACCTGTGGAAAAGGGTTTATAAAGGTTTCATGACTGTAAATACCATCAACCATATCTGTTTTAAGAAGTAAGTTGATCCTTTGGCTGAACTAACGATGTTCCAAACGAAACAATTTCTTCGTATTGAAAAAATAAACAGCAGTGCTCAAATAAGTTCTACCAATTTTCAACAGCCTCATGGAGTTGTTTCATCAAGACATAATCCAAAGCTTTAGCAAAACAAATATGACTTTTGAGCACATGTGAACCCGAACAGCACATAGTAGAGAAATTAAAACCGGTTACGTTTCGGGCATACTTTCGTTACGTTTGGTATTCTATTCGTTTGGAACATCGTTAGGCTGAACTTACTGGTTTCCAAGTTGTATCTATATATTCCGCGAACATCGGCGTGAACGGCAACAAGCAGATACTTGTTGGAAGGGTCAATTGCAATTTGTCTAAAACTCTGAGGATTGTTACTATTGAAATCCAAGTAACGTTCAAAATTCAATGATGAATCAAAGACAACCTTGTCGTTAGTTAGATCTAAACTGTATATTTAATGTCGTACAATTTCTTTAGTGCCATTACCAGTCGTTACATAAATATCACCATTTGGGGTCATTGCCATTCCTTAGCAAAGCTCATGATTGGCAAGTTAATGGGTTTAATTCTGTTACCTTGAGGACTTTGCAGACCAAAACTTTGGTATCCTTCCGAGTCATTCCAATGTGTTATCCTATCAATTTCGCTTCCTAATACACCAGTAGCAAGCAACACGAAACTTAGTACATACCAGTAAGGTTGAATAAAACTAGCGCCTTCATTTCATCAGAAGCCACAATGATGTACTCTTCAGTTACAAGTATACTTTGAGGAGATGTCACATTTAATAATAAAGTTCCGTTCAAAGAAGCTAAAAGCAACCTAAAGCTAATGGTTACCAAGAAAAAAAGATTGACGAAAGGTAAATTGAAAAAAAGTTAATACGAAAACTAATTAACCAGTATTTGGTTAGTACTCGCTTACGCGACTGATTTTTTCAATAAAAAAAATTTACCGTATGAGTACTTCTATTCGCGGTATATCGCCAAAGTATTGGAGTGGGAAGTCTTATCAGTAGCCGAAAGCAAAATACATGAAAAAAAGAATTCAAACTTTTTTTGCGCTAAACGCACGTGATACTTGAGCTACAACTAGTACTAACGAAGTGCTAAATAATACGGTAAACAGAGAAGCTATCATAAATAAATGTGTTTCTATTAAGATGCGGCTATTCCACAAATTGTAGCACCTAAAAATCTCCTTTTATGGCAAACGGTCAAAGCAAGTAACTCTACAGTATTATTGTGTCATTCAAATGAATGGATAATAATATCTTGACATTTTATTTACTAAGGTTGGTTCTTAACAATTTGGTGTTTTTTTGCTTTCTAACGTTGTACTTTGCCTATAAATGCGATAAGGAAATATAACTTCTGGTTTCATAAACCCAATCACAATGACAATCACCAACACAGCAACAACAACTGTAGCAATCAATCCATACTTTAGTCCATAATTATTGTCACTATAATACCAAGACACGTGTCAGTAAGTTTCCACTATTATCTACTGTTGCCACTGCCATTTGACTTGACGGTGTGTTAAGTCGTTTATATACACTACCTGATAGCAATCAGTGAGTACTTAACTACTAAAAAACAAGCAGTTACCATTTGAAGTCGTAAATAATTAATGCCGGGTCCCTGTTATCACTCGAAGAAACAACAATTTTATCGCTAGTGACGTATACTTTGAGGATTAAGCTAAAGATAGGTCAAAAAACAATAAAAAAAAAGTTAATGTGAATGCTAATGCCTTTTTGGTTAGAGTAGTGGCTGAAGAAATAATGTAGTCTTTTATCCTTTAAATTGTCTCATCGCACGAAGAGCAATTGGACAAGGAAACCGTTAAAGTCTCCAGTGGCATCAGATGAGAAAGAAACCTTTTTTTTTTTTTGCGTTCTACTTTCTAAACGCCTCTTTTTAATCAATATTGTGTCAATGGACAATACTCTGAAATGAGGATTATAAGCTTAACACTTTATTTATTGAGATTTGTTGGTACAGTGTAACTGTACTTGCGATACACCACTAAGGCCAGAATCGTTGGTTCAAACTTCTCTTTCTATAGCTTCCTGCGCCTTGTATAAAAGCGATATGGAAATATAACTTCTGGTTTCATAAACCCAATCACAATGACAATCACCAACACAGCAACAACAATAATCACAGCTGCAGCAATCAATCCATACTTTAGTCCATTATTATCAGTATCATCTTCAAGGCACGTGTCAGCAAACACAACGAATATCTGACCAACACCACCTGAAACGTGATAGATTGAATTAGTTTAAAATCATCAAGTGTTTAGACATACTTTTTGTTGTGTCAAGTGACTGACTGCGGCACTCAAATATAGTATCAAAATCTACCATGAGTCCAGTTGTGTTGATTGCACATGATGCTTGAATAAGAGGGGTTTCTGGTGTTGATACAGGGACGTTGTTATCTGTTAAAACAACTTTGATTGAAGCATCTGTTAAGTCAATACATCCTGAGACGTTGAGTATTGAGGAGTATTCAAGTGTAAGTGTGTTTCCAGATCTCCAACTCAAGTCACCTAAAATGTCATAAATATTTACAACGGTGTATTATTTATTACCTGTGATTGTTATCAAAGTGTTCCCAACAAAACTGATATCCTCATCAATAATGTAATCTCCTTCAATTGTGCAAGTGCCGTTAGATGTGCAGTTAGGTTGTGGTCCCACTAGAACAAGTGTAAGGTGAAGCAATCATTGAATGCGCAAACTTGAAGACATCGTACTGTTGGTTAAAGAGGGCGGAATAGTTGTTGGTAAAAGCATCAGACCCAAGTCGTTAGGCGTGTATACTTTAAAGGTATCGTTGTCGATTATTAATACATTTCCAAGAGCATCTATTGTTGCGACTACTATAAAATCCGAGGACAAAGCGCTAAGTTGTTTATACACAGTACCTAATAACAATGAGTTCACATTAAAAAACCCTATTCACCATTATCATGTAGCAAGAACGTTGAATTCTGACCCTCTAGTACAAAAAATCCATCAGCACGTGCATAGTTATGAACCCCTCTCCCGTCTCCTTCCCCGGGCAACGAGATATTATGCAACAAAGTGTCATTGTATGTAAGCGCAGGATGTATAAAAAACTCAAAGAAGAGCAGGGAACTCGCACTGGTGGCAACAAACATTGTATTGTTCAAGAATGCTACACCCTACAACAGAAATCACGTTGGGTTTTTTTCAACATGAGCTTAATTCGCTTGTATTAAAACTATAGCATAATGGTATACTAACCTGTGGGTTTATTCCTTTAAACTCAGCATGTTCGTAAACGCCCTGAAATGAACCTGTTTTGACACGATCAGTAAAAATTTGTACCTAAAGATAAAGTTGTACCTGACAAACTGTATCTATGTATTCCGTTATGTTCTGAAAATACAGCTATGAGAAGACATGTATCAAATGGATCAATTGCGAGTTGTCTCATAGTATCTGCCGGAGTGTTGTTCAGGCTTAAAAATTTGATAAATCCCAAAGACGAGTTAAAGACAACCTTACTGTGAGTCAGATTTAGTATTGTACGCACTATCGTACAATTTCTTTGGTGTCAATACCAGTCGTAACATAAATATCACCATTTGAGGTCATTGCCATTCCTTAAACAAACTTAGGTTGTCCAGCGTGCAAGTATAAGCAAAACAACATGCAAAAAATTTTTAGTTTGAAAGAAACGGCGAAGTTACCTTGTGGGTGCCTTCCAATAAACTCATAGGTTTGACCACTAGAGTCCCACGATGTTTTAATATCAATTTCCATTCCTTCCAATGTCACTCAGCGACCGATAAAGTAGAATACATACCAGTTAAGTCATAAATAGCTAGCGCTCGAGTAGTAATGTTATTATCATTCATAGCCACAATGATATTTTCATTTGTTACAAGTATACTTTGAGGACCTGTTACGTTCAATGTTGTATTCAAGAAAGCTAAAAATAATCCGTTAGGCTCTTAATACGAAAACCTAATTAATCTATGCGCCTTATGACTTCACAGCTTTGTTTAGCGTTGCCGAAAGAAAAAATTAATAATTCGTATCTAATTATCTCAAGTAGTGTTATCTTTTTGAGCCACCATTGAGTTGGAAATCGTACAGTCTCCAGTGGAGTTCATACGAAAAAAGAAATTAACTAATCTAAATTTTGTTCTAGTTTACTTAGAAGTAAACGCACGTGGTAATTGAGCGACAACAAAACCAAAAGAACCAAAAAATAAAATAATAACGAGAGGTGCGCCCATTGAGAGTTTAAGTCAAACTGGCACAAATTCTTTTATTGGACGAAAAAAGCTTAGGATATTTCGCACTAAAGAGAATTTTATTATGTAGTTCCCATTTGGAAAAGAAATTGCAAAGTTCTTAGCAGCAAACAAAACGTGAAAGTATATTTTTGTGCATTATCTACTATGTTCCTGAGTTAAGTTTTTTACATGCGTTTTTTACAAATTATAGGCAAATAGTCTCATCCCCAACGTCGCGTGTTCCATCATAGACATCTAGAAAGCTCCAATCAATTGCCTTGTATACTCTAGTATCATTGGAAGGAGTTTGGCTACAAACGCGATATCCAATGTTTCGTTTTTTTTGTGCTGTGGCAACTTCTTCATTGTACTCAACCCTCAAGCACCTGGCCTTGCGTAGGCGTGATTTTGAGTGGTTTTAGGTATTTTTTATTTGCGTTAGATTCACGCGTTCTTGTTGATCTACAATACCAGATTGGAGGAGAGAATACGTCTCACTCAGCTTCGATCCCCTGGATCACGTAGCCAGAGACCCTTCCCATTTATTAAATTGGAGTTATCTCTTGTACATATACAACAAATTACCTAAATCAATTGAAACATTCAATCAATCAACACAACAACTTTTGGAATCGTAATCTGCCATTGTATAGAACTGCTACTTGCTGATGTTGTTTTACGATACTACCGTACTTAAACAACTACCTCGCTTATCAAACGCCAGTAAAATACTTATTTATACTGTCATTAATTAATGGTTCACTAGGCCTGAATTTCTTTCTGATAACCTCAGAAAGTGGGCTAAGGTCAAAAAAAACAATAAAAACAGTTAAAAGATGTTTCCCACCGTGTGTGCGTGTATACAAGAAGCGGAACTGGTTAATAAAATTCTCTCTAATTAGTACGAGATTGTATAAATCCGGGCATCTCTACACAACCTCCAACATCATAACACAGCAAGCCTAAATAACCCCATCAAAACATACCAGAGGCCAGATGTTCTTTCTTCCAAGGGATTACATCACTGTCTTGGGTTGGTTGAACGAGGATCTACAGTCAGCGAACTATGAACACGAACATGTTAGGTTTTTAAGTGAATTTACAGAAAGCAAGATGGCCACGCTTCTATGTTCGTACCTTTTGTTACTTCGATTCTTAATGGTACTACGATGGTTTTAATACAAGGAGAGGATTTCAAAGAGCTACTTAAGTATTATTGAACCTGATAACCTCACAGTAGTAAAGGATGGCATTCAACATTGGTGATTGAATCGATCCAGTACGTTTAAGTAGGAAAAAACTAAGAATAGTGTTACGCTTTGAACTTTTCGAAATCTGTTCAACAAATTTAATATGAATTCCTGTTGACAAAGAAAATCCCTAGCAGTGTAAATGCAACATTTGACTCTACCAGTAATCCCAAGGACTCAAGATCAACATACAGTCAAACTGCTTTTGAAAAAGCACAAAATACCTGTTCCGACTCAATATTTCCACCACGAACAAATACAGAACAGACGCTTTAATTTTCTCCAAGGATGTAGATAAGTAATTTATTTATCAAGGGTCATTTTGTTGTCTTTTTCTGTAAATGTGATAAGGAAATATAGCTTCTGGTTTAACAAAACCAATCACAACAATGATCACAATAATAGCAATAACGACAATAATACCTGTAGCAATTAATCCATATTTTAGTCCATTGTCATCCCCACCATCAAGGCAGGTGTCAGATAACACAACAAACACAATAGATATATCTCTAACTTCTAAAATCAGGTTAAGGCGGTCTCAACAGCACTCTAACTTGGGGAACGCACTTGTTGTGTCAAGAGACTGACTGCGACATGGTATATCATCAAAGTCAACCATGAGTCCCGTTGTATTGACATCACAAGATGATAGAAGAAAGTTGATGCGTTCAGAATCAGGATGCCCATTATCGAGGTTAGACATAATGCTGATAGAAGCGTTTGTTAAGTCAACACATCCTGAGATGTTGAGTATCGTGGAGTAGTCGAGTGTAAGGGTATTTCCAGGTTCCCAACTCAAGTCACCTACAATAACATTGTTATCAAATTGTATAAGTTTTTGTTGGCTACCTGTGACTGTTATCAACGTTTTATCAACAAAATTTATATCCATATCAACTACCAAGTCTCCATCAATCGTACACACACTTGACGTGCAATTAAACTCCATTTCTAAGGAACAAAATGAGATTTACTATGGTACAAGAGAGCACAACCTGTGGGTATTGTAGGAGCAAAGTTCAATAGGATGTGTTTGTGTAAAATCCCATCACCAATGCTGTATATAATCCCATTTCTATCAGTGGTGGCTACAACGATATCATTTGTAGTGGAGAGCTCAGATATACTCATACAAAGGGAGCCTAATTTCTACAGCTTAGCAAAAAGATATTATTTCTACGAAATACCTACCATCGTCATGTAGAATGTGAATTGCCCTTTCTCCCTCAAGTAAGAAAAGTCCTTTCTTTGGGTAGTTGTGCACTGATACTCCACTCTCTAGTATATTACGTGAAGCTACTTGTTCTATCAATGCATCACTAACATCATCTTGGGTAAGGTTAAAGAAGTATAAATTGTGTCTTCCAGGAACAACAAAGATAACGTCATTAATGAAAGCTACGCCCTATAACTCTTTTAGTCTACTAATTTCAACACTAGTGTATATTACCTGTGGATATATTCCGTCAAAACTACCGTAAACAACTTGTAGTGAAAGTCGATACGATCCGGAGGCAGTAACAACAGGTAACATATATCTATGTATACCACGATTTACAGCGCTATGATCAGCAACGAGAAGATATGTCTCAGAAGAGTCAATAGCTAGCTGTCTTAATTCAGCTGGTTGACTTTCTTCAAGGTATAAGGTATGTGTAAGATGTAAAGACGAATTAAATACTGCCTGCGCGGGATGTTAAAATTAAAGGTATTACAGCTAACTCACTATTGGAGATGAAGAAAGGCCAGTAGTTACATAAATATCACGACTTTTTGTCACTGTCATTCCTAAAGACGTTCAATAGGTATTGTACGGTTCTAGTACCTTGAGGGTGAGGACCACGAAAGTTTACAAACGCACCATCAATGTCCAAATTTTCTATATTTTGCATTTTTTGGCCTTGACTCATCAGCTACAGCGATAGAACCTTCTTGTACCTTCTAAGCCAAACACTTGAAGTCGTCCATTCACAGCCACAACAATTTTGTCATCAATCACCAGTATACTTTGAGGACGCGTTGTAAGACCCACCAACGGAACATCTGCCAAACCTGAATTGCAGTAAGAAAAAAATATCACGTGAAGTTTCAAAAGTGTTTGAAATGGCTAATAACACCTTTATAGCATGTCCGTTTAACCTAGAAGCTGGCGCTCCTGTAAAACACGCCTGTTCAGTAGACACTCACACGATTGTAGTTTTGATACGACTACGTTCTGTACGGTGAGTAGTATCCAACAGACACGTTTTAGAGTGTGACAGCTTGTTGGTATAACGGTCTTGTTACGCTAGCTATTTTATGTTGAAAAAAATTATCTAAAATAGAGTGTTTAACTTCATGCTGCTCATAGTAGGAACAGAAAACAAAATAAACCAAATTGACTTGAAAAGGGTATTCGTGTTCAATACGCACGTGATACTTGAGCGGCAATAATGTAGATATATACAATTAATATAATACGAAGAAGAGTATTCATAACAATAAAAATTGGAACTAACTATCGCTAGAAATTTCACACATTTCCATCTTCAAGTGAGCGGGATAATGTATTTAGAAAATCATGTTAGTGCAATATAGAAAACTGAGTACGGTAGGTAGGATCATTTTGTTTTCTATCACACTTAAGATTTTTTATAATGAGGCGTTTTACGAAACCATCACGTTGGCCATTTTCATCCTGCGCTTTATGTTTTTCTGGATTCGAGTTTTAGTATTCCATTTTCATGCCACTCTTTATGTTCAACTTCACGTTTGTTATCTTTGAAATAGGCTTGACGTTTTAATTGAAAATATTAGTAAAACTTGAATGAAACAGACAATAATCTTTTGTCGACGCAAGAAACTGGCATAGAAAACGAAATTTATTTATTAAGCTCAATTTGTTGTACATTTTTTTGATGTCTTTTTCTGTACATGTGATAAGGGAATATAGCTTCTGGTTTAACAAAACCAATCACAACAATAATCACAATAACAGCAATAACAACAATAACACCTGTAGCGATTAATCCATATTTTAGTCCATTGTCATCTCCACCATCAAGGCAGGTGTCAGTGAACACAACAAATGCAATAGATATCTCTCTAACGTCTAAATCAGGTTAAAACGGCCTCAACATCATTGTAACTTTGGGAACGTACTTGTTGTGTCAAGAGACTGACTGCGACATGGTATATCATCGAATTCAACCGTAAGCCCTGTTGTATCGATATCACATGATGATTGAAGAAGGTGTTTAGATGCAGAAGTGCCATTTTCAGAAACAAGCTTAATTGAACCGTTTGTTAAGTTAGCACAACCTGAGACGTTGAGTATCGTGGAGTATTCAAGTGTTAGAGTGTTTCCAACTACCCAGCTCAAGTCACCTAACAAATGGCATAAGTTAAGTTCAATAAAAAACCTTAAGTGTTGGCCTTGTTACCTGTTATTGTAATCAGTGTTTTATCCACAAAATTAAAATTCATATCAACAATGAAGTCTCCGTCAAATACACATTCACGTTCAGAACAAGCTAAAGAATTATCCGGTAAGCGTATAGGCTTTAAGAAACTCATGACGAACGCTGGTTTGCTGTAGGAGGAAGCGTAACAGGAAAAGTCAAAGTCTCTTTGGTTAATTGTCCACCCGCGGTAACTATGTAAATATTTCCCAACTCGTCTGTGGTTACTACACCATGCGCAAGAAAAGTCTTATAAATACTACCTTTTTGTACAGTTAGATTGTTAATCATTATTGCTAATAAGTGAAAGCGTACCATTGTTGAAGAGCAAGTAGGTTGCGTTTGTTCCCTCAAGTAAAAAGTAGTCCTTATCAGGGAAATTGTGAACCGATAGTTTACTATCTATCAGACCAGGAAAATCAATACTATTCACAATTGTATAGTCATCAGTCTTGTCATTCTCAGAGAACTCAAATATGACAATGGAGTCTTTGGCTGATACAACAAATGTTGTGTTCGTTATGAATGCTACTCCCTATGATAAATGTTTCTTAGATACACGTGCATGATGTAGAAATAACGAAACAAACAAACCTGTGGATCTTCGCCTTCCCAGCTGCCGTGTTCGTAAATAATGTCATAAGAGCCTTCAAAAGAAATTGGAATGGTTGTAAAAAGTAGTAACCAGTACCAGTAATCGTGTATCTGAGGATGCCACGATTTCCACGCGCGTGATTTGCAACCAGAATAAACTGACCTGAGGGATCAATTGCTATCTGCCTGATCTGATCGCCTGGATTGTTGCTAAGGGGTATTGATTTTTTGTATTGCAAAGAGGAGTCAAAAACAACCTACGAGTGACATTAAAATAATGGTAAAACAAACACTTGTTTTTTGATTTACAATTTCTTCACCAGGGAAGCCAGTTGTAACATAAATATCATTTCCAAACATAGTCATTGCTAAAAATAACAGTAAGTGTACGACGAGATGATAAGAGCATCAACCTGTAGGGAATTTTGAGTTAAATACCGATTCTGCACCGTCGCTATTGTTCCAATCTTGTACTTGGTTTACAAAAGTTCCTAGAACGTTAATGCCACAAATCAAAAACCTACCGTACCATTTAAGTCGTAAACAAGTAATGAGCCACCACTTTCACTCACGGCTGCAATGATGGTTTCGTTGAAAATGAGTACTGCTTTAGCGTTCCTTGCCAATTCGATATTAGAGATAGCTACAGAGATAGTGAAAAAATAACCTAACAATCTCCTATTACGAGTGGGCTCTGGTATTCCATGAGTCGGAAAAATTAGTTTGCCCCATTTGCTTACATATTGAAATGCATTGGAAACTTACGCATCACATAAGTCCCCGTGTTGACGAAAACGAAAATAAAAGAACAACAATTTGAACCAAAAAAAAAACGTGAACGGTTTGAATTTCTTATGAGCACGCACGTGTTGATTGGGCTATAACAATACCAACAAGTAGAATAGTCACTAGATAAATTGTTTCCATTTTCCTTGCTATACAAATATCTGGGCTTAATTCTCAGTCGTGGCGAACAGCAACTGTTAAACAGAAGTACTTCTCGCTAGTATTAAAACTATCTTGTGAAAAAGTCAAACATGGTTAGCTAACTAAAATATTTTCCACGTGCTCATTCTGTATGGATCTTATGTTCTTGTACGCTTCAATTAACAGCAATTCAACCGCAATCTATTTCCTGCTACGGAAATATTAATTTCTCCGTTTCTATTCTTGGATCACGTAAATGTGGGTTTTTTTTCATCATATTCGTTCGCTCTCAACACTTTATTGGGTTGTACACTAAGGGACTTAAGCCCCAATTTTTCTTAGTACAATACCATAAGGCCTAACATACTTTGTTTCATCTACAACTATCCATGTTTGCCCGTTACCTGTTTCCCAAACATGATCTGGGTGAACCCTACATTGAAAAGCGACTTCATAAGTAGCACCACCAAACGAAATTGGAGCTTTGTAGCATTGCTCAACATCACGAGCAAAATAGATTCCCTTCGCAGGAATAGGACCTTTACCATTAGTTGATTGTTTTTTGCCGTAAGCATTGGCGGATCCTGGAACAACCTGACGAGATTGAGCAATGCCTGAAAAAAGTTAAGTAGCAGAAAAAAACAAATTAAAAAAATAGTCTTGCGCACCTTTTGCTGACGTTAGATTTCCGTTTGGTCCATGAAAAGCTGCTACCCATTCACCAGGTGAGTTATTCATAGATATCCAACTGTTGTCCTCGTACAGGCCTAATACCCTCAAACCATACCTATAGTGTGTCAACGACATTTGTAAGTTTTAATTGTATGTTAAAGGAACCTTTTCCATTGGCTTGAAGGTTGGTAGTAAATACTATTTCCGCGTTTTTGCTTATCGCCATTGGCACAAGGAAATTGAATATCTCCACGCTCATCAAAATCACCAGGAGAGAGCTTTAAAGTGTCCATCACAGCTTTTAATTCAAGCGAAATATTTTTGAAAGCTGTCGGATATTTTGTTGTGAAGTGAGCTGAGAGCCGTTGCTTCTTACTAAGAATAGCTTGGGATGTGTCAATATCACTGGGGCTTAGTCTTTGTAGGACTGCTGCAGGTATAATGGCTTGTAACTTGACCGAACCATGCTTCATACCAAGGATGATGACTTGCTCCATTGGAATACTTAGAGCCTTTGAGATTTCTTCGCGAACTTCGAGTTCTTTTTCTCTTTGTAATTCCGGTTCATTCTTGAGGTCACTGAATGTTTTACCATTCAAAAATTCTTGTTCGTAGAATGAAAGCTCTAGTACACAAGCGTCAGAAGGTCTAGAGCTGATGATTTGAATGTTTGATTTCTTCTTTTCTTCAATGTTAAAATCGACGCCACATTCTTCGAAAGCTGATGTTAGAACACTCGTCAATGTCTTTAATTCCTCGTTTCTTTGAGTGTCTTTGTCATCGAATACTTTCTTTTCGATTTCAGATAGCTTTTGTTCCGTTGTTACAACCGCCTTCTTGTCAGCATCTTTCAAACCGTCGACATAAAAACTGCGTAATTCCGTGTTCAGACGTTCAGCTATTTCGAAGTCGTTACCAAACCTCTCCTTCTCTTCTTCGCTCACTGTTACCACTTCCTTATCGTTAAAGTCAATGTATTCTTCTTTTTCACTGTACGAATTGATAATGCTTTTTGTCAGCACGTCGCTGAGACCTTGAAAAGACGGTCAACTCTAAGACATCGTGTTTAACTTTTTTAGCGACGTTACCTAGTTTAACAAAATTACAAGCTCCTCTTCTCATGTTAACAGTTTTACAAGAGTCATCACACAGTAATCTACCATCTACAAGAAACTGGTAATAGTAAGTTCCTGGCTGGAGTTCTACAGTTCCTTCAAATGAACCGTCAGAATTTTGCTCCAATTCCATTGGCATTTCCCAGTTATGCCATGACCCTATGACTGACGCTGTACTCCCATTGTGAGTCCACCGAAAACCTAACGTAGTATGTAAGCTTTTTTGGCCACAACAGCATTTCAGGGTGACATACGGAGAGTTGTTGTCATAGTTGTTGGATATTGTTAAGTTGGTCATTATATCTTAACCTAAGCAGTTCCTTTGGCAGGAACTCTGGTTTGAAAACTGATCAGCATACATGTAAGGCGTTCCAACATGCTTAATATAATAGAGGTTATCGTAGAACGGTCCCAGCTTGCCGCTACAAATTTTTTGGCAAACGCAAATAAACAGACTTAAATCAATCAAGTTTTGAAAAAAATGTCACGTGACAGTTATGTCAATTTAGCTGCTACAAACGTTCCCACTTACCATCTACTTTGTCTTGATAACGTAGGCCTCCAGCAAAAACGAGAAGTATGACTTTGGAAGACAATGAAAAGATGTTTACTAGCTTGTGACCTTATTAGTAATGTCCAGCGCCAAGAAACAATGTTTAGATGGAGAATCAAATGATGTTGTTATGAACCTACTTGGATTACCAATCGAATTAATCGAGAGAATGTGTATAATGATGCCAGTAGATTCTATAGGCGTGTTTAGAAGCTCTTGTTCCGCTTTAAATCATATTTGTTCCTCTAATTCGGTTTGGCACCAAATTACGTTAAAAACCATCAAAGACGCTGCAAAACCTCCTGAAATGACCTGGCAGGAGTTTTTCCGTCTTCAATACCTTTGTATCCTTCCAAGATCTTGTGGCAAAGCGACAATACACTTGGCTGATGTCAAAGGAGAGTCAGATTCCAAAGAGATCATTGCCATAATAAAAGAGAAGTATCCTGGCCTTTTTCAAGGTAAAACAACTTTTTTCCATTTGAACATTATGAAACTCGTTCATGCGTGTTGATATAAAAAGTTGCAGTGGTTTGCTACATTTCGCGAAATGGCAGCGAGTTCTATTTCTTCGAAATCCGTTCTTTTGCAAACCCAGTAGTTCAAATTTGACAACCTTTTTTGTCACGTGACTTGACTTTTTTCTTTGTCACAAAGTTGTATTTCGGTTCTTTACAAAGTGTTAACTTTTCATTACCTAGAGCTCCGTCGTGGAGATGTTTTAGAAGATATCTCTAGCTCTGGGTATAGGTAAAAGACTGCTTTAACTAGCTATTTGTAACGTTGCTATCTAAGATCGGCAGGAGGTCACATGGTAGATGTTTCACTAGACGGAACAAAAGAAATCGTACCGTAAGTATTTATTTTACTTACAAACCTTTATTTTCATAAATACTGCGCAAGCTTTGTACTTATTATAATAAAAAGATTGGAGTGCAGTTGGGATGACTATGGCTCACCCAGAAAGGAATTTGCAGCAATATCAGATTTTCCTTTTGGATACTACGATGACATGACTGAGAACACTAAATATGTCAACAAGGAGGATACACCTGAAGATGATAAGATATCAGCCCAATTTTATTGGCACGCTGAGTACGCCTATATGTACCTAGACAAAGAAAAGCTGGGGCTCAAGGACATTAATCAAGAAAGTGCTATCCACGCAGCACCTAGAGTGGTTTACCTAGCATTTACTTACAAAGAAGAAAAGTATGCTATTGTATCAGCTGATCGTAAATTTATTGATGAGATAAATACTTCTAATGGTTGCTGGTGTAGTAGTATGGAAGCAGGAAAGACTTTGGATACTGTAGCCACTCACTCCGGCATACCTAAAAAGAACATAATAGCTTACCCAGGATGTTACTGAAATGATTCTTGAGCTTACTTCAAAAAACGCACAGAACATTCAATCAAACCAAGCCTGTTTAGAGGTTTCAAACGCCAGCAATCAGTGACTTGCCACTACATTTCGGTACTGAAGTTGGTGCCCAAGAGATAGATTGAACAAAGCATAAGCTTACCCTCAATAAAAGCAATCGTTTTAGAAAAGAATTAACTGCCAACGTAATTGATAAGGGGTAAAAATTTATTTCGGATTATAAAGTTGCTATGATGAGTATTTGTTGTTTTAGTTACATCTCGACAGAGTCTTCGTTGCAATCCCAACCAATTGGAAAACCTTTAGCAGGAGAATTAAGCATCCTAGCTTGTGTTATGCCGTCGAATTTTCCCATAGAAGCTTCAGGAATGTGCTTTGATGGCCTGTTGTTCATATTCCAGAGCCTTAAGTAAGTTAGCGATTAAGTCGTATTTCGGAGATGGTTCGAAAAAATGAGACAGAAACTTACGTTTGGAATGCAAGAACATCAACGTTACCGATATCTTCACCACTACGGAAACGATAATGATGTTTTTCTGAAGGTGTATCAATTCTTCCAGTGTTTCTATTGACAGAGACTGCGTTGAAGCTGAATGTGAACATTCTACGTCTGAAGTCCTTATCCGATTGTACAATATCGATATCAAGTCCGTCTCCGCGAGAAATTGGACCTGAAACGCAAATGATGAGAAAAAGACCCAGGAGTACTAGAAGTCGTTGCACGACTTTGAGTAAACGCGTACTTGGTGGGTAGTTCTCCATTAGACAGTTCTTTACTGTTCTTTCTTCTGTAGCCCACTTGTAGATTAGGTATTGCTCTGGTAGTGTTCTTATTGCGCTCATGATATCAATATCTAATGGCTCAACGCGAGGGTCACTAACACTGTTGACGACAATGTTTATCAATTGATTGGTAGCTTTTGTTTGTAGGTATCTAAGGAACAAAGGCGTGAGCACTTCTAGACGTTTTTTCGTAGTTGCAAAGAATTCTTCGCTTTCTTCAAGAAAACGTACGGGTTGACCTTCTTTGGGTCGTAGTGAAGACGTTTAACTCCCTCGAACGATCTTAGGGTACCAGGGCGAAGGCAATTCATTTGGGTTATGATTTGTTTTGAAAGCCCTTTAACTTCATGAGGTGAACAAGCAGGCCTTTTAAGCACTAATTAGAGCGTTAATTTACGGTTAAAGTGAAATAAGCAAGCTCACCATCTGCAACTGTTCCTTGAGCTTGTGAGAGGGCTATACAGAGAGTAAATACAACCAATAAGGCTGCCAGTGTTTGTGTTGTGCGCATTGTGTTGCTTTTGTGGTTGTTTTCTGTATATTCCTGTTTAGGCGACTGCTTTCTTATTTAAGCAGATGGAAGACATAAGTGTCATAGAAATGACCCGCTTAGCCATCATAGAGGCAATAATGCGTATAATTGTTCTAAGGCAGCAAGCAAATGTAAAAGTAAACAGTCATTGGGTTTTTGAGAATAACAAGATGAAAAATAAATGATACAACATGCAACGTAGTTTTTTTGCTACCAACGCTCGTGTGTAATGCTTGGTACCAGTCAGCTTTATTAATTTTATACTATCTAACAACAAATAGTCAACTTGAGCATGAGAACGGCAGGAAAAAAAGCGTTTACTGACTTGTTTACTCTCACAAACGGTCCTGGCTTCAGCCAATTAGCTGACGGCTAAGAAGCTCAGCAACACAATCTGCAATCGGTTAACCTTTAAAAATGAGAGGTTTTGTTGGTGTTATAACATGGCACCATGCTCTCAACTATTTAATTTGTTTATGTATCGATACATAGGCCCAAAACTATAAAATCGAACTCGATAGTAGGACAAACGAAGTTTTTGTAAGGAATGTATTTGAAATGAGATAAGAGTGTAGGTGAAAAATGATTACTATACTAATGCAGCGCACAAAAGTGTCACATGCACATTGTTGGGTGGATAGTGAAGTAAAAAACCTACATCCGCTCAGAGAAGTAATTAATAAATAAGCACATCAATTTAATTCGTTTTATATCTGTACAACCCCACGATCAACTAGTTCGCCAACTTCATTCCAATTCTTGTACTCGCCCTTTAGTTTATCATCAACATAACAACACTTTCTACGCAACTGTCCATTACAAAACCACATCTTTAGCTCTCCTTCTAATTTACCTTTTACATAGTTATGCTCTTCCCATATTTTACCATTACTATGCCATTGCTTAAACACTCCTTCAAGCTTACCATCAACAAAGTTAAAATGTCGATGTAATTGACCATCTTCATACCAATACTTAACATCTCCTTCAAGTCTACCATCGACATAAAATTGCTTCCTTTGTAGCTGCCCATTATTATGCCAATTTCTAAAATCACCATGACGCTTACCATGTCTCCAGTACTCTCTACAAACAATCTGTGATACTGAAACACCATCGAGAGAATCTCGTTGACTTGTGGTTCTCCTTTTTTGCCATTTACCATGCTTGTTAAACTCTCTATCAAATCTTGTTATAGTTGCCGTTTGTTTACATAACAGAGGCATCGCGAAATACGCGTCAAAGTCTAAATCGGCGATGACAAGTTGTAGCTCTTTCGGAAGCGTAAAGAAGTGGCAACAACATGATTGTTTGGTGCTCATGCTTCTATTTTCCGTACGTTGTAGCGTTGTAGCGTATTTAGAACGCTTGGGAGCAGTAATACTGTTTGATTTGTTGTCAATCGTGTAAAGTCGCCCAGTTGTACTCAAGATACACCAACAATATCACCACGCGAGAAAAAGAGTCACGGGTTTGTAGAGTACTAGATTGTGGTACATACCATTAATACCATCAGATTTATATCGTATCCACGAGAAATCTAACGGAAATCTCATACAATTTCATATTTTTTACTGAGATAGTTTCAGGACTTGCTAATGAATGTGTTAACACTGAACTTTCGAAGCTTAATGCTGCCACAAAAAGGGGGGAAATAGTATACAGTTGTTGCGTACCTCTCACGTGAGAAGAAACCAAAGCAAAGTTAAATACGTCATAACTATCAAAACAACAGACTTAGTGAGATTACACGATTTCTGTAATGATATATAACAAAAAGAAAGGTCAAGAACTCTGCATTGTTTTATACGTTTACTGAACTCATAGTGTTAAGTTCAACGTGATATTTGAATTTCTACTTTCGCAGTATTTTTGTGATACTAGCATTTGATCAAACATGTAGGTAATGCAACGAGCTAAAATACCTGACTACTTCAATAGAATCTTGTTGACCAACGTGTTTATGCCTGTTATTCAAATACAGTTATTTTGGTACATACATTAACCGTCCATATTATCTATTGGTATATGGTTCTTATCAAGAACAGCTTCTGATACAAAGTGACGGTCCCTTCTGCGAAAAGGGAATATAAATGAAGGATATTTAAACGCTACAAAAATGAGGACAAGAACAACAAGGAGTACTACAACACCAACTGTAGATGCTGCTATAATTGTAATATTTCTATTATCTTTAGCATCACTTGTGCAATCATTGTCAAAAGAAAGAGTGAATACCAGGTTTGTTTCTAACAAAATCTTGAGTATTGATCCATTTTGGAGTTTGTTTTGTAAAAGTGATGTACGTTCAATGGCTGCTTTCCCTGTAACACAATCATCATCAGTCTCCACATTTACAGACCCTAAATCAGGCATGCACCCAGGAGGTATTTGGAAAGGTTTCAAAGTGACAGTATCTCCGCCATTCGCGTTCAAAGAACTTGTGTTGACAAAAACAGTGCCTAAAAATGTGTTAGATAAAGATACCAAATCATACAATAGTACCATTAATCTCGATACAACCTGAGGTTATTACTATCGATGTATCACTACCTATACGTATACTGTCTCCAACCAATGTTAGGTTACCTAATTATAAAGAATAAGCAACCTTTGGGATGGGGCTGGGTGCTGATTAATTACCAATAATTGTTATTGAAATCGAAACCAAATTAGTTGTATTTAAACTGTCTCCTTCGACAACCCAATTCCCATTAACACAAACTGCTGTTGATAACGGTTTTTCTCCGATACAATCAGTGAAATCGTTTGGGGCTTGTACAGGGGTAGCGTGTGTGGGTGAGTAAGGGTACTCAAACATGCCTTCGAGATTTATTAACAAGTACTAGTTCTGGTGAAGTAGGTTGTATACATACCTATCGTTGGTGTTTGCGATCGTATTGCTCCTTCAAAATCATCCGTTACTTCATCTATATGTACGCCAAGTCCAAAGAGAGATGAGGTATTCATCAGTTGTACATTTCGAGCAAAGTTTTTTTCTGGAACACCAACGAATTTTGAATCAACGTTTGTATTGCCATTTATTGGAGTGTTAATCAAATACACAGTCGGGTCAAAGTTGTTATTCGTAAGTCCTATATATATTGTTACACAGAGAAAATGGGAATTAAGTGAGATAAGTACTTGACGAATCTGGAAGGCCGACCGTGGTTTGCATTAGCATATTGCTGCTAACATGAGTTATACAATGATAAAATTAGTTGTTGGCGCACCCTGTGAATATGTTGTTCTTAAAAACACAACAATTCCAATCATAGTATTCGCTTAAGTTGTGAAAGACATTGTAAAACATCTTTACATTATTCGTAGATGAACCAATAACAGTAGAAGCATCTAAAATTAAGTTGTTTGAAAAAATAACACCATCAACTGCCACGTTCTCCTTTAGCAAAGCGTTGCCATTTAGGGATATGACGTTTCTTTAAGCAGATATTTAGTATACTTCATCATATATATAGGGGCACCTGTTTATTGATAAGCGTTCTGTACTTGTGAGCAACTCAAGAAATACATTTCCTTCAAAAAACGAATCTTCAATTGTCTTCACAGTGCGTAAGCTCAGTTAAAGTTTTAACGTTGTTATCTACGTACAATATCCTCTGTTTTATTCCATATACGGAACGCTGCCGAGTAATTGCCAGACACACGCACGTGAGACAACGAAATATTCGAACATCTGAAAATCTCAACACCTCAAAAAACTATTTTAGAAAAAAATTGCCAAAACATGGTTGATTATACCTCTTGAGTTTGCTACACCAGCGTAGCCTTCTCCAGGATATAAACCTTACCAAAAATAAGATTAGGAAACAATGATGATACGTGCTATCTAAGCTACTAGCAGTAATTGTAATATTCTCAATAGTAATATTGTAGCTGTCAGTTGCAAGCGCGATTCCATGACGCCCGCATTCACGGAAGACCATGTTTGATAAATGAATGTCGTGACAATTATCGCATCCAAATCCTCTAGCTTTAACAAGAAACTTTAGTATGATGCCAAGACAGACATGCACGTACAAAAAGAGTGGCCAACAGTAAGTCCAGATATACGGATGTGATGACTGCTCACAAATCCAAGTGCGGCGAAGAGCCACAAATCTTCATCGCTGGTGGGATCCCATGATGATAAAGGCGGTACGTTATTATTAGGAAATCGTAACTGAAAGACTGCTTCATCGCCTAAAGAAGTAAGACTAAAAGCGTGGTACAAAATAACAAATTAAGTGTACCATCTGCGTTTTGTATTATTATTGGATTCTCTTTAGTACCGCGTAGCTCTATAAGACGATCTCGCGCAGAAGAGAAATCAGATATAATGTATTCATAAGTACCACCGCCTACAATAATGGTATCGCCCGGTAATACTTCTGGCAAGTTCTGAAAACCGCTTGCTCTATTTCTAAATAAAGTATTAAAATCCGCATCTTGACGTTTAATACTCACGTGATCGTACCGTTTCCGCTACCGTTCGGCGCTAGGTAGTATGTTTTGCTGTAAATGTTGGTAAAAACGGTACTAGACACAAGCAAAACTATATACACTGAAAATCTCGTCATTCTACGCGTAGCAATAGCTCTTACAGAAAGCCAATTAAAACGTCAACAACATTCTTGGGAACATTCCTCAAAAAGATCCCACATAGACCAAATGTTGTAAGCGAACTTGCCTATCAATTGAATATCATCTCTAAAGTAGAATACGTCCTTCTGTACAGAAGCAAAAAGCTAGAGATGGCAGAAATACCGGTCCGAACCGGTTCCGGACCGAAACGCAAAGACCGGTCCGTAAACGGTCCAAACGGTCCGCTGTCAAAGGGAGTACCCTTGGAAAATCAGAAAAATAGCCGAAAAAGGAATTTTTGTCAAAGGGTACTCCCTTGGATTTTTATCGGTCCAAACGGTCCTTGTCACAAAATCTCAGAACCCTCCATCTATTGACCTACTCACTGTGTGCATGCACATAAGGTGGCTGTACACTTTTTGTGGCAGGTTTGAATATCACCACTTTTTTTTTTTCATACCTAAAATAGTTTAGATACTATTATTTCGCGTAAGCAATGCACTTGATAAGTTGCTCTACGCGCACAAAGTGATAAAAAGATGTTTGGGTGAAAGTGTATGAAAGTATGTAACATCACGTGATTTTGTCCAAATGTCAAAATAACGTCACCACAGGCACATTTTGACTCAAAAAAAGTAGCGGTTAGGCCAGCGTGACCTTGTTTTACCGCGCTAAACTTAATTTTGTTAAAACGGGCTGATTGAGGGCCTTCAACCACTCTATGTGTAGAACTCTCAATTTTAAGGCGTTTCAGGCTACTTTTATTCAAAATAAAGTGAGTGGTGGTTCAAAAAGAAGCCACTTACATTGTTATTCACTGAATGAATACTGCTCTTGTTCTAAATCACGGACCGGTTACGGACCGAAAACCGATATATTGAAACCGGACCGGTATCGGACCGGTATTTGCCACCTCTACAAAAAGCCGAAAGAGATGGACTTGTAGGCAACAACTCAAGCAAGCACGTGTAGAAGCATAAAGTACTGTCTCTTGCAAACAAGCTTTATAATAAAAATGTGTTTATTGTTAATCAGACTCCTGATTCTCATGAACAGCTCCAGATACAGTGTAGCGACTCTGTCGGCGAAAAGGAAACAGGAACTTAGGAAATGTAAGCGCCACAATAACGAGAGCGACAACAGCCAGGAGTACGACAACACCAACTGTTGATAGCGCTATAACTGTAATATTATTGCTCATTCCTTTCTCATCACTTGTGCAATCATTATCAAAAGAAAGAGTGAACACCAGGTTCGTTTCTAAACAAGATCTTGAGTATTGATCCATTGTGGAGTTTGTTTTGAAAAAATGATGTACGTTCAATGGCTGCTTTCCCTGTAACACAATCATCATCAGTCTCCACATTTACAGACCCTAAATCAGGCGTGCACCCAGGAGGTAGTTGAAACGTATTCAAGGTGACTGTGTCTCCACTGTTCGCACTAAGGGAACTTGTGTTGACAAAAACAGTGCCTACAAATGTGTTAGATAAAGATACCAAATCAGACAATAGTACCATTAATCTCAATACAACCTGAGGTTATTACTATCGATGTATCACTACCTATACGTATACTGTCTCCAACCAATGTTAGGTTACCTAATTATAAAGAATAAGGAACCGTTGGGATGGGGTGATTGGTACTGATTGATTACCAATAATTGTTATTGAAATCGAAACCAAATTAGTTGTATTTAAACTGTCTCCTTCGACAACCCAATCCCCATCGATACACACCGCATTCGAAAATGGTTTATCGCCAATACATATTATTTGCATCGTTGGAGGAGGTGGTGTAACGACTGCAGATGAAAAGAAAGCTGGATACTCAAACATGCCTTCAAAATGTGTAAACAAAAGCACAAAACAACAGCGATGAAATACCTATTGTTGGTGTTGAAGATCGGGGTACTCCGTCGAAATCATACCCAACTTCTACTACTACTAATCCTCCACCCAGAAGATATGACGTATTAAGCAATCGGACATTTTGAGGCAAGTTTTTTTCTGGAACACCAAAGAATTTTGGATCAACGTTTGTATTGCCATTTGCGGTGTTAATCAAATACACAGTGGGGTCAAAGTTGTTATTAAGAACAGTAGGAGCTATATAAAGATTAAACAAAGATATGAGTTAAGTACTGATAGTACCACCTGGGGAGAATGGAATCTCTAGTTCCGAGAACCCACGATCCCTAAGGTCACATTAGTGCATGTTTAACGGAATTATTTGCAGCGAACCCTGAGAATATATTGTTCTTATAATAACAGCAATCCCAATCAGGGTCATCGTTTAAGTTGTGGAATACATTATAAAACATCTTGATTTCATTCAAAGTCAAATCATTCTTCACAATTGTAGACGCGCCCAAAATGAGATTGTTTGAAAAAACAATATCATTGT
The DNA here is from genome assembly GCA_038496445.1 of Trichosphaerium sp. ATCC 40318. NCBI lineage: Eukaryota > Discosea > Flabellinia > Trichosidae > Trichosphaerium > Trichosphaerium sp. ATCC 40318. The sequence goes on from JALMLS010000353.1 coordinate 123,491, forward strand.
GTTGATTATTATCATACGTCCATACTAGAGGAGCTTCATTATTCAGAGATATCACATTACTTGAGTAACCACTTTAGTATATATGTTTATGAATAGATTATAAAGCTGTACCTCTTTATTGCTACGCGTATTGCGTCGGTGAGCAACTCAAGAAATACTCCATTCCCATCGAAAAACGAATCTTCAATAGTCTTGGCACGTGAGTGAGCTCGTTTAAAGTTGTAATTTTTAACTTACCACTTCGTGTATTGTTGAGGAAAGGTGTATAGCTCCAGAATAATTCCCAGAAATACTCACATGCGATAATGAAACACCCCGTGTACTCTTGTATAATTGAACACCTCATGAAAAACCTTAGATAAGGATTTCACCCACCTAGGTACTGTACCTTTTGAGGCAACCTCATTCTCATAACCGCTCTCAGGATACAGCCCTTTGATCAAAGGAATTAGTATAAAGATATAGTGCGTTCAATGTTACGTACTAGCTAAGCTATCGGCTATAATAGTACTATTCTCAATCGTAATATTGTATGTGTCGGAAGCAAGCATGATTGCATGACGTCCACATTCGCGGAAGACCATGTTTGACAAGTGAATGTTGTGACAAAAATCGCATCCAAATCCTCTAGCTTACAAAGAACATAAGTATAAGAACAAGACACGTGTACATACAAAAAGAGTGGCCTACAGTAAGTCCAGTTATACGGACATAAAAACTGTCCCGAAACCCAAGTGCGGCGAAGAGCCACAAATTGTCCTGGCCCTCAGGCCATGATGATAAGGACGGTATGTTGTCCGAAGGAAACCGTAGCTCAAATACTGGTTGAGTACCTACCAAAGTAAGATATAAAAAAAATTGATTTATGACACAAATACAATGCCTTACCATTGGCGTTTCGTATTGTTATTGGGTTATCTATAGTACCCTGCATCCGAATAAGACTATTGGTAGCTGGTAGTGCAAATGTCAGATAATAAGTTCCTCCACCAACTATAATAGTATCCCCGGGTTTAACATCTACTAAACTCTGTAAAGTGCCAGCAGGGTTACTGAAAAAAAATGCTTAGTTTAGAATTTCCTTGTACTGTTACGAGTAAAACATCGCTAAAAACCCATAGTACTCACGTGATCGAACCGTTTCCCATACCGCGTGGAGTGAGGAAGAAAGTATGCGCAGTAACTTTCGTACATAGTACAATAATAACAAGTGTAATTATACAGATCAAGTGGGCCATTTATGCACTTTCTGCTTGTCTCAGTTTGTATGTTAAGTGTCAACATCAGTCTTGGGAACAAAATGTATTTTTTCTCTCGCTTGTTGTGTAAGTAAAACAAAGGGAAGGTATTGAAAAGGTCGAGTATTTTTTTTTTTGCTTGGGTAAGAAAAGGGGACTTCAACTTTTTAAGGAAAGAGAGTTTCGTGGATAATGTGCACCGGTAGCATGTACGTCGGTAACGTCAAACGTATTTAACAAGCGTACAACAATAGTTACAAGCTGTTTATAAAGAGCTTACCATGAGGTGTTTTAATATTCGTAGCCTACCCTGTTTAATATCTTTAGGTAAAAATGAACAAATTTGCTGTAAGCGCTTGTTGTTTTGAAACAAATGCAGTGCTAGCGCAAAAAAATCACGTGCGCATCACGTGATAAAACGTTAGTAATAAATTGTTTAGTTCAAACGTGAAAACAGAAACGTCAATTCACTCAACAAAATACTTGCTAACGCCACAAAAAACAATTCATACGAAATATTGAAATTTATCAAAAAAAAATTTTACACTTTTTTATTTTCAAGAGTTGGAGAGTTGGGTTGGTATCACATACACCTTTTTTTCCATTTTTTGTAAACAACAACTAACAGCTTCCTTCTTAGCTAGCTTTTCCCAACTCTTGTTTTTTAGCTAACGATTTCAATCCATGGTAAATGAATGAATCAAGAATACCAGCAACAGTAAATACACCACCTACAATAGCACAGACGCCTGTCAAGAAGTGCGCAAATGACTTTCGAGATTCCGTAAATGTCACCATAATAGGCGAAAGGTCATACATGAAGAATACACCTATTGCGAAGATTAAAAAAAAACGATTAAAAAAAAAACTGGCAGAATTTTTTGTTCGTTCATTTCTGTTTACCTGGAAGACCTTGATTTGAGTTTTTCTCTAGTTTACGGACATGTTCAGTAACAGAGAATTGATTAGTATAGATTGTTTCACCTACCAATAAAGTGAGTTTAAATAGCAGACATGTTTTCACGCGTAAAAAGCCTGTAAGTAATGTTTTTGAAAAAAACAAAAAAAAAATTAACATAACTAGCCATTGCGTACTGTTCAAGTGTTCATATGTTGTTGGTACTACCTTGATGAAGTATTGGTACATAGGAGCCATCTTAGGTTCTAAAAATCGGTCAGAACAAGAGATAAAGCCAACAAACTCAAAAAAGAAAAAAATTCATTAAAACCAAAACAAAAAAAACCGTTCATCACTCTTACCATCCCATATTTTTTTTACGCTATCAAGTGGATTTACAACACCAGGGAACTCAGTACCAAAAGAGAGCTTATTTACTGTATGTGTCATATTAAACCCAGTAAACTTAAAAAGACCAACATCATGAATATGAGAGAAAGCATCAGCATTCTCGAACCCAGGAGAGAAATGAAAGTTACCAGCAACCTAAACAAACATACACGTGTTAGAACTATAAATAAAGGTAGTAAAACAACGATTACACAAGGCTATTAGTAATAGTGTCTTACCAACAGATGTTCTTCAAAATGAATTAATTAAAAAAACTTACCTTGTTTACCAACAAGTAACCGTAAAGTTTACATTGTTCGCCTTTGTGTCCTCGTAAGTTTTCGCTAAATCCTTCGCGTGCACACTAATTAATATGTTACATAAATGAGGAGGCAGTAGTAACACGTAGACAGAATGCAGACCAACATAAAAGAAAAATTGTTTTAAGTCTTGTTTAGTTACCTGTTCAATACCATCTGGGTTTGTAAAAGCCCATCCTTTAATTCTGTATGACTCACGTACTTCATCACAAGTATTACAACATTGTCCCCTGTAATTAGAATGAGCAAACAACAAAAGAAAGAAAACCAGTTCGAACAAAAGTAAATACATATCACGAACAAAAAAAAGCTAATGTTTTCAAGCCACGTGGCAACTATATCATGGATCGTACGCTTTTGCTTCAGAACCATAACAACTACCACAATATCCAGGCTTCTTTGATGCATCATTTTTTGGATCAATCTTAGCCTTGTCACGCTTTAAAGCTGAAACAAGGAGTTAAAGGCAAAAGCCATCAAAAAAAGAAGAGAAGAACAAAGAAAGACAATTTGGCATACACTCCTTTTTTGAGCCTTCTGCTAATGGAACCCCATTAGAGTCCAGGTTTGTTTTAAATATATGGTGATAAACATCTTTTTGATGCTCCCCAGATACATCCATAGCGTCGACACTCATCCCTAGTTGGTTTTAGATGAAACAAAAAACAATGAATGATGTAGTGGCGTTAAAGCAAACGAATGGTTTGTTTAGGCGATAATAGCGTAGAAAATAACGTACAAGCACATGACATGGCGTGGAAAGTGATATCAAAATTAATGCGTAGCTTTTCGCCTCTTGTTGTGTCTACCTTTAGTACTGGTTTAACCTCTAATTGGAGCCAGTACGAAAACTCTGATAGGAACAACCACAATATGAATATGCCAGCTATGACAGAAACTACACAGTGTCAAAAACAACGCTAACAAACGCAACAAGCAAAAACGACAAAATTTGGTTCTATTTAGTGATAAAAACTAGCGCGTTCTTTCGTACCAGTGGCTCCTGATGTAGTTCTAATCCTAAAATCCTCCATTGTCTTAGGGAAGGCATCAAATACCTTCATACGCGACAACATGGTGAAAGAACTCTACTGTGTCGACGTGTGGATCAAAATATAAGTGTAGCTTACGCTGACGTGGTAAATCTGGTAGACAATTTCTCAGCGTTAAAAATGGTCAACTCTTTTAGATTGTTGGAATGGTTGAGAGTTGGTGTACCGCCTGTACAACAACCTTCCTACACTAAAATAGTGTATTGACGCCGTTTCACATCCGTACAATTATTCCACGCGCCAATTCCATCAGTATACTAGCTATGAATACCAACGATGAAGCACAAAATATATCTGGATCATTTGATTCGGGAGAATCCTTACACCAACACAAAAGACAACGACTGAACTGTTCTCCGTTCAGTAGTAACTCAGACAGCTCTATGCCATTTTTACACGACGTACGAAAATTGTTTGTTGTTTACAAAAAATACAAAACGCGAACAAACGCCATACACCCTTTTGTTTTGAATGTTAACAACTCATACGTAAAATAGTCACGTCACACATCAAATACCAGTTATTGCTCAGACCAAGAATCTACTAGTGCCACTCCAGACCTTGAATATGACTGCCGCGCTAATGCAGGCTCAACTTGGCAATTTTTTAAACACACACCAACACACGCTGCACCTTCAACATCTGAAAAAAGGCGCAAAGGCATAAAACGCAAAAGGAACGCGACAGGTAAGACAACCGACGGTTTTACGTTTGTTTCAAGAAATAAAAAACACGAAAAAAAAAATTAACTCTTCATGTTCATTCGTTAAACCACCTTTTTCAGGCACTAATGGGCGTAAATATATACCAAACGAATTAAAGGGATTGTACACCGAGCTGGCAAAGTATAAAAGCTCATTTACTGATCGTAACGGAAAAGTACAACCAAACTGGTTTACTGAATTTGTAAAAGCAAACAAAGGTATTACAGCAGATTATATGGATATAGTAGAAGGTAAGTACATGTTCATACATGCACTTTGATTACGAGTAAAAAATCTAATCGCAGTATTTTTAGAGCACCTAAAATGTCCTTGGGAATGTGACGCTTGCACTGATTCTGATGATGAAGGGTTAGACTTTGGTTTACATTGGTCTCAAGCAACTGACATGGAAGACTGTAATAGCATGGATAGCTTAGCAGTACAAGTAGGTAGTCCTAGAGACGTAGAGTGGTGCACATAACTCTCACTATTTTATGACTGTTTTCTTTTTTTCCGTTACGTACGGCGTAATGATGTAATTGTATCTTTAAAAATAAAATGTAATACTAGAGCCAAATTCAGAACCATTAATAACTGCTACATGTCAACAAGTAGAATTTCTGTTTTGCAACAAGGATTATCGCGTGCAACGTGTTGTACTGAATTAACGTATGAAGTGTACATTAATATCTCTGACGTAAACGACATTTTTAGACTGAAGCACGTATAAAACGCCGAAAAACAAATTTGTAGTCTTATTAATAGGTGCCCCGAGAATACTATAGTGCTTTACAAACCCAAATTCAAGTGGGACGGTTGCCAATAAACTCCCAGAGCGTTCCAATACGAAACTTCGAAGAATTTTATTTTCTCAAAACTCAAGAAAAATTTTGACGATATTCTCGTTCTTTATTTCTCGTACTAGTGCCTCGCTGTCACAGTGGTTATCACCACTTGGTCGTATGTCGCAAGGATCGTGCTGTAGTGAACATAGTGAAGACTTCCACAGGGAAGGTTTGTTATCGTCTCAAGGCAGCGAAGTATCTGGCGCATTGGTTTCCGAGTTGGGTGTATTGAAAAAATTGAAAAATACATCTAGGTATGTAACAACAAATCGTATTAATGCTCTAGTGAGCTAAAGTTAATTGCGTTGCCAGAAACTCTATGCCTGTAACCCTTGGTGGACGTAGCTCCGTAGTGCTACCGCAACAACGTGTAATATCTACTAGACGCCGAACTGTTGAGCTTGCACGACTCCCTAAACCAGAAGTACGACACTATCGCCAATATATTTTTTTACTGATCAAAACACAGCCTATGCGCGGTAGCGAGACCACATCTAGAGGAAGGAAACCAAAGAAATCTCGTGAGCCGGTAATACAAAAAGTAAAATCAGGTGGCGTTACCAAGCAGACCAAATCAAGCACAGGTACGCAACTGCACGCTATGCGCATTTTTTAACAGTTTCTGGTATCTATTTGACAAAAACCGTTTTTTACCGTCTACTCACATAAACGAAAAGGTGGGCGTGGTTCCAGACAATATAACAGCCTTGGTGCTCTTACAAAAAGGTTTGTTGATCTTGTATCTCGCGCAAACCAAGGCGTTGTTGATTTAAACACTGCAGCTGAGCAGCTTCAAGTACAAAAAAGGTATCTCACGAATATATTAGCGGTATTAACCGTTTAGATATTCATACTTTTGTTTTTCTGTTAGTTTTGCTAACTGGTTGCTAAGACGAATCTATGACATTACCAACGTGTTGGAAGGTATTGGCCTCATTGAAAAGAACTCAAAGAATAGTGTTCGATGGGTGTACGTGCAATCCTACTTATGCTTTGCATATTACAGAGCTTTTTTTATGAACATCACTAAGACGAGAAGAAAAGTTTGTAATCTTTAATTCGATTTGTCTAGTTTTAACGTTTTTGCATTTTACGCAAAACGCTCACGTTATTTTTTCAAATAGGTCAGGAGATGTTGTTACAGATGGTGAACGTGATGAATTGCAGGCAACAAGAAAAGCAGTAGTTGACTTGACTGCACGAGAAACGTTACTTGACACATCGATTAAACGCAAGGAAATGAACTTGCAAGAATTACAGGCCTCGCCTGCTTACGCACAGTATGCGTTTGTTTTTCACGAGGACGTAAGACAAATACCAGAATTCATGGGTGCTTCGCTACTTGGTGTAAAGGCACCTCCAGGAACAAAGATGGAAGTACCTATACCAGAGAATGTATGTTTATAGGGTCGTGCATGAATTGTAAGCTGAGATTTTGTAGGGTGAGAAAAAGTATCAAGTTACGCTTACAGGAAAGCTTCCTGTTGATGTTATCGTTGTATCAAAGATTGACGATGAATTGATGGAAGATGCTGAGATGTATGCTACAGGTTGTTCAGAGACTTCAGAAACAGTTAACCCAGGGCTATTGAGTTACCCGAGGTATGACAGCAGTGAGGACTATGTGCAAGTAGAAGTAGTTAGAGACAATTAGTTTTTTGTTAACATCTCTCGTAGGGACCGCTTGTCTTCAATGTCGGACTACTATCTTGGTATGTATGGTGCGGATGAAGGTGTAGCAGATTACTATGGAGAATCTGAAGGGTTTGATATTGGCAGTATGTTAAGTTTGTAAAAAAAGGAAGAAAAATTGTAAATTGTGAAAAAAAAGAAATTTTATTTTTAATTATGTTGACTTGAGTTTTTTTTTGTCGGAGTGAGAATTATTTCTCTGTTTGTTGCAACTTTCCTGGTATTATTGCTCTTGTTGTACTGAGTGGTTTGTCATGTCTAGTCCAAAGCGAAAGAGGGATGTTAAGGATAATCCAGACGAATTGCTGATTCGTATTCCCAAAGATGCGTGGGATGAGGGTGTCGCGTCTCCGTACGCGTTTTATTGCAACAAAGCTAAATGTAACGTTTTACACCTTGCAGTTCACCAAATAAGAAGCGTAAATTGCGCTACAAGGCCATAAATCACACCGTAGATACCAGTGAATTTTACAACAGCTTACAAAGATCGTATTTTGCTAAAAACACGAAGGTATCATAAACAACATCAAATCGCCTGTAATACGATTTAGTTGCTTAAGAAGACCAAAAAAACGCTTGTTACGAGTTTATTGCCATACCAAGTTCAGGCACTAACTTGGATGACAGCTCGTGAAGAGTGCAGTGCTCTGCCAGGTGGTATACTAGCCGATGAGGTGCGTGGCACTTTATTGAACATCACTTTTTTATGTCAAGACTTCGTTTAAAAAAATTCGACTTCTGGCCTCTAATGCAACGTAGATGGGCTTAGGAAAGACTCTTGAGGTTTTAGCACTCACATACTGTCGTATGAGACAACCTTCGAAGCAAAAAACATTGTCTGGGCTATTTCCAACACGTGCGTTTAGCTTTTTGTCCATTTTCAGTTAACATTGCTAAAAAATTCGTTAACAGAGTCTACATTGGTTGTTGTACCTCAAATTCTATTGAGTCAGTGGCAACAGGAGATTGACAAGCACTCAAAGAATAAGAACAGCTACTTTGTTTATAACGGTATACAAAAACTGTCAAAACCTCAACAAAAAAAACTTAAAAGAGGTACTTGATGACACTGTTTATTTGGTAATAACTGATATTAGGCAACAAACCTTTATTCTGTTCTCACATTGGTACAAATCCTTTGGATTGCCTATGTAATGCTTATGAGTGTTGCTTTAGTTTTAACTTCTTATAAAACCTTGTGTAAAGAAGTACATTATGCTAGTGATATGGGATATTCACTACGTTCCAGTAACCAGAGAAAGGCACGTTTGTTTTTTCAAACAATCTGTGAGTAACTATGGTGTAGTATACTTATCAAAAAAGTCCGTTGATGCTTCATCAGTGGTGGAGAGTTTGTATAGATGAAGCACAAGAGGTATATAATTAAAATATGTACTTCTTTGCTAATTCTCTTCAAGGTTAAATCTACTGCAAAGCAGAGCGCTCAAATGGCAAAAATTATTCCAGTACAATATTAGGTTTTTGTTTGCATACTAATGATGTTTTACTCAGGCAGTTCACCGGTGGGCAGTGTCTGGTACACCTATCAAAACTTCGTTCAATGATCTAAAAGGACTCATGGAATTTCTGGGTTGCCCTAAAAAATGGCAATTAGAAACAAAAGAATTACTAAAATGGTTAAAGGTAAACACACAAAAAAAACAGATTCTCATTTTTTTCTTAGACAATCACGTGGAGAAATGAAAAGGCTTGGGTAGAACAACATATAAAAATACCTCCTCCTTCAGATAGCGAACAATCCGTTATACTTGATCCATATGAGAGATATTGTAGACGCATGTACGGTAGAACATCAACTGTCATCATTTTTTTGGCTGCTAACTCGTTTCATCAGAATTCGAGATAAAATGATGCAAATTGATGGTCAAGAAAAAGTATTAGCACGATTTCATACTATGCCATACTATACAATGTTACATGATGTATATGATAAAGTCTTGAAGAAGACTCACAACAATACACGTGAAAAGGTACAATTAAAATAAAGTTCTCACTAGTGACAGTCTAATAATTTTCAAGGCTTTGAGTGCTAGCATAGAACAATGCACAGGTGCTTTACATGGTGATAAATTATTACTATGTACTCGTTTGAATAAGCTTGGTATTGCATATTATGGAGATGATAAAGTGGATAAAGCTATTGAATGCTTAACAGAAGCAAGAAATATTCTTCGTTGTGAGGATAGGGATCCATTACTTTACAACTTACCTATTTCAACAAGTATGTCATAACATTTTATCAAGTGCATTGCCATCAACTCAATTTCTTTTGTTGTAAACAGGCGGTAAAGTACGGTATCAAACACTCATAAATCTATCACAAATACAGAAAGAAGTTGATGTAAAAGGTTGTGAAGAGGCAAACGAAGAGGTACAACAACTAGCCCTTATCCTCATTTTTTCTTGGTACTAAATGTCTTGCTGTAGGCTTATAGCGTTAAGATGAAGTGGCTTGCTCCACGTATAAAGGAGATGGGTAACAGGAGAGGTCACATGCAGGAAGAATTGTTTCAAGTTGATACATTATCAAATAATAGAATGAGGAATAGTAGACCAGCTTGGTGGCGGCGTATGTTGGATTATTTAGAAGATAAGGAAGAAAAAGCTTTCTTAGAGCAACTTAAGTACGTTTTGTTCAGTTGATATTTGATCTGAAAATCACGTGTTTATGTTTGGCTTGAACTAATTTATTTCTTTTTTTTTAGAGTTGGTGTTGAACAGACTTATGATACGTTATTCACAGGTCCAAGAAAAGAGGTTCTAGTTATAGATGTTAGCACATTTAAACAACTTAAAGCAAGGACAGAAAATAGTCTTGAAAATATATACACTGTACGTCATGATGAGCTTGCCTCTAACTAAGCTTGTCAAACATTTTTATATTTGGTTGAACTAATGGATTATTTCAAGACTCGAGATAAATTGCTTTGTATGCTTGAAGAGCCTATCAGTAAGCGTAAAGGAGAAATAGATAGATTTAAGAATATTATATCACAAGCAGAAACTTTACTTTCAAAATACGAAGGAATGCTTGCATATGTTAAAGATGTACGTCATGCTTACTTGTGTCTTTGTTTTGACGTTTGCATGTTTTAGGAAGGTTGGCATACTAATAGGTTTTGTTGGCTTATTAGTGAGACTGAGAGGTTATTATTGCTTCTTGAGTATCGTGCTATTCTCGCATACAATGCTCTGTTTAAAGAATATCAAGAGTATGTTTCAATGTTTGTTTGTTGTTTGATTTCTTTCTTTTCGATTGTTCTGTGGCGCTTATGCTTTTCTTTGCTTAGGGCTACACTTTTATTGACACCAACAAGACCTGAGTTACAAGCGCTTATGTCTGGTCTATCGCTTATAACATTAGAGGCTTCAGCACACTTTAGGGTTAGTCAAGATAAGGCTGGATTACTTGTCACTTATTTGTCTTTAGGAGCTTGAAGTTATGAAGTTAGAGATCGTATCAGCAGCTAAGTTAATTAATGAGATGAACAAGTACGTAGAGAAACACGAAATTATTGAATTGGGTACAGATGTTGAGGTTCCTGAGGGAACTAGTATTGTACGTTTTTCTTCTTTTTTTTTTTGTTTTGAACTAGTGTCCGAGATGGAGATTGTTGTTCTATTGGTCTTACTGTCATTGTTTAATGTATGTTATAGGCTGTCCTTGAACAAGATGTCACTGATGCTAAGGAGCAATGCGACGTTAGGCGGAAAGAGTTGGACTTTTTGTTAAGCCAGAAGCAAGTCATAGTACCTAATGCTGAATTTGGCTCTAAGCTAAAAAATGCTTTTAATGATCTTGTTGATACTCTTGAGGTAAGAAAAAGTTTTCGTCTGATTTTTTATGGAAACTTGTTTACTTATGTTTGCTAGCATGATACACAAACGAAAGTATTGGTTTTCTCTCAGTTCCCACAAGCTTTAATACAGTTTATGGTTTTACTTGAATCTAAAGGTATTCGGTTTGCTGCAGGGCGTTCTCTGCCACGAAAGGGATCACTTGTTGGTATGTTTCTTTGCATAAGTAGTTTGCTATTGTACTGAGCTGATGCTTTCTTTCAGGAAGTATTGAATCGTTTAAAAGCGATGATAATGTCAGAGTTCTTCTTTTAAATACAGTGAAGCAATCTACAGGATTGACATTGACACAGGTAAGGACGAAAAGTCGCTATGAAAGTGAACCTTTTGTTAATGTTTTTTTTTGCTGTTTAGGCTAATCACGTCTTCTTGCTTGATACTGTCGATGAAGCATCAGAAGCGCAAGCTATTGGAAGGAGTTATAGGATTGGTCAAATGATGTCTACACAGATAAGAAGGTGAGTACAAAAAACACCATAAGCCACTATGTTCTTTTTGAACTTTTTTCTAAAAACGTGCTTTTGTTTTTTGACTTGCAGTTTTTGTTATTTTTTACTCTCCCTAATCCTTTATTTAAGATATGTAGTGAATACAAATGATCCTATGGATGTTGACACATAACAACGAGCTGTATTGTAAGAATTAAATACGCTAGAAATATGAAATCAAGTTCACAGAATAAACACTGCTCTGAGTCGAAACTATTTTTTTGTATTTTGTCCAATTCCATATACTTTGAGCTCACCTTTAAGTACTTGGGGCACTGATATTATTTTGAAGCTAGTTGCTTGGAAAAGATACAGTGTTTGGTCATACAAGTTCTTAAAAAGTTTGCTCAGCTAACTGTCTATCCATGTGCGCACAATTTGTTGCAAGGCCTACTGTAACGGTATCACATGCCTTTTTTCTTTGTTTTTGTTTTTTAACCGTTTGTAAATAAAATTAGCGCGTCGCTGGTGGAGTTATAGGTACTCAAGATGGTTTTGGCATTAACGCCAAGTTTGAGACTGTTGAAAGCATGGCAGTTGCCGAAAACAACGTAAAAACACCCATATATTCTCTAAATGACCTTACATTTTGTTTTTAGTCAATAATACTATCATGTGATACTCACGTGCTAAGGAGAATGAATGTTCAAGATGAGTTTAAAGTGTCAACTATTTGTGGAAAGGTGAATACACCTGGACACGTGGTACGTCCTTTGTTCGTTTCTTTCCAGCGTTCTCTTAAACAAAAGGCCACAAACTAGAACGGGCGACTAAAAAGATCTGTCATCTCACTAGTAGCGTAGGGCGATAAGTTTGCGTTCCCAAGAGGAATCTGTATTGATAAGAAGGGAAATATTTATGTTGCTGACATGGGTAATCACGTAATTCGCCTTGTAACATGTAGCTTTATTGGTTTATACTCTGTTAAACCTTTCGCTGGAGTCACTGGTAAACATGGGTTCAAGGATAACGTAGATAAATCAGTGGCAGAATTTAATAGTCCTTGCGACGTCAGGTGATTCCAACAAGTGTTTTTTTAGTTGATGACACGTGACTTACCTTTTTTTTGGTAGTGTTTCTCATTACGCGTTGTACGTTGCTGATAGAAACAATGATAGCATAAGGCGTATATCGTTTAAAGATGGAACAGTATCAACACTATGCTCCATATCTTGTCCACTTTCGGTCACGTGTACATCAAATATGGAAACATTATTGATACTACATAAAGATGGTAAAAAGCTTAAAATTGCTTACCTGGCGCAAGGCGCAAAGTTACAAAATATCCGTGAGTTTGACCACCCAACTTTCACTAGAGTATTTACTACTAAAGATAATGCAAACACTCTATACTTTGGATTCCATAATGAATCTAAAATTCACGTTTTAGGCACGTGATTTTTTTTTATTTTTTATTTACTCGTTTCTTGGTATACTTGGGCGTTTCCTTAACCATGACTGATGATGTTGATTTTTTTTTAGCTACAAACGGACGTTTATCAGTGATTGACCTTGCTGGAGTAAATATTACTGCGCTGACATACCACGAGCAGTTCATCTATTTATTTGAGTCAAACAATTGTTCAATTTGTAGGTTCTGTCCTTTAGCCACTAATCCTGGTACTACAGTACAGTTCAATAATCCTCAAAATCGCCCTGGATTCTCTACCGGGTCTCTAACACAAACGTTAAATCATTTGGCAACTGTACAGCCGACTTCTCAACGTCCTACAAATAGAAGTACAAAACAAGATGTTCAAGATTTACAACGACAATTAATGGAAGCTAATTCACGTGCGCAGTGGGAACAAACACGTGTCAATAATCAATATACTCAAATGAATGGTCTAATCCTACAACAAACTCAAAGAGTAAGGAATAACTCTGAAAAAGAGTATTGACTAACGCGTTCTATTCTTAGTTAAATCATATGGCAACAGCACTTTCTAAACGTGCGGTTCTAACTCTATCGGTCACGTATTTTGACGTTTTTATGTTTAGTCATGAAAGGTAACGGAAGTAACCACGGTATTCTGTCAGGCATGTTCAAACTGTACTTGTTTTAAAAAAAGTACTTAATTTTTTTTTCAGCGATTTGTTTGGGCCACAGTTCTTGTGCTTGGTATTTTTCCGAGACCTTGTATTACTCTCATTTGTGGAGATCAGTTTCTACTCATTTAGAACTAAACATAACTCCTTCCACTTTTCCTGTCGAGTATTACAATTTAGAAGCATTATTCTATGCAACAGCACCTAAGGATTGGACCATTGATCGTGTAACTGCATTGAGGAATGACAAGTTACTCCAAGACCCCTTCCTTAGAAGAATGCAACTCCTTGGTAAACACTATATCTCTTTTCTGTACTAAACACATGCTAACACGTGGAGTTAGACGAAAGAAGTGGTAACCCTAATTTTCAGCCTTCTTGGCATAAAGAAAATAGCACTCATCTTAGAACCAAAATTATGAACAACCTAGATCAGAACACGTGCTGTAAGACTTCAAAAGGTGTAAGAACAATGATGTTATGGCACGGTACTTCCACTAAAGTTATATGCTCTATAGCAGGTAAGAAAAAACGCTCAAAGAGAGGTTTCCTCACCGTTATTTTAGACACGGGATTTTCGGCTTTAGCAAAAACAGACGCTGGCTTTTTTGGCAATGGGATTTATGGAACTTTCTCTGCTGAGTATGCTGGTCGTGTTTATGCGAAAGATGTCATGCTTCTTTGTGCTGCTGTAGCTGGAAATGTATACCCTGTTGTACGTCAGACCGTTCACTGAATTTTTTTTGCATTACATTACTTTCCCTACCACCTGGTTGAATGTAATGAAGCCTAAGTTTATTTTTATGATCATGTAATATTTACAGATTGCACGGAGTTATATTGATTGTTTCTATTTTTCTTAGGTTCACAGTGACATGAAGAATTTATTAGGAAAAAATAGATATAAGAATTATGATTGCCATTATGTTCCTGTGCGTCCTATATCAAATAGACCTCAAGAAAAAACGTATCACGCATTAAGAGAAAGTGATAAAGCAATGTTTGATGAGATTGTTATTTTCGAGGCACGTGAAACGTAGATATAGTGTAACAGTTTTCGTATTTCATTTCTGTTTCTTTTCTCTAGTTTCCTTTTTTTTTTCGTCTTGTAAATCAACTCGCGCTCTGGGTTTACACTAGCTATTAAGCCTACGTTTGGCTAAAACTAGAGCTGTTTTATGCACTTAAAATCTTACTTCTTCCAACGTACCAAGTGTGAGACAAACTTACGAAATAGACTTTTCTTTGATAGTTATTTTTTCCAGCATCTACAAACATCTATTCAGAAATTAGGTTTTTTTGTTTACTTGAAAGTAGGAATCACATATTATACCAAGATACGCTGTGTTTTTTTCAAAAGGAACCTCAGCAAAGAATAACACACAGCCGTTTCCTCAAAAAGTCTCAACCCATTCAACGCCAAGCAACGTCTCAATACCTCAACAAAATAGACAAGCACAGTCGCTTCCTCAAAAAGCGTCTATCCATTCAACACCAAGCAACGTATCAGTACCTCAACAAACATCACAACCAGAGTCCCGATGAGATAGAAAGGTTTACTGTTTTTTCGAAAAAAAAACCCTAAAAAAGTTGTTCATGGCATCTGTATCTCCCCTTCTCAATAAACTATGCTATCAAACTAGTCGATAGCCTTAAACCGCAAAATTTGTCAGATGGTGTTTGGAAACATCTCGAGATGGATTGCTGTTGATTAATTTTATTTTTAATTCTTATTGACTCAAAATGATAAAATCCTCATGCTAGGGAATTGTTTGTAGTGTAAGAAAATACTACTCCATCTACTATAAAGTAGTCTCAACCAAGACTTGTATCGCTATACTCCAGATGAAACAGCTATTTGTGATTGATATCTATTGTAATGCTAGTTTTCAGAGTACAAGGCATGGCATTCCAATGGACTGTTTGAAGAGCTGAGCATTTACATCAACGGCAAAATGGAGGGAGAGTGCAATGAGTGGCACTACAATAACAAACAGCAAGTTGTACAATAGTATTGATGATAAAATAGAAGGTGAGGTCAAGGAATGGTATGCTCGTAGTCTCTTGAAGACACATTTTAAAACTACGTCAATGAGTTCAACAAGCACTGTTATTACATAAACGGTGATTGAAGGAGAATACAAAGAATGGCTTCATAGTGGTCACTTGAAGATACATTGTCGCTATATCAATGGTAAGCTTGAAGGAGAATGTAAGGAATGGAGTCCAGAAAGTATTGATAAAGCAGTGTCTTATGCTAAAGGTACACTGGATGGAGAGTTTCAACGGGATAATATTCCGAAATATGTATGAAAGTGCTTTTTATCCACCAGATTTTCCTACTACGCTTTCAATAGTAAACAATAATAATAAACAAAATTTGATATTCAGCTTAGACGTGGTCGTCTCTTTAGCCGGCTCAAAAAGTTTTTCAATAATGAAAAACGTTAGCTGTTTATTTACATCTTTGCACTTTTTTTTCAGTATTGCTTTGTTTTTTGTTAGCCGGCTATATCAAAATCTGCTAAGTTAGGCTTATGGTCAACAGTTTTAAAAGACTTTCACTAAATTTAAAAAGACTTAGGAGATGAAGATCAGTTTTACTTTTTTTTATGTTCATCTTGAAACACAAGTTCTACTGCTTTTATTGGATCTAGTTCATGATGTCCACGAACAATAGCATTCCAGTTACGTTTAGATGGCTTCCATATAGGCTCTTTGGTTTTATCGTGAAACAACTGAATACCTCTGAACGAAGCTTGTTAGTTGTTGAGTCCTGACAAGAAAAAAAACAAAAACAATACGAACCTAAACTTTCCGCTTTTCATCATCTCGACTTTCTCTTTTATGAGAGGACATGTAGGATCTTTAAGAGCTTCTATAAATGCTGGAAATTTGACAGTTCCTTTGAAAGTACCATGAAGTACTCCAGCAGCCTTATGA
The DNA here is from genome assembly GCA_038496445.1 of Trichosphaerium sp. ATCC 40318. NCBI lineage: Eukaryota > Discosea > Flabellinia > Trichosidae > Trichosphaerium > Trichosphaerium sp. ATCC 40318. Next base: position 139,989 of record JALMLS010000353.1, read on the forward strand.
CACAATAAAGTGAGTACATATACTTTTTTGAAGAAAAACAGTACCTCGAAGACGTTATCAGTTTGCAAGAAGATGCCACTTAGGTTTCCTGCAGCCTGTTCTTGGTACTTTCTAATTACAGCAGCAACACCAGAGCTTCTCTTTTCTGTTACAAGACGAACATACTCTAATTTGAGGAACGATACAACACGTTTACTGTCAAAAGGATTTATGTATTTACCTTTACAAAAAAAAGTCAGTAAGAAATGCTGATTTAAAAGAAAGTGTACCAGATTCAATGGCTTGTCGTCTGTTTGCATTCTTGTAGTGTTTAAGATTTTGGATTAAAAGCATACATTTCGATTCTATAGAGTCTATACCAATATCTTTCAAGCACGTGACCGGTGTGGCTTTGGGTAACATGATCGCTTTGAATTTCTAAACAAAAGTAAATCAAAAACTTCATCAAGCAGCTGTAAATGCTCGTTTTGTGTACCATCAGTGGTATCAGGCATAGCTTCCATGTTTGTTCAAGATCGTTGATGTACTCCTTAATAACCGCATTTTCTTGAAGCGTTCCGTCATACTCTTCAGGTGAAGGTACAATAATTGCCGGCTCGCCATCAGCAGCTGTTGACTCCGAAACTGCTTCCTCTTTAGTTTCCTTTTTAATATCTTCAAGCCCTTCCACAGTGCCATGCATTGCTTTCAATAAAGTGATCATATTTACGGCATATAAGCTGCTTGACCTAGTACCCTGGATAGTAGCTGTTAGACCAAGTAAATTACAGAATAAAGAAAAGTACTTCTTTCGCTTTCTGCTTCTGTTGATTATCTACAACTTGCACGTGCGGTGTTACATATTTATCAATATCTACATTGAGTACTTTGAAAACGATATCATCTTTATCAGCTTCTGTGAGGTTCTTACTAAGAGAAGAATATGAATAACAATTAAGTCACAAATGTTAAGTGCAGCGTACTATTTCCAAGGCTGTCTTCTTCTTAGTTCCTCTTCAGCTAGTTTTTGGAAGAAAGAGTCAATATTCTCTGGAGCTACAGTAACATCTCCTTCATTTATTGCACATAGAAGTTGACCAAGGAAAACATCATTGTTCGCGATAATATCAACAGTTCTGTTAAGTGGGCTTAATAAATATTCCTTAAACTTCGGAGCAATCTGAAGAACTCATAAGCCATACTATTAAAAAGGTATTATTCTACTTACATCTTGAGCAAGTTTAGCTTCCTTGTAAATAGCAATACATGTGTCCAAGACAAGTTTGTACTGAAGCTTGCGATAATCACTGGAAAAAATGTGGTTAGCTAAAAACTATGCAATTGTTCTAACCTTGTTAAGTCTCCTCTGATTAATTTTGCAAGTACGAGGAATGGTACAGTTGTAAATTGAGCATAAGCATAACCAAGAACATCCAGAGTACAAGTCCACCCCATAATCGCTTTCATACGTCTCTTTGAAATCTCCCAATGTTCAGGGCAGATGTACAAAGGCATACAACCTAATCTCGTGTAAGTTACAACACCTCAATTTTGCCTTGTACCTGAGATAGGTTCTCTAGCTTGTCCCACAATCAATGATCCCTGAGCGCCTTTGTTGAATCCACCATGTGAGTTTTCACCACCCTACAATAGCATAAATGAAGAAGCCAATAATAGCATGACAAGCGATGTTTGAAAAGAAAAAGTTTGTACTTTTGTTTCAACTGCATAGAGCACACTGTCCAAAAAAGCTTCAGCAGTAACATAACTCTGATTGATTTCTTTAATAAGAACTTGAGATGGATCAGCAATAGCAGCTTCAGAACGTGAAATATCAAGTGTCAAACAAAAGCAATCTTCATCTTCCATTGCTTCAATCCAATTATTCGTAGTAAGGATGCAGTGACCGAACTTCTCAGCTTCTTCACCTACTCAAGCGTCAATATTAATAGCGTAGCTACCACATTTTAGAGGTTCTTGGTACAAAGCATACCGTGCTCTTTCTTAATCTTAGCAAAGTCGATTTTCTCAACCATACTTGTGATTTCATCGTCGAGTATATCAAACATATCAACGTTTTTAGTGATACGCTGATCCAATTTTTTCTGCAATCCACGCTTTGTTATACCTAATAATAAGAATATGAATACCAATCGAAACCAGGTCACTGTCCGAAATAGAAAAACACTGAAACAGTACCTTTGTATGCCATCGAATTTAGACTCGCAATCTTGTCGTTTGTTAGGCTGTTTGATTTGGCATCAGCCAAGAGCTCATGGAACTTTGCAGTAAGCTCTGAAGATTTGTTAGACTTAGAAGTTTGTCACGTGCTTTTAAAAAGTTTACATACCTTTGATTTCAATACAAAGTGGAAAGAACTCTTTCTTTTGTCTTCTCTTTAGCTTCAAAATTTCCTTCATTAGCTCATCTATTTTAGCATCATGTGCGACAACTTTAAGCCGAGCTGTCTCCAGAACATCTTTACCAACGCCTCTCTCAGTGATTACTTGAGATAATTTAAGGATATCGGAACGAATGAAAGAAGTAGTCATCTCAACTCTGCAAAAAGAAGAAAAACGTCAGAAGCGACACAACATAATAAAAACCACTTTGTTTGACGTACTTATCCCTCGGATTGAGATCTGTTATTTGTCTTGGAACCAAGGTGATATCAAATACTTGACCTCCAATAGATACAGAAAGCATCAAACTGCCGCTACTATAGTCGGCATTCTTGACAAAAACTGTAGCTTTATGGGTACAGTCTGATGTTTCAATAAGAAACACTTTGTACTCAGTATTGTTCGCCTTAAGTTTTGCGGCAACGCATGCTCCTCCAAGAAGCTCACCAATGGTGTCTAATTATGTGTTATCACTCTAATCACAACGCAATAAACTGTAAAGTCAAACAAAACTTACCCATTGCGCCACCAATATCTGAAGCACTTTTGACGTATTGAAATGTACCTTGGTTAGTACCCATTTGAGACAACTAAAACCCAAACGTCAGCTATCACGTCTCACAAAGAAAATAGTTTAAAAAACTGTCTACCTTATTAAGAAGTGTGGCATCATGTCCTCCAGTAAATCCAATTGTATGAACCTCTGTTGATGAAGTCTCGTTTTCTAGCACAACTTTCAAAGCAGGTATTGCTTCTTTCAGGTTTCTTGAACCATTATCAAGACCATCAGTAAAGAAAACAACACAAACATCTTCAGAAACACCAGCTGATTTACCTTAAAAGATGTCAAACTTAAAAACTAACAAAATTACACTTCTTGCAAGTTGTATTTATCTTACCGTTCATAATAGCTTTTTTAATGTTCACAAAAGATGCTTCAAAGTTTGTACAACTGTCTGCTCGTATTCCAGATACTGTTGATGTGCATTCACTAAGAGGTTTTCCTTGTAGTGGGTACAGATCGGAAGTGGTACAGAAATTTATGAAAGATATGTTGGTGTTTCCAATTTCATGAAGCATGTTGATAAGATTATTAATTGCCTAGAAACAGAACAAGTCAGTATCTGAAAGATCAGAAAAAACCGAATACAAGTCAGATAAGGTTAGAAAGATGTTTAACAAAACAATTTGTGAAAAAAAAAAACCAGAGTGGTACATACTTGTTTAGCCGTATTTATTGCTGATCCTGCCATAGATCCACTATTATCTAGAACGATGATCATATGCTTATTACTACCTTCAATATTATCCATGCCCTGTTCAGTATGAGGACAAAGAAATAAACGCAAATGTTGAGTTACCTTGACATTTACATCGATATTTAAAGCTGTCAATCCTTCATCGAACGCATAACTTGTAGAAGACGCTGTCACACCCAGTTCCTCAGGCACACCTAAATGCACTCTTTCAGACGTATATTTATTAAATATTTAACTTACCTGTGAGAGGCAGATCGTGAAGAACATCAAAAGGAGTGTCATCTTTTCTCGTAATAATAGAGATTTTATCTACAAGAAATTCAATCTTTGAAAACTTTGATCCGAATTCATTCGCTGTTGCTTCAACAATACTCTAAGATGGCTGGTCAATAAAAAGAAATATGTATATTAAATCAAGCCACTTACTGATGAGAATTGACCTACTGTCAGATGAGGATGAAACCCATCATCGCTTCTTGTTGACAAATCGTTACAAAAAGGAACAACCTTCTCCAACTTTGATTGAAGTTTGATCAGCGCATTCTTAGGCTAAAAAATATGAGCACAAAACCCACTTGATGCTCAACAAAAGAGGGCGAAATAGAATTTCAATTGTAATCCACAGCGTCAGGTATCTTGCCAACCCATCCAACCGTGGGGTCTGAAATGGTTTGTTTTAAAAAACTTTGAAGTTACCTTTGTTTCTGGTTTCAGCCACAGTGTACACTTTTTACCGTGATTGAAGAAGCTAAAACTCCTGAACGTTAAAGTAAACGGTGTTATCGTCGCAGTAACTTGTTTCAGCTTTTCTTTAACCAAATCAATTTCTACGGTGTGTAAGCGCATCAATCAGTTGATTCATAGTGAAAGAAAATCGTTTTGAGGCGATTATGGCTATAATTGTATTATTAGAGTTTGTACCGTTTTCTGGGAGGAAAGGATACAGTAAATTGATATGAGGCATCCATCTCTCGTATGCTTTGTCATGTTTTTCACGAATTTCGTTAATTTGACCCCAAAACTCTTTAGGAGGTATCTAAACGAATGTAAACGGCGATGTACACTTTTTTATTCTTATTACCAATGCTACAGCGCTCTTGACCACTTTATCGCCAGATACTTGCGCAACAACCTCTGTTGTGGTAGTATCAGACTTTTTGACAGGCTCTGCCATGCTTTTGATACACTTCTAATTATAACTGGTAAACCAAAGCGTCAGTGACGATTCCGGTAATTTTCCCTAAATAATGTAAAACGGAAAATCTACAAGTTTTTAAAATCCCACAATGTATAGACAGTGTTTTCTCACAAATACACCGTCCGGCAATCAGATTTCCCTTTTTACCTAAATAAGCTTATCCCTAGTTCTTTTAATGCTTAATCTAGTACAATCAATACTATAGCACGCCATTACATTTCGAGATTTCGGTTTTCCCGCTGTTGTCGTTTCTTTGAACTCAGCTTCCAAATAAATTGAAAGTTCGTGCCAAATGAACAAATGTCACTTTTAGGTTACAGCTAACAAATTGCTCTTGACGTTTGTCCAACAAACCTCTTCAAGCGCACTGAACGAATTGTAAAAATGCACCATCTTTTGCTCCCTGCTAGAGTGTGCGGTGATTGCTATACTTGATGGTCTGAACTTATACTACTTGCCGTTTCATACACCAACCAATGCGTGAGAAAACTTGCTCGTTGAATGGTTGTCACTTTTGTGTATTGTTAGGTATCCATTGAAAATAGATGAATTCGTACAAACAAAAAGAAACCGGCGAAAACTCACCCACTTTTACCAAGCTCAACAACAGTAGCTGCACTAACCATGAATGTGTCAATAATTGGAGCTGGGGAGTTTGGCCTTACAACAGCGATTGAATTGCGCTCAAGAGGTAAAACAGTGCCATGAGCATTAAATGACACTCTTAGGATACAACGTACGTGTTTACGAGCGTGATAGCGTGCCTTCTATCCACGCGTCTTCAAACGATGTGTCAAAGGTAATTTACCCGCTCTTGTACAACGCAGTTAACGCTATTTAAGATTGTACGCATGGATTATGGAGAAAATGAGGTGTACTCCAAACTAGCGGAAGAAGCAATAAAACGATGGTAAAACAGTACAATTAGTTGGCAAGTGTTGTATCTAAGGTTGGTATAGGCGTAAATGGAATGGTTTCTGGAGTAGAAATTTATTTCACGAAACTGGCGTTTTAGCGCTTGTGAGTAACCCTATGGCTTGTGACTGTTTTGAGAAGCAGTCGTACGATGCTTTGGAACATAAAGGATGCGTTGAGCGTTTAAATGGGCACGTGATCTCACTAAAACAAAGTGATGATTTAGAAAAGTTTTTCATTTGTTATATTACGTTTACACCACCCAGGGAAGCTATTCGTAAGAGATTTCCTATATGGACAGATGGTAATTTTAAAGACGGGTATTTTAACTCTCAAGCTGGTTGGGTTGAAAGTGGTGAAGTACGCCTGTATTTGTTCCAAAGTGAATCATTCTGAAAAACTTTTTACAAACTCTTGATAGGTTCTACGATTTTTAAGTACAATAGCAAGACGTATGGGCGTTAAAATACACGAAAATTGTGCTGCTGAGTCTCTCATTATACAAGGGAATAAGCTAGTGGGATTTGAAACTGTGAATGGGCAGAAAATAGCTTGGTACGTAACAATCAAAAATTTTTATGAACGTTTTGATGCTTATGTCTTTTTAGCGATAACTTGATTGTTGCTGCTGGAGCTTGGTCACCAAAGCTTGTACCACAACTGAGACCATATATGAAGGCTACAGGACAACCTGTAATCCACCTCAAGCTCCCAGACCCACATAACTTTACAAGCGATAAATTTCCTGTTTTTTTCGCTGATATCATCGATACAGGCTTTTATGGGTTTCCAGTAACAAAAGGTAACATCTTAAAGATTGGTAATCATGGTAAAGGATTCAAGTATAACTACGGAGATCCTTTAAGAGTAACACCAGAGATGAAGCGTATGTTTTCTATGTTTATCAAAAAACGTCTACCTTGGTTATCTGAGGTAGAAGCTGATTATAGACTATGTCTTTATTGTGACTCATGGGATTCAAATTTCTATATTGATAGAGTTCCAGGCATCAACGGACTTATGGTTGCTTGTGGAGGTATGACACGGATTGATTTAGGTGTTATTAAGTTTGGTTAACTTGTTTTCTGTTTAGGAAGTGGACATGGGTTCAAGTTTGCTCCTTGTATGGGTGAGATCATTGCTGATATTTATGAAAAAAAGAAGACTAAATATGCGCAACTATTCAAGTGGCGCGAAGGCTCATTCCTAAAAGAGACTGGTCTAGCACCAGCTGTAGTTTCTCGGTTGTAAAACACCAATTGCAAGAAACAATTATAAAAATAAACGTGTTAACTCTTCCCAAAGTATTGTTTTACCTTGCCACGAAAGAAGTGTCATGCTTATAAGTAAAAAAGTAGTCCATGTGATTTGACTTGAACAACACTATTCACAATAGAACTTCATTTCCTACTAAATAAAAGCTAAAAAAAACAAGGCTATTGTTCCGAAGTATTACAGTAGGACTAGCGCCATGTCCATCAAAAAAAGAATCACCGTTGTAGAAAAAGTGAAAGCCGTTGTACACAGAATCTTGTATAATTCCATCCGTCATTGCTGACTTCAAGAGGTACATTTTTCAGTGACCGTCATTAAAAACAAGCTCATAGTAAGGCCAGTTGTTAAAACATTGGGCGATACCTTAGTTTCTACCACTAGTAACTTAAAATTCGTTTGTACTTGTTGGTTTGTGTCTTAGCCTTCGTGACATTTGTTGAATAACTTTGTGCATTCATATTTATAATTCATCCATTTTGCAACATCATTAGCGTACTAATCTTTCTTTTATTTAGTTCGGATGAGGTGAAAACAAATCAAAATATCCTTTATCGCTCATAAAGGAGATAGCTTGTTTCCATGTCATTTTAATCTTTTCTGATTCTGAAGAAATATCGCTATCACTGTTTTCTGAAAAGCTGTCCTGAGTTGCAGCCTTAATCATAGCTAGTTGAAAATCTTCAAGCTCTGCAGCACGCTTTATAGTTTCTACTGAATATGCAGGTTTTCCTTTGTTGCTTGCAACAAGTTTACGCTTAGGGCTTGAAGGTCCTCGCGAATTCTGCTGTTAGAGTCAAAAAAAATTAACATGTCGACTTCCTTACTGAAACGCACCTTTATTTTGACAAATTCTGGAGCAGTACCGCATGCAGTAAGTAGATGAGACATCCACAAATCTCTAGTAGCTATAATAGTGTTAAATGTAGCGCCAGGAGAGACTACGGAAAGGAAGAAAAAAAAGAAAAAGTTTTTTGCTGCAGTAAATTATGAGCACGTGCGTTGATCATTTGAAGCTAGATTAAGAACTACTTTTCCCTTATTTATCACTTTGAACCCATAAACATTTGTCTTAGCGTTGGTATCATTCTCTTCCTTTATTTCAACTTTTCCATTCAACCTAAAAGAATCCACGTGTTTATTACCCTACCAGCACAACTCAGCGAATACTCTGTTGTTTGGTGCGTATTATACCTGTTCATCTCTATAATAACTCAAAGTTGCTCCTTTAAGTACAAAGAAGCGTCTGCTGAGCGATCCTTGCGTATACGTGTAAGCCAAGTAGCTTTAAATAATTTTGTTTATTCGTTAGATACCGAAAACTGCCCTTCGCGATTTCTTAAATAGCCAACCCTGGTACGTTATATTTTCGCTGCTACTTCTCATAAACTGTAATTTTACGTCAGTTAAGCCAATGCTTATCGACACCACACTTTTGTTGACGTCAACCCGTCGTGGTAAACACCAAAAAGCCACCAGGGAATTTATGAGGTTTTTTATTGTATACACGTGCATAGTGTACTTTGTCAGTATGTCCTCTAAATCACTCACCTCCAATTGTGATAGCTCGCGAGTTAGTAACTAGTAGTACTTAAACATTGTACCGAGGTCAGTTATAGTGTTGTCCAATAGATCTTCTACGGAAATACATTGTACCTTGGACTAAAGCGCAATAAGTCAAAATTACAGTTTTATGTACTATGAGCAACCAGTTGCATGAAATTGGTGGGTGCCGTTGGCAGTCTCAAGCTTCAGTTGGGACTCACACTGAACTTGTAGCTCTGGATGACTTTTACGAGAACTCAAGCAGCGAAAATAGTAGATCAGTAAAGAGTTACAATGCAAAACAAATGGATCCAAGTCGATCCTATCAAGGGAAGTGTTTTGGAAATCTGGATAGTCAAAGGTGCTTAATACAACAACCACTTTTAAGTGTAGTCAAAATACATCACGTGGACTTAGTTATCTTAAACCAACAAATGGCAAGCAGCAAGAAGGAGGTCTACAAAACGCCACTTGGTAATACGATAGCACCAACAAGTATTTTAACAATATACGATGACAACATAAACGAAATAGTTACACATTCGCTTTATTCTGACTTCAGGATCGTAGTAAACTTACAAATCACGTGTAAATCTCTTCATCAACGCATAAGAAATATGCCAGCAGCATCAACTCTTATTCTTAAAGAAGTAGCAATACTACAGATATTCTGCTTATCAGCAGACATTAAAAAAATACTGATTCAAAATGTGCTTCAAAATAAAGTCAAGACACTGACAGTAGAACCAACAATGGGCGCACTTCTTTCCTATGACACTCTATGGGCATTTTTTAAAGATAATGTGCCAGAGTATTGTGATATTCTGGGTACAGCAAGCCTCGAATGCCAGTTTTCCACAACTGAAGAAAATTGTGGACAAACAGCTACAATGGTTGATGATTATTTAAACATGTTCACGTGTCAGGTATGTGCCTCCATCTGTGGTTCAAATCTCAACTTCAAAAATCTTGAATGCTGTAACAAGACTTGTTGTTATGAGCCCGAAGAAGAAGAATATAGATTTTATCGTACAGTCCGTGGTAAGGTCTATTGCGGAGAATGCTCTTATGATGAACAAAAGCTATTGGAAGTAATCAAAAAAATACGATTAATGTCTTTAAAGTCGAAGTGCATATTATCACGTGATAAATATGCTTTTATCAAAAGTACAAGGAAAGCACAGACAGTGGAGTTAGATTTTATTTTAGAATTACATCAAACGGAAAAAGCAAGCAAGGCAACATTTGTTTCACCACTTCGAAAAAGATATTACAAGTATAGAGAATACATAGAAAGTATTAAAGCTGAAAACACTTTAGTTTACAATCTGGGTGATGTAATTTCGTGGAAGATATTTCTGGTAGTTTTAGAGTGATTAATTTTGAGATAAAAAGCCAATTTGTTAAGCTAGTGTTATCCATAACTGATACACAATAAAGGAATTAATCTGTATTTATGTTATATTTTTACCACAAGATCATAATATTTGAAAAAATCACAAAGGACTTGCTCATAATATTAAATCAAAACTTGTAGAAATAAATTATTGCTATTTGAACTGACTCTTGACATTATTGTTGGAACTGCCGTCTGCCTGGTCAGAATATATGGTTGTCACGTGACTTGTACTATTCTTGAAAATTTTGTGGGAACAGCAACTGACGTGGTAATTGGCAATGGGAAATTCTGACCTTTAGTTCATGGTTAGTAAGCGTACAAGAATTCTTAAAGTGATAGTTACCTTGTAAAATTTTGATGATCTAAGGCATCTATCGCGCCAGTAAGGGTTACCAGCTAGTTTGAAGCCACCAGATTCACTAAACATTGACATGAGTACAAAGGGAATAGTCTATTTAAGACAATCCAAACATACTGGCCTTGTAATGGATACGTTGTCAGTTTACTGTATTTTTCCATTTTAACAGATTTTTTGAGCTTGCCATCAATGCTGAAAGTAACACTTGTGTTATCAAGTTGAATTACTAAGTTGGTAACTGCAATACAAATGTACATTAGCTTCCAGTTCACTTTTATTCCTTGTACCTTTGTTTAACTGTATGGCATCCACAATTTTTGGTTCTACATGGCCATTACTATTGCTTACCATAAGCGCCTACAGTGAACCTCAATACTCAATTCGGCGCCTAACTGGCTTTGTAAACATACAGTTTCATATCGAGACATTCTTATCTCCCAGCCAGCGCCATATCCATGGTGAGATAAAACTGGGTTCATGTACAAATAGCTGGTGTTGTTGTTGTTCATCTTATGTACGTTAAAAATAACCTACAAATGCGTAAGTAAGATAGAAGCCATTATCGCCAATCTCAGACGTACCTCAATTGTCATACAACGTGATACTTTTAAGTATTCTGTTGTAGGTGTTGACCAGAAACCGAGGTCGTCTTTGAACAATGTATGACCTTTTCCTGTTTCATCTTGGCACAGCTCACTGCCTTTAAGAAAAAAACGATGGTCACGTGACTTGCATTCAGACAGACTTAATGAGGTACCTTCTTTGAATATCCACTGAGCAGAGACTTTGCATGTGTAAACAAAATAAGCGTTTATATGCGATACAAAGGCCTTAGACTCCTCGAAATCAAAGTACTGTTCCCGACCAAAAAGGTTTATAGATAATTGACGTGTTATTCCCTTGAATGCTATCAGTTGAACTTAGTTTCGTAGTGAATGTACGTTAGAAATATCCAGGAACGCCTTAGAGACCAAGCTTAACGATTTTAGCTCCGCAGTTTCGTTTTTACTCGCAATCATCCATAACACCTGTAAAAACGTCATTGATACATAGAATACATTGTATTGTTACCTCAGCGGGAAGATTGACTGTGTTTTCACCAGTTTCATCGCCACTGCGTTGCTCACTGTATTTGGCCTTTGTTTTAGTTGCTCCTACGCCCATGTTGTTATTCTTGTGTTTTTTTTGTTGCTTAAAATAGGTTGCTAAGCAACGCCATTTTAGCTTGCGTATGCCTTATTGCGGATACCATCAACACGAAATGATGCACGTGCCAATGTTGGAAAATTCAACTTTGCTGTGAGCACAAGTTTTGGGTTTTCTTTCGAAAGCGTTTCAGCAAGCTTTCAGTACTTTTCACTACTCTCTGACAACGTGAACAAAAATTTTTGAAAACTTTTAAGCAAATTACATGAACATTAGACACCCTTTCATACTATTAGTACAGTTGAAGATATTTCATTATCATGACTTTATAATCAATCCATTGTCCATTAAATCACCAAGATAACCTGTAGCAAAGAACTGATCCCAAAAGTCATCGCTATTTAAATCCAAACGATTCGATCCTTCCTTTAAACTTTTATGACTTACATAACACGTGATTCTATTTGTTGCTCTCTCAATGACTTGTTCACAAGTAATACCTTTTTCTTCCTTTCTACAGCTTAATACAAACGCACATAACCTCAATAGTTTCTGTTGAATAGAACATCTATCTTTCGTACAATTTTCAAAAAACTTATCAACAAAAAATGAAGGCATAGAAGCTAATGACAACTTGATGCTTTCAAGCGTTCCCATCGATAAAATCCTGTACACAATTTGATCTTTTCCCAGGCGAACACCAACATTCTCACCTCCATGAACAAAGCTTGAAGAGAGGTTTTGTCAACCAAACAAAAAAATCTCAAAAAAAAATAAAAAATGTGTTTCAAAGAACCTCTTACCTGGAGCTGTAGATAATAACTGTCTTGCAGCATTTCACATAACAGTCACCATCATTATCTTTTGACAACAAATACGTAGTATTTCCTGGATCTCTAGACAACATCAGATGTAAGATGTTTAAATTCGACAAAATTACCCTTGAACAGTTAAATCATCATTGACAGTTCGAAGAATCTGGAATTTGAATCCATGATGATTGAACAAATATACCATCAGTCTTATCTGTGCATGTGTATCAACGTTGATCTGAATATATTCATCTAAGACAAAATATTTAGAGAAATCTCAGCTCACTACTGTATGTTCAACAACCTTTGTTTGTTCGCCGCAAGTGTATCAATAGAGATTCTAATACCTTCATTTTACTAGACCATAGCATCTCATCTACGTTGTCACCATTTTCTATAGCAGAAAGGTTCTATAGTATCACGTTAAAGACAACAAACAATGTTGAACAAAATACTATTGTCCGTTTCAGTCAAGGTAGTCACCCGTTATTTCGCCAGTTATTTTTCGCTCTTCAAGCACTTTATTTGTATTGTAGTATACATTGGAGCACTTATGACGGAAAAAATAACTTGACTGTAACGGACAATAATAGGCAATAAAAAAGGTGTCGTACTCTTAATACTTTTCTAGTGGATGATACATCATCTGGCCTGGTTCCAGAACAAGCACTCTTAGCGAGTGTATTGTAATAAGCTTCCTTCTGATAACCCATCATTGGTACTTCCAAAATCTTTTCATTATACAAACTACATAACAGACGACGTATTAAAAAACCATTTTCGCGTTTGTACAAAAACAGTGTACGTACGTTCTCAAGGGGATAGTATTGCTATCAGTACTCATTGTTGGAGATATAAGACGTTATGTAGTGATTAAAAACGGGTTTGGTGCTTTGCCACGTGGTATTGGGAAAAAAATGACTTAAACAAGAAAACCACTTATCAGGCCTTCCAACTTTGATTTTAAGGATCACACCATGATCAACAGAACAGTTTTTTATTGCTAGTTTACAAAGTAGGGTTTTTTGCAATCTGTCCTTTAATTCCATTACATTACAATGGTTTATAAACCATCATACTACCTTTTTCGGGCCTTTGCTTTTTTCTTCCGTTTTTTTTTTGTCTTTATTCACCTTGCTTTTGTGCAATTATCTCATTAATGATCTTCTTATCGTTCTGGTAGTTTTTGATAACATCAGCAAGCTCTTTTTCAAGCTTTGCATCAAGATCTTCTATCTTTTGTTTTAATTGGCCAAGTGTCATACAATCATACTAAAAACAGTCAAAGTAAGTAATCACAACAAACCAAAAAAAAAAGCATTAAACAATCAAATCCAACCCCAAAAAAAAAACGTCGATATCCACGACACGGTGATAAAAACATAAGATGAAACTAGCATAATACGCAAGAAGAAACTTGCGTAAAATATTCAAGATAAACCCACGAACCTTTGAGGAGTACTTTGGACTAGCCTAAAAGAAAACATAAGAAAAAAAGAAATAAAACATTGTTTGCATGCCAATACCTTTCGCATGCTCTGGTCAGGTAGTAGGTCAACAAATTGTGGCACATAGCTACCAACCTTTTTCCTCTCACTAGTAGCAACTTCTAAACATTAAAGTATTAACCACCAATACTCAAAAAACTTAGCATCAAAAGCAACATACGTTTCATTGTTCCAGAATCAACAAAGTCATCTGTTACAAAGCTTGAGTAACCAATTTGAACGTTGTCATCACTATCTGATGATGAAGGGTTGAATTTCGTCTGAAGAAACATCAGTGAGTAAGAACCACCAGAAAATAGACAACAAAATAATGATACAACAACAAAGAAAAACTACGTACAGTTCCGCCTGCACCATCGTCCTCTGATACATCCAAACCTAACGCTTTATCACGAGACCCAATTTCTTTAATAACTTTATCATTCTCCTCAAGTAGGGCCATCAAGATATCAGAGTTTTGACCAGCACATTGATTAATAAAATGATGCTAAACCAAACAAAATTAAAAATCACAAATAATAATGTCATTTTTCTCACGTTTAAAAGTTCATCTGAGGATGGCCTATCATCGGGATTCTTTTGAAGACACTTCTGAATAAAGTCACAGAAATTATTTGTCCACTTCTCTTCATCAGTGAGTGTTGGTGGAGGTCGAGATGGAATCATAAAAATAGCCTAAAAAATAAAAAGGTCAAAACCAAAATCTACATATTAGACTCTGTAAAACAACTACATACGCGCATAGGATGAACATGGAATAATGGTGGTCTTCCTTCTGCCATTTCAATAGCAGTAATACCCAACGACCAAATATCAGCTTTGTACTAGCTCAAACTTAATAACTGCCTTTAAATCAAGAATAAACAAGCGTACGTCGTATCCAACCTCTTGAATTACCTCTGGAGCCATCCAGAACGGTGTACCAATGACCTACAATTACATCAGCGCCAATATAAAACATTTCAAAAAATAAAGAAATATTGGTAGCATAGTGGAAAAAAAGTCAAATTGCTCGCCACCAACTCCACATATTCGATAAGTTAAATGCTCAGCGTACTGTATTCCTCTTTGTACGGTCACTTAAACTTCCAGAAACGCCAAAATCAGCTTTCAAGGCTATTAACGAACAAATTTGTAAAAAAACACTTACCTAGCTTGGATTCTCCTTTAACATTAACAAGAATATTTCCTACGCAACGTAAGTCACAGTGCACAGGTCGAAATTAAATCCAATCAAAAAAAAAAAGATTTCAATTCAAAACCCTTTTATTTCGCACCTGCTTTAATGTCTCTGTGTATTTTCTTCTCACTGTGAAGGTACTTTAAACCCTTAAGCGTATCTATTAGAATTCTTGCCAATTGCGATTCGCTGAGGCAGTGTTTGGTTATTTTCATTATATCAGACACGGAACCTGCGCCACAGTACTCCATAACGATCTACAAGTGATAGTATAAGCACTGATTGTAATAACGTAAACTTTTAGTTTAGAACAGCCGTTTGTTTAGCACAAACGCAACACAGCGCGTAGTGTAGTACTACAGCCACGGTGATGCTTTCGAGGAGAAACTTAAATCGTACCCACAGCCAGTCGTCTTTTAAGAAATGCTGCTTGTACGAGACTATGTAAGGGCTTGCTAGTTCGCTCATAAATTTAATTTCTAACATGATTTCGTCTACTGGCTCGTTTTCGAGTGGGACTTTCTTGATGGCTATTACTTCGCCTGTTTTAGTATGCTCGCCTTTCCAAACCTCACCATACGAGCTATAATTAATTATTAGTTTTAAAACAACGCAAATGTCCCTTATTAGCCAGTAGGGGAGCATTGCCGTCTGTATTGCGTACCCTTCGCCTAGTTTTTCTGTTATAGTAAATACTTTCGTTGGGTCAGTTTTAGAAGCCTCCATCATGAATGAGAGTGTCTCTTATTAAAATTGCGGACAAAACGTGTAGTTATAACTTAACGGTAACTAAGGAAGAAAATTGAAGCAGATTTTTTATTTTCTGTTTTTAGTTGGTATCCCACGTGATAGATACAGTAGCAGGATCCTTAATATGTGCTCTGTTATTACAGTTATCATCAACGTATGCTGTTTCCCATTTTGGAGTGACCTACAGTACGCAATGAGTGGAAACTTGTGTCAAAAGAAACAAAAAAGAAAAGACTTACAGGTTTGTTATTGTACTCAATTTTGATGGAACTAAACGTGACTACGCCATCAGGACTGTACTGAGCGCATTCATATTGAGACTAGCATTAACGTAAGCTTTACGAAGGCAAAGTATAAGACTTACTTTCTCCATTACGAAGTAAGCAATAGTGAATTCTTTGTAGTCACCGTTATCTTTTTTTTGTATTGGAATAGTTGTGTTAACACTCCAGCCGCTTGTTTTGTCAATATGTACCATAGTGTAGGACTTATCTGCGCGATTTAAAAAGTTAGTTGAACATCTAAAGCACACACGAAAACTCGAAAGCTGTTTGTACCGCTTGGATTGTAGCGCACTGAACCAAAGAGCAAGTCACCTGCTTTAACTTGGTGCGATTCGGAATTTTCGTTATGAACTGGACTCCATTGGAAATACTCGTTGTATATGGACCATGAGTAGCCAGACCATGGGTTAACAGGTTGAATGAGATTCAAGTTGTCGCTTGACTCTATTCCAAACCAAGGTGAATAAAAAGCGCCAGATTCTATGTACAATAATTAGTGACAGTTTGCGCGCGTTTTAATAGTGAAAATACCGCGTGGGTCAGTGCCAACTTTCCAGTACGCTTCAATGTAAGTAATTATGCCACCTGTTGGGCTAGTGGCTTTAGCGTAGCCCATCCACCCTTTTAGGACGTTATACTTGAACTTTTGAATATTGTACTGGTACCTTCGGCTGGATCTTGGCACAGTGCCAATGGCGCGAGTAATAGTAAAACGAGGAGTGTTTGCATGATGGTTTGCAGACTGTGAAAGGTGAAACTGTACGAAAATTGACCGCGAATTTGGGACTGGTGCTCAAACAATTTGTTTTCACCGTATACGTTTCGTAAGCTAGTATCTTAGGCTACCAGGCAATAATTTGGTAGAACTTTCGGCTCAGAGACGTCAACTGATTTAAGCCCTTTCAATTTGTGATTTACCAACGCTCGAGTGACAATGGCAACCATGAGGGCTAAAAGAAAGCGAACTGCGGACAATAGCTTACTAGCCACCAAACGCATTAAACTAGAACCTTTTTCTTTGCCTTTATCAACAACTTTGTGTGTTGTAAGCACAGCGAAGCGCGAGGACCGTAGAGTTCTATTGGCTTTTCGTTACCTCAAGCCTGGTACAATTGTACAGTACCAACACATTACTGTACGCACGATTTACCCTCTGAACTGGTTTCTGACAACTGTTTTTAGCCAGACCAAGCGTCAAAGTTCGTTAGTGCCAAACTGGACAAAGATTTACGAATAAATCTATGGCCATGTTTGATACCTCTCAGGTACATAACTCTTTCGAACCTTTTATGTTTTAACCTCAAGTTTACAGCCCTTCAAAGACGTCCTACGTCTTAATTATCGCAGATGGACAGGAAATGAAAGTGCCTATCGCGTTCTGTGGCGGTGGAGGCGATCGTCACGGCTTCGATAGATCGGAGACCACAAAATCCCTTCTAAAAGGGTGGATGGTACGAAAGCATCCAAACCAAAGCGTTCTTACTCAGTGAAAGGAATTCGGCAACAATCAACAGCCGTACTTGCAAGAAGAGCAATTAAAACACCTCATAACACAAATACACGCCTCCCATGCAGGTAAACAGAAAAAAATTGTGTGGGGACAACAAAGAGATTGCTTCGAAGGAGTCACGTGAGTGATGCCGTTTTATAGTTATTTCGACTTGTTTTTCGTGTTAAAGTCTATCTAGGGAAGACAACGCAGTCGACTCTCTTACTGCTATTATAAGGTTTTCTTTCCTATACATGTCTCATCCTTGTCGCTCTATAAATCGGTATTGGCGTGGCATCTTCGAGAAAACTCCAGATTGCCTTTTCGCTTGCGTTTCTGACAAGAAAAGAGAGGAACTATTGAAGGAACTTGATATTGTCATTGAGTGCGTTTTTTTTGTGTTTCTTGAAGCCATGCTTATTTATGATTAGACTATTCTGTCCTGGCCACGAGAAGACCTTCAGCGTGACAACACGAGATGGCCACTTCTATTCACCATGGAAAGCAAAACCTACGCCTGAGCACAAAAGAATAATAAAATCCGCTCCGAATGCTGTCTCTGTGACGCCTCAGTATCACCAAGTGCCTCCTCCCACTTCTCATATATGTGCTACGGATCTTTTTCCTCAATATTATTCCCAAGAATTCTTGGAGTCGCCTGGTTCAAATTACAGCCCTAATTTTGGTAAGGGATTTTTTTACATATTTTTTTCATTGGTGCTTATTGCCTTTTTAGACCGAACTCAATATAAAAACGTTGACGTCAACACAAATGACGCAGCGTAACCTGATGCTGTAAATTATATGTGTAGGCGGGTTCAGGCCTACTCAAGTGACCAAGTCATATGAGCGGCCTAAACCCGCGTACATTATAATGTGCTGTTAAAATACGGCATTACTGTGTATAACTTAACTACCTATTTTAGGAGTTTGAGTTTACGCAGTGATATGGTATTTTAACAGTAATTGCAGTTTCGATTTTGTTCGATTTATTGAAGGGGTGTTTAATAGAAAGCTTCAAAAATAAACTATGTAGAACTTTTCTTGTTAATTGGTAGAGTTATTTTTTGTTCAATTTCTGTGAGTGCTTCTCATTTTGTTTCAACGGTTCAAGTTGTTCCATGTGTAAAGGTTTAACGAGTAAAGTACACTCTGAACTGCACTCGTTATGCAAAAATTGTACGTATTTACAAGCATTATATGCTTACAAGCCACGTGATTTTTTAACATAGTTAGTAGTTCAGAGGGTTTATTTGTAAAATCTTACAAAGATACAATAAGCATCACTAAGATGATAAGGTTGCCAAATAAGATCCGTGAACTGCTGCTTTGTGAAGCAGTAGCAGGTGCCACAGTAGTAGGAGTAATAGTATTGTTTGTAGCAGCTGTTGGCGTTTCTGTTGTCGGAGGAGAAGTTGTTGGAGCGGCTGTTGAAGGTGCATCTGTAGTTGGAGGGGCCGTAGTTGGTGGATTTGTAGTAGGGGGGGTTGTAGTTGGTGCATTTGTAGTTGGAGGGGTCGTAGTTGGTGGATTTGTAGTAGGAGGGGCCGTAGTTGGAGCATCTGTAGTTGGAGGGGTCGTAGTTGGCGGATTTGTAGTAGGAGGGGCTGTAGTTGGAGCATCTGTAGTTGGAGGGGCCGTAGTTGGTGGATTTGTAGTCGGCGAGGCCGTGGTTGGTGGATTTGTAGTAGGAGGGGTTGTAGTTGGTGGGTTTGTAGTAGGAGGGGTTGTAGTTGGTGGGTTTGTAGTAGGAGGGGCTGTAGTTGGAGCATCTGTAGTTGGAGGGGCCGTAGTTGGTGGATTTGTAGTCGGCGAGGTCGTAGTTGGTGGCAAAGTAGTCGGTGGTAGAGTTGTTGGAGGCAAAGTGGTTGGTTGAATAACAATACTTGGGTTCGGAAATAAAGCCATGTCAAAAGAACCAACGGTTACGTTAGTGTCAACAATGATATCTGAAAACTGAAATGATGTTGTGTTGAATAATATTACGGAGCCATTATCACATACTATGATAAGAGTTTCTACATCCAAGGTTGACATACCTAAAGAATACAATGTTAAGATGACACAAAGAACTTTAATCTTTACCTTTAGGTTGTCGACAAAAAGATGGCATGTCTACAGTCCTTGTTGTCTCACAATTTAGTGTGATGTTATCTTGAGGAATAGAAGCTTCTATCATCCTTGAAAAGTATCCAGTTTGGTATAGCTTATCACCAATTACAGCAACTAAACCGTGATGTCAAAAAAAACCAACATGAAATTAACAAAAAACATTTTTTGCCTATGAAACAGATTGACTGCTTTAAAACGCCTCTACTTGCCATGTTCAAAGTCAGGACGACTTGTTACAACATCAGGACATCTCTCTGTAACGGTACAGGTATCTACGTCCAATTCTGCAAGTCCAATAATTGCATTGCTCGATTGAGCAGTAATTGCGCCCCACGCATACAACTTTCCGGATATTGGATCAACCGTCAAAGAAGAATATGAAGTCACATCACATTCTTTCAACTAAAACGATTGCATCAGCGTCAAAGGCTAACAGTATATATCATAAAATAAAGCGTATGAAAGGACCTATGGGTGGTCTAATGATACTTGAAGACTTTGTAGTTACAACGTTTCTACTAGAAGAAAATAGAAAATTCTGGTTTTTGATTGCAATCGGCTTAAGGGCCGTTAAAGGCATGGTAAACTGAATGGAGAAACTAAAGAGTGGGTGATACTGACCCTTTCTTTTAACTTGTGAACGTAATTTTACTTAGAGCTAGCGCGTTATGTAAATTATGAGGTTTTTCAGGCCGCTTTTGTGAGTTTTTTTACAAAAATAGAAAATGAGATTTTAGAAGACATACCTTAGTACAGTTTCTGTCGTAAACAAATGTTATATCTCCAGATGCAAATACACTATCTAATGGACCACGAAAAAGAACTATTCGTTCATCTTGTAGAACAGCTATACCAAATGTATCATGCCCAGGCGTGGTAGTTACGTTTACACACTCTAAAGCGAATCTTTAGCGACGCCATTGTTTTTTTTTTGAGGTTATTTTCAGGTTTTATTGTTAAAACGTACCATCAACTATTTGAGTTGGATCTGTCCTGCTTAAGAAACGAATACCAGACGTATCATCGGTTGCATTAACAAAATCGACAACATAGGTGCTGAAAGTAGCGGGAACAGAAGCAGCGGATAGTGATATGCATAGAGCGAATAGAAAAAGACAAACTGTAAGTGGCGCCATTTTTGGAACTGTGTACATTCTGGTACGTAGAAAAAATTCAATGTACAGACAAAACACAAATAGCAAAAGTCAAAGATATTCTTGCACAACTTGTTTAGACTAATAAATAAAATTGTGTCCATGAAATTCCATTAACGTGGTTAAGGCTTATTGGACTTTTACAATTAAGTTCACGAGTTTGATAAGAGCAGAGATGAACGTGGGCTGGTAGTATCACTCCAAGCATTGAGGTGTGTACGATAATAGCACGTAGCACATAGGCTTCAAACAAGCAATGAATGTAACTTCAAAGTATTGTCTTTGTTAGCCGAACGATTGTATGGCATAGCTGAGAATGGTGGTATGGCGTTAGGTTCAAAATAAGGACCACAATATCAGTAGCAGTAGCGGTAGCTTTTTGTTTTACAGTTGTTGAAAAAGAGTCTTTTTTTTTTCTTTAATTTTTCTTTACTACTTTACAATATTAAACCACAAAAATAACATCTTCGCGCACCATGCGTGTTGGGTGAATATATTTCAATAGACTACCTTTGAGCTAACACACGTTTTCCAGAAGCGCAAGATCGCTTTTTTTGTTTGATTCTTTTCTTTCTTTTTTCTGTTTTTCTGTTCTCTTTTAGACAACTACTGTTTTCTTACTTAGATGTCGTTGCTACAGCAGACGGTTGATCTACAAGAAAGTTGAGTTGAGTAAGAAAGTCAGCCATTGACATCTGTGATCTCATCTCCGGCTTTTTTGCAATCGTTGCGGTATCTTTCTGTTTGACTGGTCTTTGAAATCTTTTTTTGGGACTTGCTGGTAATGGTTTCTTTGGTTTAGGTCTTCTTGATGATGGTGTCGGTATAGGACTCTTAGGTAGAACAGGAGGTAGTTTCTTTGGTGGTACTCTAGGCGCAGGAGACTTTGGTTTTGGTATTCTTGGTTTAAATGTACTTTTAGGTGAAGGAATAGGTTTCTTTTCTTTATGTGGACGTCTGTTCGGAGGAAAACCTTTCTTTGGTGGTACGTAAGGTAGTTGTTTTGGCTTTGGTGTATATTTCGGTATTGTCTTCTTTGGTGGTCTTCTGACAAGAGGAGCTGGTCTAGGAACAGATCTTAAAGGACCTTTTGGTGTTGGTCTTGATACCAAACGCCTTTCGGGAGCTTCACCGGAAGAGTAACTAACTTCCTCATCTGAACTTGATATTTCGAATTGAACCATACTTGATTCTTCATCGTCTAATATTGGATCGTCTGGTAAAAAATCGTCGGGAAGTATTATATCGTTTTCAACTAGAATAGAAAAAAAATCACGTGAGAAATCTTGCTTCAAAAAAAAAAAAAAAAAAAAAACACGTGTATTACGTGACGCTTAATTAATATCTTATCGTACCTTTAAATCCCAGTAGATGTGTTACTAGCCATTGGCCCGAACTTTCTCTTCTTGTTCTTTTTGGTGCTCTTTGATGAGGGCTTCTATTTCGCTAATTTTTTTGCATTAGATACAACACGTGGAAAAACCGAAATATCGAAGTAAAAAGCCGAGTTCTATTATGATATTTTTTGAAGCTGATAACCAGAAGTTAACCCCCTTTTAACACCCTAAAATACCAAGGTATCTTATTGACACGTGATAAGACAGTAATTTCGTAAAAAACTAATAAAAGGAAAATAAAAATGATCACCTTTTTTATGAAAATTTCAAAAGAAAAAGGTTTACGTACGCCTGGACGGTTAAGAGCAAGGTTTGGAGATGTTCTTTGGTTTTTAATCGGTCCATTTGGTTTTATGGGTTTAATTTGCTTGGCTATTGATGGAGCTGAACTTGTTCGTCGTAGTGCATGTCGTGGATTAGCTGGTTTGTTTGAAGATACCGTAGCTTCGATATAAACAAAACCAACAACTTGATTACGCTTAACACACTCAACCCATTGTCCTTTCTTTTTCGCTGAGAAACTCTTAAGACTTACTACACATTTACCAATCTATCCTGGAGTCAATCAGCTATTAATCACCATGGTTTTTCAAAAAACCCAAAAAAACAAAAAAAAAAAAAAAAGATTCTAAAGGTATCCTCTTTAGTGCTTTGTTTTGGTTTCTTTTTTAAGTCTGTTGGGCGTTGTTGGGTTTTGTTTTTCTTTCTTAATTTGTAGAACATTCGAAGGCGTATATTTACGTACAATACGTTGTGTTGTTGTCCGTATCAGCTGTACACTTAAGACACTGTGCTCAACATCAATATTTGGTGATATATAACTCCCTGTTTCGTTCCATCTTACCTCTCCCTGCACGTGATATATGTTAGAGAATTAGGTTTTTAAAACAAAGATCATTTCTAATAGGACTGAATTCTTATTTAAACGTATTTTGGAAAAAATCGAAACAACACGTGACAACAAAATGCTGAAAGCGATGTTTTTTGTATTAATCGTTTTTGAAAATGTTAATTTTTTTTTTTGTTTTTTTACCTTTATTTGCGCTACCCCCTTTGTTTTACATATCATAGTACGTTGTTTAAGCGTCTCATCTACTAGCTCTACTGTACAGTATATTTTCTTTTTACCTAGCGCCGGTTTGTAAATCAGGGGCAACCTTCGTTTCTTTTTTTTTATATCAAATCACATCTGTATTACCTTTATACTTGGCAGATGTAATACCCACCTGCAATTCCATCTTGCCTTGTGGCGCAAATGGTACAGTTTTTAGCGCAACCAATTAAATCAGCCCTGGCAGAAAAAGTCAAACTGAGTTGGAGATGAAATGGGCATTGGGTCGCTAGTAGTAGCTGAAAGATACTTGATTGTACAGTTTTTACGTAAGATGGAACCTGGTTTTTAACTAAACCTATCTAACAAGCGAGATTGCACTGGTTTGCTGTCTTTTATGCTTACCTTCTTGGAGCACGTGATTCTAAAAAGAACCACAGTAATTACACCAAAACATTTCTAGCAGGGAAAAAAAACCCAGCCGGAGTACTTGTGTCGCTGTACTTTAACTAACACCGTGCGCCTTGCTCAGGTAATTAAGGTTTTATTTAAACGCCTTTATCTAGTAGGTGTGTTCACCAAAGATCTAGAGAACCGAACCATACTAGAACCCTTACCATACGGCACTCACAGTTGTTAGCTGACCTGC
Source organism: Trichosphaerium sp. ATCC 40318 (assembly GCA_038496445.1). Lineage (NCBI taxonomy): Eukaryota > Discosea > Flabellinia > Trichosidae > Trichosphaerium > Trichosphaerium sp. ATCC 40318. Next base: position 163,848 of record JALMLS010000353.1, read on the forward strand.
TAAGTGTTGCGGTAGGATGAACGTATATCGCTAAGCTATTGATTAAAGTGATATCTTGACATGGTTAGTATTGTTATCTAGCGTCACCATCACCGTTACGAACCGAACTCTAACTCAAACAAATAAATGTAGGAACCGGTTTTTAAAGACAAGGTGTTTTTGGATTCTATTGAATACACTACTAGCTAGTAGATAATCCTGAGAATCATCAAAAGGTTGTGCAAGCACCTAAGGATTTAGAACTGCTGTCTCCATCATTTCAGTCCGTCTTTTGCTCTTAGTTCTTCTAATCGCAAGCAACAGCGCAAACCAGCAAGCGATTAACAATGTAATAAGAAAAATACCGAAAGTAGCAACCCAACATTCTAAAGAAAAAAAAAGTTAATCACTTCTTTTCAAATCCGTTCTTGGGGCACCGCCCATAAAAGACTCACTTTCTCCATAGCAAGTATTTATATCATCCCCTTCATCTATATTACTTTGGTAAAGATATCCTGCAAGTTCTTGTACACCAACAAAACCAAATGAGGTTCCGATGAATAAAATTCCTAGATTAAAACCAAAGTGTTCAGCACCAAACCAAGAGCTATGCGTAATTAGAATATAGAAATCAAATTCTTAGTTAAAGTTATTGCATACCTTACTAATATGGGTACAAGTGTATACGAGCTTCCATAAGCGAGTCCCGTCAGTATGACACTAACAAATAAAGTCCAAACTTGTTTCAATCCAAAAAGTAGAATAGTTTGAACAACAGTTATCAACACCATCTGCGCAAGTACCCACCTACAACCATTTGAGGAACTTATTCGAAATCGTCTAAATAAATGCAGTATAAAAAGGTTCTACTGAAAATATTTCAGTTTTGTTGTGGCAGTACCATGCGTGTTCACGATCCTGATAATGATGATAAGTAAGGCCTATCGCAACTCTACCAAGGCCATTAAATGCAGGAAGTAGAGCTGTGAGATAAGCAATGAGTTTAACCGATAGATCACCGCTTCCATGCATAGAAATTGTAATGTAAGCAATATTATACCTTTTGTATCTTAGCGTATGATTCTTGTCTGCATTTAGAAGTTGTCACGTACACAAGTGATACAACTGCTGACATCGAAGGTATAAACAAAATACATAGTATCCAATAATCCCATTGCTTCAGAGCAGCCAAAAGCGGTATTCGTTTTGATTTGCCTATTCTGTGTTGACATTGTACTCAGAGTGCTAACATACCTTGCTCTGGACCAGGTTTTGCTCTTGAGTTCACAAATATCACGCATAGAGTATAAGCCACCTATAGGATATTATCTATGAGTATGCGAAAAGATAAGTTGAAATGATTGATTTACCATATGAGTAATTAACATAAATAGAGCATAGTTTGACAAGTCTTGCTTTAAGAAATCATCGTCTCTACCAAATATTTGAGTGTATACCAGTGCAAATAAAGTCCCTGATACACCAAAAGCAGCGGTACTAATACCAATAACGAGACCTTGTAACGAGAAGTTAAACATTAAAGTTTGTAGGCGACGCTTCCTTATCTTCATGGTACCTTTATGACGTGCGAATTGCATGACCATAGCTTTCATACTACTAATGTACGCAGAACTCTTGTAAAAGGTGAGGATAGTCAAAAATAACTTTACAAATAAATCACGTGCAAAGTGTTAAAAATAGTTTACTTTTATTCCAACAATGCACTTTGGTAAATTTTTATTTAACGTACCTCACCAAATCCAATCAGTGCAAACGTGAATACAAATAACGCAACACTTGTATTATCGGTCCCTGTCAATTGCCATAGAAGCATATAACCCACCGAACTACTCACAAGGCCAAGAACAAAGCCTGAACCAGTGCCGTAATGATCAACGAGAAACCCTGTAAAAAATACGCAATTTTGCCTGTTGTTTTCAGCCAGGGCGTTAGCAGGGACACAAACTTACTTTATAGTCACGTGTACGCACATAAAATAACCGACTGAGCTTATTAAAGAGACTTCTCTTTGTGACAGGTTGCTTTGTTGTTTTAACGCTAATAACTAGTTGGTATATGTACAAGCAATCAAAGGAAATACGTAGGGTAAGAAAGAAAAGAAACTAGTGAAGAGACGGCAAAGTGCCTGCTTTTGTGTACTTCGCTAACGCTCGTGGGTATGTGGCATAGAGATATGAAGTTCGTACTCACCCTCAGAATAAGCATTGAATGAACCGATGAAACTACCGGCAAATAGCTGTGCTATCACACAGCATACGAACGTAATTGCTAGCCGTACTTTGAACATACTCTCAGATCTGTGGCTAAAAAACAATCCACAACTTAACAACAAAAGACTGTTCAACAGCTAAAGCCTCAAATGTTTAATCAACTGTTGATATCACGTTGTTTGTTATTTTTTTATTTTGTCACGTGGACACTTACTTTTTCCAAAGCGTTTAAATTACTCTAATGTATGTACTAGCATTGTAAACCTTTGAACCGTAATGTGAGTTCCCAAAAAAAAGCTAACAAGACCCACGTCGACCTTTTTATGGAAATGTCTGAATACATAGTTTACTTATTACCACACGTCAAACATAATGTCACCAAGTACCATACTTTTTGTTGGTATTTGTTTGGTTTTAGCTGTCCAATCCAGAAGCTATTCTGTTGGAGACACTCGCGTTCTATTCACAGATGACTCATACAAACTCTCCTTTGATAATGGCATGACATGGTCCTTTTCATACCCAACAAGGCACACAATGAAGCTACGTTACCAAAACTTCGACCCTCTCGCCGAAGAAGCACCAAAAGCGCCAGAACACTTGGACTTTTCTAACGCTAAAAAACTTGGGTCAACTATCAATACCCATTTGATTCAATTCGAGACTATCGCCCTTGCTGCATACAAAGAAGAGCTAACCGAGAAGTATGGAATGCAATTTCACTATCCAATGCCAGATCAAGGTTACATCGTTTCAGTAAAAGCAGGCACGTGACGGTAGCGCGAAGCGACAAAATAAAAGAAAACCGTTAGTTTTACCTTTCCAAGCGATTTTCTCAATCCAGTTTTGGGCTTCCCAGCCATACTCATTCCCTTTTTCTAGGCACTGATCTTGGAGATATTGAGCAACTACCTTACGTTCGTTGGGTTGGAGAATACGCACCTCAATACAAACTTCAACTGGATATTATCAACGACGCCCTTGACGAGAAGTTCTCTTCACGTGTTCGTAGATACAATATCATGACCGTTACCAAGGTATGTGTATAAAAATTGTAGTTATATTACGCTGTAATAACTGTTTATTGCGTAGGAAATCCAAGTTGAGCTCATCGCAAAGATTGAGCGCCTTGGTGCTACTGTATTTTACTCGACTTTGAAGGGTTTCAGGATTGAAGCAAGCCTTTCAAAATCTGACCTTATGACTGTCGCCCACCTCCATGAAGTATTATCAATTGATAACTGGAGCAAACCTGAAGATGATATGGATATCGCCAGAATGATCAGCGGCGCTGATTACGTAGAAAGAGCACCAGGCGTTCCAGTAGGGTACGATTTTTCTTCCTTTTCTTTGTTCTCCATGATGCATGCCGTTCTCGCTTTTATGCTTTGAATACTTGCTCAATTACTTCCTAGATACACTGGACAAGGTGTTAGCGGAGAAGTACTCGATTCTGGTTTAAGATCAACCCATCAAGACTTCAGATACCTCAACGACAACCTTAAAGTCAGAACAAACTCTGGTTCCACCTCTCATGGTACAAGTGTTTTCGGTATCATCTTTGGAAACGGACAAGGAAACGCAAAAGCAAAAGGACTTCTTCCTTCTGCTGCTACAGCTATTTTCGGAGCGTACGTTACATCTTTCACTCTTTATTTTTGTTTTATTTTTTGCACGTGACCAAAAAAATAACTTGACCTTCAACGTCGTATTTACTTATTTCCGAATAGTTACGGAAGCCTTGGAGACCGTTACACGTACACTGAAGCTCTTGTTGATCCATCAGGTGAATTCAGAGCTGTTTTCCAAACAAACAGTTGGGGTGCTGCTCAAACAACTGAATACACTTCCATCTCTGCCGAAATGGACGATATCATCTTCAAGACAGATCTTTTGATCTTCCAATCCCAGAGTAACACCGGAAACACCAGAAGCCGACCACAAGCATGGGCCAAGAATATCGTATCTGTTGGAGGTGTTAAACATAAAGACACCCTAACACGTACTGACGACGAATGGACAAGAGGTGGAAGTACAGGACCTGCTTCAGATGGAAGAATCAAACCAGATTTATGGCATTTCTATGATTACATCTTCACGACATCAAGCTCTTCTGATACATCATACACACCTTCTTTCGGTGGTACTAGCGGTGCTACACCTATCACCGCAGGTTACAGTGGCCTCGTATTCGAGATGTGGGCAGATGGCGTATTTGACGGCGCGCCAGGAAAAAGAAGAAACGTATTCGATTCTCGACCACACTCTTCTACTGCCAAGGCTCTTATGATCAACACAGCCTTCCAATACGAATTCAGCGGACTCGCTGCTGATTACGGACGTTTCAAGCAAGGATGGGGTATGGTAGACCTTCAAACAATGTTCGACGTTGCCATCGACCACGACTGGAAGTTGCCTGTTCTTTGTGATGAATGCAACCCAATCGGACAATCCCAAACACATACATACACAACAGCTGTACCTCAAGTGACAAATCCTTCTTACTTCCAAGCTACACTTGTATACAGAGACCCAGCTGGATCTCCAAGTGCAAGCAAGCAGTTGATCAATAATATTAACCTCCGTGTTACTTCACCAAGTGGAGTTCAATACTGGGGTAATAATGGTCTTGATGTTGCTACTGAATCTGTTTCCGGTGGAAACGCTGATCTTGTCAACAATGTCGAGAATGTTATTATCGCTAAGGCTGATTATGGTGTATGGACTGTAGATGTTATTGGTACTGAGATTAACCAGGATACAAGACCTGATACTGATATCGCTGATGTTGGATATTCATTGGTTGTTACTTTTGGAGCAAGTCCAAAATAAATAAATCAGTTTTAGACTTTTTAACACCAAGTTAGTTTTTATTTTATTTGAAAACATGCTTCCGACTTGACCTGTATTCGCACATTTGATAGAAATGAGCTTTGACTGTTTTAACTCGGATATAAGAATAATCACGTGCAAAAACACTTAGCTGAATGCAATGTTTTGGCGTCAGCTAGATTACAGTCAACAAACTCAGAACGTGTTAACACAACTATATCAAGCACTGTCTCTAATGTCGATTTCTACAAATATTTCTTGCAAGGTGAAAACTGCAATGGCTAAAACAGTAGTAGCGCCACTTGATGTTATTAAAGTGTTGAATTCATAAACAATTCTGTAAAACACTTGTGGTTTTATTGTTACATAAGAATGCATTTGTCTGATTTATTAGAACCTTCTTTTAATTTCATACCAGCTTGAAGTGTAAGTTGTACCAATTCGTCACAGCCTAAAAAAAAAACCAATCAACAAAATCATTCAATGTCTCCATTACCTTGCTTGTTCTTTGCTGAGCATTCAGCATGTGAGGCAGCACCAAGTTGTTTAGCCAACGTTTGACCCTATTGGATGTTATTACTACTGAACGATAACCATCACGTGATGAAGCAAAAAAGGTGTTTGGCAACGAAAGCTCATTTTTTCGAAACGAAAAATCCTGGTCATCAAAACACGTACCGCAGCTGATGCTACTTTGGCGGCATCGCCCGTCAAGTCAGTCTTTGTTGCACAAACAATTAGTGCGAATTCCTAAAGTCACGAAAGTAAATTGTAGGACAGCAAAATAAAAAGGTTTACTCACCTCTTTGTTCACGTGCTTGCATACTTCAGGATAATATTTATCCTTCACAGCGTCAAACGACTCTGTAGAGTCGACCTCGTAGCAAATTACAAAAACATCTGTTTGTGGGTAGCTGTGGTGGGAAGGTGAGTACAAACTTACACTTCCAACAAAAAGCGAAAAAGAATTTTACAAAACGGTATTTTATACCTCAATGGCCTCAATTTATCGTATTCAGGCGATCCTAACAATAATTAAAACGTACTGCGCCTATTGCCGTTGTTTTTAATAATAGTTATACCCGCCTAAAGATGTGTGAGCGTAATCTTTTAAAGCATGCTTACAGTATCCCACAGTGCTAGAAAATAACGTCAACGGCGTAGAAAGCAGGAAGAGCTAACGTACACACTTGAACTTGTCTGTCCTTGTAATCCAAGGCAATACTGTACTCTACAACGTGTTACTAGCACATCAACATGCCTGTAGTACCATCAAATACAGTTGGCACGTATCTAGCAAAAATGAGCAACATAATGGAGAATTAATGATTGTAGCACCCTGCAGGGAACTCCTTTGTTGCGTAGGTGGTCAACAGACTTGTTTTACCAACCTAATTGTTTAACGTTAACAGTTTGTCAAAATGCGTAATTATAACGCGTGCCCCATCGTTTCCAACGAACACCACCTTCAGACTCTCCATTTGTTGTTACTGTTCAAACTGTTAGCCTAATGGCTTTTGGTTCATTTGGAATTCGACACCCAAAATCCACTCAATTTTTGTCAAGGTTTCGAGCCTCAACTCAAACAACGAACAACAGTGCTCTGGAACCTTATTGTGTTTTACACTTGGCTTGTTTTTAACCAGCACGTGGTTTCGTTGCCACGTGATTCAGGTGATGGCTATTTACCATGACGACTTCGAAAACAAGTTTAACTTCAGCTGGGATTGATCAAAATTAAACAGGATTTACAATGTACAACAATTTATTTACAAATAATACAACGTGTAGCCCGTGATGACCACAGGTTTGAAAAATAGTACACAGAGACGTGTGGCAATTCCACGTTCACTATGCCATGGTAGCTCGTCGTAGGTGCTTTCTGCTTGTACATTTGGATCTTTTAGCTGGTTTTGTTATATCTGTTGAATGTGCTTTTTGTATCCATGCATGTCGTCTTTCTTCAAAGTTTGCTGATGCTTGTTTGCTTAGTTTAGGCTTTGGAGAACTAGCGTAATGGCTTATTTTCTTTCTAAAGATTTGCTTGTTCGTATCCTGAAGGGAAAAAAATATTAGCTAAAAACTATCACAAAAGCATGAAGAGCAGCTCAACGTACGTCATTTTGAACAACATTGCGGCCAGAGGGTCTTGGTGATCGTGGTGAACGTATTCCTCGTTTTTGTTCGAGCACGTTTACGCGATATCTTAGGGATAGGACATTGTCTAAAAAGAGAATAAACATCAAAAGAAGAAATGACCTTTGTTGTTTGCTGAAATAGAAATTTCAGGAATATTCATTTTCAAAAGAGAAACCGTTTCAGGTACCTTGTACATCCTCTAGACCGGCTCTTATATATCGAAGGTGAAGTAGAACGCCTTTTAGTTTTTCTACCTACGCATGATGAGTAAGCGTCTTCATATTTTTACGAAATGGCGATAAAATAGATGAGACTTACAGTAGCTTCTTGTTCTGTCATTGGTGTTTCAGAAAGGTGAACTGAGTTTCTTCTCTTCTTAATACGCTTATGTGGTACTTTAGACGTAAGAGTAGAACTACGAGAACGCATAGACTTCTTTATTTGTTGCATTGCGTCAGTTGTTGTTGTATAAAATAAGTGATTTCAGATCTTACTTAATTTACCCGGTTACCGAGGGTCATGGCGGAAAATAATTACCCGCAATTCTTAATTAGTTTATAGTTATAGATGTATTAAACGCGCTTTTGATATCAAAGGATGGAAACTATTTGAAGAAAAAGAGTCTAGGCAACAACCGAAAATTCGCAGACTTTTCATTCACGGGGCTATTTTTTCTTCCGGTGAAAAGTCAGTTTCTTGAATTCAACCGCAATATTTCTCAAAGAAGCTATATTTAAAATAACTGCATACGTTACAGCATCTCACTTACGTTGCTCATTTGAAGATTCGGTTGTTTGATTATTCCGCGGGACGGGATTCCGGGCAAACTGGCGGCTCTTTTAAATAGCGGTTTATGGAGGCGAACACACTTTAAACCACTCATGCTGTTTAGTAAAAGATGTATGTGAATGTACACCGAAGCGATAGGTGAGTGATAGCAAGTAACTCAATAACGCAATAACCCCTTTTGACAATCTCTAGTTAAGCGTAGAGAGGTTATTGTTTATCACACTACATTTGTTGATTTTGCTTTTTTCGTCGTGCTATCACTGTATAGTATCACGCTATCTATTTATTGGCTCATGACGAATTCATACATACCGGGTGCGTTGTGTACATTAATGTCCGCAAGAACTGCTCGGCGATCGCAAACTAAAGGCACTTTCTAGTGCTGTCTCAGACAGCAAAACCATTGTGAACAGCAATGATAAAAACGCTTTTTTTTTTGTTTAGCACGTGTTTGAGGTTGTAGATAGACATTGGCAGTTAACACGTGCACGCAATAATTTTTAACCAAAGCTAATTGTTTATTCAAATGTTCTTTGACGACAAAATGATGTTCTTTTTTTGTGCTATCATTGTTACTTCTGAGTTTAATTAAAGCCTGTCAACTAATTTGCTAAGTTGAGGTACATTTTCAGGCATCTTCTTGCGTTTACGGACTTCAGCAACGATTTTAGTCGCTAGGTTTTCTTCTTCGGCAAGAGGATCTTTGTCGATAATAGCCCAGTGCGAGAAAATCATAGTTGGGAAGCCTTTACCGTGAGTTGCTTCTCTCAAAGCAGCAGTAAATCCGAAGCTCTCAATGACGGGGACGTATCCACGAAGTACGTACATTGGAGTACCTTCTTTGGGGACTAGAAGAGAGGTGTCAGTGTTTGATTTATAAAGTGTTACTGCGTACTCGCTTCCTCTTCATAACCACGTCTTTTTTGTATCACAGCACGTGATTGAGATAGCTCACTGAAAGGACATTCAATTTCAACAAGGTACCATGGTTCCATTATCCTAGGACGTGCGCACAGTTGGGCACCGTGCATTGCTCTTCTAGTAGGTGTACAGATTTGGCTAGGTCCACGATGATTGGAATCAGGGTGAAGTTTGGCGTCGATGAGGTTGAATCTTACTCCACGAAGAGGTTCTGCGCAGAGTATACCATGAGCTGCAACACCAGAACTGAATTCTGAAGTTATGTAGCCTTCGGCTTCGTTCAAGTATGAAATACCGGAAGTTGTATTGACAACAACATTAGGGCCTGTATTTTCTGGTCCATAACCCAATATGCGTTGTGCTTCTACTTTATTCCATCCGTATTCTCTCGATAGTAGAGAAGCGCGAGCCTTATTGGTGCCTTCTTTTTCGAGAGTGCCACTGAAGAAAGAAAGTTAGAAAACTGTCTAACATAAGTTTGTGAAAGTGTATTCTTGTACTTACTCGTCGATTGCTTTTATTGTCTTTTCGTCAAGAGGTTCGGCAGTGAATTTCAGTCGGTTGAGTTTATTCGATGACTTGGCTAGACATTCTTGGGTTGACTTTGCTGTTACAGTTTCAGAGAAACTGACCAAAGGTTTCGAAGTGACAATGTCAATTCCGTCACCAAGGAATTTTCTCAAGTCGTTCAAGCTTGTTTCGAGATGAAGTTCTCCAGCTCCGGCAATGATGTATTGACCTTTTTATAGTGTTAATTTTTATAATAGAAGCGTGTCAAGTACATACCAGTTGAGTCATCGACAAAAGTCTTAAGGCAAGGATCTGCCTTAGTGAGTAATTTAAGGCAATCATTGAATTTCTTTCTCTGGCCTTTATCTTTTGGTTCTACTGCCACTTGTACGATAGGACTTACACTGAACTTCATAGGAGCGATAGGGTACGCTGTTGGACCATCAGTAACGGTACCTAGAGGCAAAGATAAGCATCCAATACAAATAAAGAAAGCAGTTTTTTTGGTAAGTTAATAGTTTCATACCTGACTTGAGTAGATACTTGTCTATACCAGCAAGACCAACGATGTTACCACAAGGTATTGAGGAGCATGCTTCGTAGTCTTTACCTCTGAGAAGGAAAGAGTTGCTTATAGAAGCCTTTCTTATGCTCTTAGAGCCAGGTTCCACAACGTCTCCTCCCAGCACCAAAACTTTAGCGCCGGTTTTGACAGTACCAGAAAAGACTCTTCCATAGCAAATCTAAATTGGGAAGTTAGAATATTACGTAATAAAAGCGCTAGGTGTGTATTGCATACGAAGTTACGGTAGTTTTGAGTTGGAACTTGTTTTGAAACGAAAACATGAGAGGTCCATTTGGATCAGCTTCACGGATTGCTTTTGCATATTCGTCGTCCTGAGGACCAGTGTATAGGTTCAATACACGATATTTCTGGGCTTCAACAGGTGAAGGCAGGTGCTCAATCATCATATCTAATTATAACAATCAGCACGTGACAAGAAAGGGTTCGTATTACTAAAGAAAAAAAATTTGATTTACGTACTTCCTATGTTTTCTCCAGCAGGAAGCCATTCCATTAGTATTGCTTTAGCAAGTTTAGATCCGCGGAATTCCTTTTCGAATTGTTTGAGTTTAATACCCCAATTATCACAGAACTTTAACAGTTTCTCAGTTTCATTGGCTTCAGCCCACTTGTATACATTTTGTATTGGCTTTAGGACCATCTAGCAGAAAGACATGTTAACTAAATTGTAACAATGCTATAGAGAGCTTTGCGTCGTACCTTGACAAAATAACGTTGAAGAGGTTTACCAGACTTACTGACACCAGTGCTGTTAAATTTCTTTGTTTCGGGATCATAAAATTTATTGCCCCATAGTCTACGAAGGACTTTTTGAGGGTCAGCACCCATTTTTTTTGCTAGCATCTTAGCATAAGAAGGTAGGGTGAACGCCCAACCCATTTTACCAGAACCTTAAAGAAATAAATGAGCAACAGCACAAGTATTTTTCAAAAAGTTCTCATTTTTTTCTCTTTTTGTTTCTTGCACGTACCAAAAGACATGGTTCCCTTTAAAGGATGAACTGATACATCACCGAGTATTTCATCTTCGTATGTACTAAACAGGTTGTTCATCTGTGCTGCGATGCTTTCGAGTTGAATGTAGATGTCTTCCAGATCCCAGTCCTTTATTATGCAGAGGTCTACTTTATTAACATGCAGGACGGGGCGGATACGCTCTCCTAGAGCTTGGCGAGTTACAGTTTCGGTTTGTACCGATGCGCCCTTAATGACATCTACGACGACGAGTGCGCCGTCACTACAACAAAAACGTGAGAACAATACTTGAGCACCAGTAATAAAACGGTTTTTCGAACAAAAATCCTGTTTAGTTTTTCGTCACTCTTAACACGTACGTTATTCTTAGAGCTGCCGTGACTTCCGATGAAAAGTCCACGTGCCCGGGAGAATCGACAAGATTAATCAAGAAGTCTTCTTTGTCTTTGTTAAAAACTAGAGAAACTCCAGTAGATTTGATCGTAATAATACGTTCTTGTTCTTCTTTTGTGGTGTCCATACCACGTTTTTCACCCACATCTTGCTTACGTATCATACCAGAGCGGTACAAGAAGTTATCCACAAGTGTAGTCTTGCCATGATCGACATGGGCTATAAAAAGAGTGTAAGACTTGAGAAGAAACAAAGCAAGAAAGCTCAAAGTGTGTAATGGAAGTACCGATTACAGATAAGTTTCTGATGTTTTTCTGATTTGCGAGTTGTTTCGTTATTGTTTTCTGAATGAGAGTTAGAGAAGAGAGTCTTTGTGTGTCACGCTAGGAGATATAGTGTTTACCATGTTTTTAGTGGCTGTTTCCGGTTTTTTCGTCGTGCGTAGTTTAGAAGGTAAGAAGATTCTTCAGAGTTACTACAGTCGTCCATTAACTAGTCAAAAAAGACTAATTTGTTGTTGTATTATTAGATGTTGTTGATTGAGTTGCCTCTTTGTGAAAAAGAAGATATCAGTTTTATTTTTTTCAGAAATTTCTTCGATTCAAAATCGATTGTTTCTGTGAAGTACAGTGGTTGTGAGAATATCTCTTGAATACCAACAGTTTTGTATACGATAGCTTAACTCTTACGTGCAGGCATGGTTCAAACTTATTGTAAGCAACACCTGCGAAAATAAGTAGTAAGAATCAAAAACATTTCTTTGAAAATAGTTTTATTTGATTTACTTTGACTTTTTTCTTCCTTGCTTGATTGCGACGGTGGTTGGGTAAATTTAAACAACTATTACAGCTTCCTCTACTTTGATACGCTTTACAGCTCTCTTGATTTTGCTCCTTTGAACTGCTGATATTCTTCTCTTTGGTGGTTTTTCTACTCTTTCTGCATCCAACTCGTTGTCACCGTTTGTCACGGCACATAGGCTAAGGCTACCTTTTTCTCCTCTGTCTATGACCAAATCCATCTTCGATAAAGGCTTTAATGGCTTGTCAAACACCCAAACGCAAGAGCGCTTTGGTAGACCGTGAGCGCCTTTTTCTCGCTTGAAACCGACGATCTTGACATTGTATGTTTGCGCGAAGGTTTCTTGAAGAGCACGCATGTGCTCGGAATCTTCTGTCATAGCAAACCCAGAAACGTGTACATGGTGTCCGTAGTTCTTAAAGTTTACTAGCAAGTAGTTTTCATGCTCACGAAGGAGGGAGAGGATACGTTTTGCTATTTCTTGGTCTTCTTTAAAAACTACGATAAAGTCACAATCGCCATTGTCTTCGAAGTTTGTCGGTGTCCTATGTGATGAGGTGTAGAATATCTCCGATATACGTTCTCTAAGCTCATTTCCTATATTACGTATTTGAGGAATACGGTGGTTGACAGGTGTCACTTCAATTGTGTGATACTTTTCTTGGTTAGCCTGACAAGAATAAGTCCACTGTTCGATAATTTCTTGGATTATGGGTTGCTGCTGACGTCTTGGGCGTTGATGAGAATGTCTATTGCCTGCAACAATCTACAGAAAGGTGTAAGATAACCTTACTCTAGAACAAAAGCAGACCATGTCAACGTCTGTGTCGTTCTCTTCACATTCTTCTTGTGAAGAATTGGAGGTAACACTCTATAGCGTAACTAAGTCAGTAAATTGGTTTAGCATGGATTGTTTCCGTACGTTTTCGCTTTGTTCATTATTAAAATATGAGTACACAAGGTTTTTAACGTCTTCGCCATAAGTTGCTTGTCCTCTCAGAAACAAGTCACGCAGTTTATTTCCTACTTTTATTGTAACACCAAACTGACGACAGTAAGCCCCTCTCAACCGGCAATACTTTCTTCTTGGAGGTAGATCCACAGGGTTGAGTTTTTGAGCCAAGTAACACCAAAGATATTGTTTTGCTGTAAAATGACTAGCAACAGTTGTTATATCATCAGGCACGTGTCCATTTAAAAAGTCTGCGGCTTTGACACTTTTTATGGTTTGCGAGACGTCTTCGCGGTTGGGAAAGGCCCAATGACCTTTACGAGGAAGTTGCATGCGTGAGGTATCATAGGGCTCGCGATCAGTGCTCATCACAAGTAGTATTGTTGATTTTAAGTTTTTAACGGTTAAAAAGTGTACGAAACTTGACTTGCAGTAAAATCACTAGCGGTACAACAAAGTTACGCCATTGAGGCATAGGTACAACCTTGTTGTTCCAACGGTATTTTTTTTCTCACGTGACTTTTCCATAAAAAACAATGGACCGAACACTGAACCCAAAGATTGTAACATTTAATTGGGAGGTATTTATTTTATTCTTTGGTAAGCGTAACAATAGTTGATTTGAGGAAGGCTATATTTAGTTGCCTGTTACAGGAAGTTTATGAGAAGTACCACCCCATTTAGCATAGTCGATCCTGTAAAATGGAGCGAGTTGGAAGATACCTTGAAACTTTTTATCAGGCATATCCTTGTCGAGTTTTGGGAAGCTGAACGTCCAGTACTTGGTTTTGGATCTAAATAAATACAGTTAATAATTGAAGGCTTGATAGATGTATCGTATAGCGTACTCTCCAGCTGGAATATGACCAAAGTCAAAAGAGACGACATCTAGATCCATACTAACACCACCAGTTGACATACTTTCACTATGGAATGGAGAGTTTTCATCAACATCAATGATAACTTTGCAGTCGCGGATAGGGATTGGGAGCTTGTTGGTGAAGGTGACGGATTCTCGGTATACAGTATTGTCCTTGAGATTAGGAGGTACAATGTACTCAACCTTGGTAGCACAATCTTGGACGCAAACAGTTAGGCCTCTTCCACCTGGGTATACAATTTCCCAAAGTTGGTTGTCGGCGTTTGTTCTGTCTTCCTGAACAATTTGAGTCTCTGGAGCGTCTGATGATCCAGGTACAGTTAGAGCTTTACCTGATCGCACATTAACGAATACAACATCTATTGAGTAAGGTTAGATGAAGCGCAAAAGTGTTGAGAAAAAGCAATTGTGAAGCATGACTCTTACGTTCGCCTTGAGCTTCAATGTAGAACTGTTGGTTGTCTCCATTGTGGTAATGATACTCAATTAAAGGCGCACCATTTTCAGTGCTAGCACCGCAAATATCCAAAACCTAGCGGGGAAGTAAGTCAATCAGACAAAAAACAAGAGGCCTACAAAGAAAAAAAAACTGAAAAAAAAAAAAGTGTACCTTTCCTGAGAAGTGACATACGATCTTATAGATTGGTTTCTCGAACGTACCACCGACTTTTTCAGCAGTAAATAGCTGGTTATCATACGATGACTTTTTTCGACCATATTGGATAACTGGAGTACTGTCGGCGTTGTCAAAGTACTTACAGTCCATAACCAAGCCGCTGTGCTTGTTTCTAATGAAAATAGGACCAATTGATTTTTCTCCAATGCTGGGCTTGTTTTTGTTTCCAGGTTCCATTGTACGCTGCGTAGAGAACATCCACTCACCGAGAACACTAACCCATACAAGATAGTATGTTGTGCCCTTCCACTTGAACGTTATTTCTTCCTCAAGGCCATCGGCGTTTCTATTCTTAAAAGTGAGGTTTGTTGCATCTTCACCATTCACTTTGAGCCATTTCAGAGATGTCTTGGTCCAGCTTCCCTGCGCAGAAGTTAGTGAAGTGAGTTGGCTACCTCATGCAGATACTATGAAGTAAGAAGAACGCGTTTCCCTTGAAACTAAGAACAAAGAAGAACAAACTTTTAACAGTTTTAGGCACCACGTGCATTCAAAAAACTACACGTGCCTTGGTAACGTCGAAGCATGCTGTTAATGTCAAATCGCCGAACGTGTAAGTATACTTGTAATCTCCACCTTCGCTCATGTTTTTATGCTTGTAAGAGTTGTTGTTGTTGCGTTTGTGGTTAAATTATGAAGCAAAACATGTTATCCAAATGAATGTGTTGCCGTTGACCGACAAATTTATTCAGATAAGAGTCAAACGTTGAATCTGTCAACGCGTGTTGTTATGTTGAGCAAACTGACTTCTGTAAAGGACCACCTGTAGTGACATGCTGCAGAGAAAATATTGTGTGATTTCGCTCATCTAGCTTGCTACAATTGCGAGCGTTTTGTGATTGACTTTTCAAAAAACCCATGTCACTACTCTCACATTGCCAAGACGTTTGTATTTCCTTTTCTTTGCTAACAATTGTAGTCTTGGTTGTATTTGAGTGGTTTTTATTTGAAGCTTTGAATTATTGGCCAGGTTTGAAACTAACGAGCTGCAGCTCCCAAGTTAACTTTTCAACTGTAGGCCTACTGTTTTTTTTTCAAACAAGATTGTGGTCATAATTATAATACAGATGTATAAAGAGCCATTCCTTTGAACCCAGTATCGTAGCCTAAGACAACCTTAGAACATCTAGTCTAGTAATAACTGGTACAGTAATGACATTGTCAATCCAAAGGATTCACAATAAAGAATTAAAGTAGATGGAGAAAATCCAGTTGTTTTGCTTTTATAATTAAAGCAGGTACGTTAAATTCGTCTATCAGATAATATGTTCCTAACACTTGCAACAACTTCCCAGCCATTGCTCTCATCATCACTCCAGGTAATGATAGCAGCCGAGACTAAAGTCTATAGCAAGTTCTGAGGCACGACATCAACGTTGCCATTTAATTGTAAGTTATACTAATTGCATGTTCGTCAGGTGCGCTATTATTTGGTATTTGCTCTGAATATTAATTTAGCCTGCACAAGTGAAGACTTCCTCACAAAGACGATTGAGAACTTAGACAACTTGTTGTCAGAAACTTCCAGTAATTCGGCTAAATCAATTCGCTGAACTATTAACACAATATCTTTTGAAAAAAAATCACATGTTCTCATAGTACTATAAGAACATAGAGGTACCTCTATACGAGTTGATTCAGAAGCGCACTTGTAGTTGGTTTTTTTTTTTTTGTGTTTTTTAAGCAACAAGTCGACTAATTGTGTTTTCGTATTCCTGTAATAGTTTACAATCGTGCCGTTATTAAAACCATATAATACAATACAGCCCAACAACTGCTGCTTTTGATTCTTCTTAAAAATCAACCACAGCTATAGAAAATGAACGCATTACTTATCTTAATAGCGACTTCAATTTTATGTACTTGTACGGCTCTCTATCTCCCTCATTGGAATATACTAGTTCTACCTTGTTAACATTCTAATTAATAGCGTACGCTCTAAGTGCAAACGAGTGGGGTGACCTACGAGAACTTGGTGTTGAAGAAACTCTAGTAGACGGTGAGGATATCTACACCCCTTTCGTTGCTGCTGGAGATATCACCGGTCAAGGCCCTACGATTTGTGTAGTATCTTCGATTCAAATTACCGACAAACGCGTTGTCA
The DNA here is from genome assembly GCA_038496445.1 of Trichosphaerium sp. ATCC 40318. NCBI lineage: Eukaryota > Discosea > Flabellinia > Trichosidae > Trichosphaerium > Trichosphaerium sp. ATCC 40318. Next base: position 180,615 of record JALMLS010000353.1, read on the forward strand.
ATGATCCGAGTGGTATATCTGTGGTAGTACAGAGTATGACTCGAAAATCTACTTTAAGAAATTGGCTAATTGTGTTTTAGGTTTAGGTTCTAACAAAACGGCCGTATTCCGCTTCTCGGGCATAGACAAACCACATGGCGTTGTGTATGGGCGTAATGAATTCGCATTTGTTTATTGCAAAGGGAAAATTAATAAGCGTGGTTTGGGTGCATTAGGATGTTGGATGAGATTTGTAAATGCAAACGAATCAGGAGTGCGTTGGTTTTTTTTTTGGTGACTACCTAAATTTAAAGTCCTTTCTTTGATCACGTGATAGACGCAACAAATGAGACTTTTAGGCTTACTTATTTGTTAGATATTTGAGTTATCAGAACCAATTCAGTTTATGTTCTCACAGGTGGTGGCTCCGCTCATATATGGGTTTTTTTACGATCAAAGTGAGGCAGAGTACTTTTTTTTTGCGTAAGTACTAATGAAAGTAGCTTCCAACATGTATGTCATTGTGAATGACTTTAAAAACTCTGGGACAGTTTCTCCTATATACGTTGATGCAGTATCAAGGGATATCAGATTTCCAATAAATGAACCAAACGCTGTTGTCTGTACGTGATAAAAAAAACCGATGGCAGATGAATAGTTACTAACTTTTTCTCCGAAGTCTCAAGATCTCGAATTTCTGGCAGCGATGCAACAGTGGGAAAAGATGGATGTATTGTATCTAGTTTCAGAAAAGACTCCTCTGAATATGGTATTGTACGGATAACATCAATAAAAGGCAACGAAACAGTAAGTAAAACAATAAAACTCAATACAGTTCACATTATATCTTTACATTCCCTAAACACTGTCTAGTTCGCTTTTGAACATATTATCATAAATACTACCAACTTCATATCAACAAACATGGAACTAGCTTACGATCCAATATCAGAACGTTTCGCTTTGATTTATGGAGAAATACAGTTTAGAATGCAAAGTGCTCAAGCAAAATTGTTGCTCTTTACTACCACATGTGAAGTTAATGCAACAGTTACAATCATTGACACTATGAACATAACCTCGGATTTTGCGCGTGGATACTTGGGCTTCTCGCTTGATGTATCATATTCAGCGGAAAGTTCGTTCGTTGCAACATACGCCAATGGCTCTGATACAACACACATGGTCGCAATATCGGGATCATCAATTGTTGATAGCCCCCTGCCAGTCAACATGTTTACTGAATCTTTCCTTCCTCGTATAACATGGCTTCAAGGACCTTCTTCGTGTGGACTAGGAGTTGTAAGTCATCAACGTCTGTTTGATAAGAACCTCTTTTGTATTAAGTTATTTTTCTAGATTGTAGCTCAGACAGTTCCCAGTGACTGTAACTCAACAACATCTTATATTATTGTTGACGAATCACTTAACATATTCACATGTCCACCAACAACTGAGCCTCCAACAACTGGACCTCCTTCTGACGAACCAAGCACTGAGCCTCCTGTTAGTCAACAGCCAGCAGAAGAACCAACCACAGACTCGCCAGCTACCGAAACACCTATGAGTACCACACCTCCAACAACTGTATCGCCTTCAACAATAGCTCCTAGTAGTGGAAGCGATACCTACCATTTCATGAACTGTACCTTTTTCTTGATTACTCTATTAGCTGTACTTCTGTAATAAAACGAATAAAGTCTTTACAGAAAAGTCCTCGACTGAAAACCTTTGAATCCTTGTTTTGGTTCTTGAAAATGTCAGAAGCAACAAAAGCTACAGTACATCGTTATATCCGGCCAGTTAGTATCCGCGACGCAGAGGCTATCGCTAAACTCTATAACTACTATGTCAAGACCGCTATAGCTACTTTTGAGGTCTCAACAGTTTCTGCGTCTGAAATGGCGAATAGGATAGCTGAAACAACTAAAACATATCCGTGGCTTGTCTATGATGATGGAGAGATACGAGGATATGCTTATATAACTAAATGGAAGAAGAGAAAGGCGTACTACAAGTCAGGAGAGATAACTCTATACGTTGATAAGAATAACAAGAAAAAAGGAATAGGTTCAGCTCTTTATGCTTCTCTTTTAATAAAAGCACGTGATATAGGATTACACGTGTTACTAGCGGGTATATCTTTACCTAATAGAGGTAGTATCGCAATACATGAGAAGTTCGGTTTCAAAAAAGTAGGCGTGATAAAAGAGGTTGGATACAAGTTTGGAAAGTGGGTAGATGTTGGATATTGGCAACTTATTCTTCACCACTCTAGTCTGTAACGTTCATCATAAAAAACAACTTTGGGGTTCAAGTCAAGGCACTCATGTGAAGTAACACTTATGCTAGTGTCAGAAAAGTACTTCGCATAAGCAAATAACACAAACACGTGGACATTTCCAACGGCAATGATTAGTGTTATGACTAAATGCAAGTAAACAATGAACAAAACAAATTCTTTTCACTTTATTTTTGATAATGGAAACAAATAACAAATGACTGTTTTAGACAGTTCTAGGTGATGCTCTAGATACAAGGTCAATGATAGGTATTTTATCATAGTCAACCACTTCACTGCCTTTTTCATAAAAGCATACTCTCTTCGAACTGCCATCATGATTCCACTCTTTGTACAAACCATGTTTGATTTCTTCTTCATCACTAGTTTTGATAACAAAGTAATGACACTTTAATTTACCATTAGCAAACCACTCTATTATCTCTACTGTCTTGCCATCAGAATCATCTCTCTTCATCTTCTCTTGTCCATTACGATATTGGTAGTATGTAAAACCTTTTTTTTCCTCTTTCTTAACATAAACATATCCGTTCTCGTCATAGTTGATATTCTCAACAACACCATTATAACACATCCGCGAATCAGGGATAATACGACCATCTTCGTCTGTTATCACACTGTAATCAACTTCCATGGTACAATCAATAAGCCCATTTCTATAACACGTGCTTGAATCAGAAATAATAATTCCGTTCTCGTCAGTCACCGTGCTGTACTCGAATTCCAGGGTACCATCATTGGACCACCTCTTCGTTTCAATAGCTGTCCCTCTGTTGTATACAGATGATTCTTCCTTACGTTTATTCTCGTACCAAGTACAATAAGCACCATTCAGTAATCCGTGTTTGTGATATCCTGATGTTTTATGATGAACACAGCCTTTATACCACTCACAAAACTTGCCTTCAGGCATTCCGTCCTTATAAGTAACAAGGCTTTTTAGATCTCCATTAGAGAAGAACTGTTTTTGGTGTCCTTCACGGATACCATCAACATATCTTTCTTCTTGGTATACACCACCAGAATCTTTGTAAAACAATTTGCGAGAACCGCAAATAAAGTCATACTTGAATTCGACTTCTTCTTTCTTCTCGCCAGTAGGGAAGTAAGTCTTCATAGTTCCATCAAGACATCCATTCACAAAAGGCATTTCAGACTTGACACAGCCGTTTTCATGGTATGTGAAGACCCAACCGTTCTCAATAAAGCCATCGTTGACATCAAATTTTTCGACAAGTTTGCCTGTACTATTGTATTGTAAAACTTCTCCATGTGGGACACCATCTTTGTTTGTATACTGTTCCATTAGGGCACCGTTTTCGAAATACTTCTGAGAAATACCAACAGGTACACCTTCGTCCAGGTACTCTATAGACTTAAGATTACCGTTACCATACCATCTCTTAGCAATGCCATGAGGTTTGCCAAGATAGCAAGCGAACTCTGTAATTTTTATCTCGTCTTCATTCCAGGTTTGTTGAAGACCATGTCTTTTCCCATTTTCGTGTTCATAGGAGCCCATCATAGTGCCATTAGCGTAATAGAATCGTGTGGCTCCGTGAACTTTGCCATTCCATGTTTGTTGAATAACACACTTTCCATCTTCTCCCCACGTTTGCTCAATGGCTGTATCACGCTCGTTGCCTGATGTGTAGCACTCGTACTTCCTTTTACCGCACTCATAGAACTCTTTCTGAAAGCCAAAAGGAAACGTATGAATTGCTGCTATAGCACCACTTGAATACCAACGGTACCAGAGACCACGTTTGTTCAAATCTTCATCGAAATGTGTGCTTACAGCTAAATCCTAAATTTAGGTATTAGTACGAAACGACACGCATTCTTGGATTGAATCTCAAGTTTTTTCTAAATTTGGTTTTTTGTTGAGAATACGTTACCTTTGATAGTAGATGCCATTTCAAGAACACCTCTTTGTCTAGAGAGCATATGTAGTGTTGAATGCTTGCGGGTAGTTTCAGTAGATGATTTATAGGTTTAGGGCCTATGTATAGCTTTATTGAGTGTATGTGAGAATACATCGTTGTTTATAGATGCTACTTGTCACTACTTGTGCTAGTTTCCCGATAACTTTGTAATTAGCAGAAAACTCAGGTATTTTTGACTTCAAAGGACCTCGGCCGAACATAACTCAAAACAAACAAAACCAGTATTGTTATAACAAGCGTTTGTACAGATTAGCTAAGGGCATTGAAATTAAAGAACAGGGAGCGTGAAGCTGGTTGAGATGCTATGTCGAGGGTTCATTAACTCAAGGTTTAAATTAGTCTTTTTCGTGCTCAGTCGTACATCTTTTGCTCCATTAAACGACCAAATCTATATCTTAGATACTCTCCATGACGCTTGTTATCTTTATAGTGTACAGAAACTGTAACACGACCTTGTGTATCCCAATATTTGTACAACCCTTCTTTCTTTCCATTTTCATAAACAATATAACACTGTTTAGCACCACCATTGTAATAAAACTGAGTATAAACCCCATTACGTAGGCCACATTTATAATGTGCCTTTAGTAATAAAACACCAGAATCACTCCACTTACAATCTTCACCATGCTTTAAATCATTTTTATATTGAGTAACACCAGCCTTAACTCCATTATCGTACCACTGATAAAAAGTACCCTCTCGTAATCCTTCAACAAAGGTTTCTTGTGTTGCTAAACTGCCATTTAAGTGCCATACCTTTGAAGTACCATGTCTTAAACCTCTCTTGTAAAAAGTTTGTTCAAGAAGCGCTCCATTGTCACGTGATTTTCTAGTAAACTCTCCAACGAGTAAATCTTCTTTGTATGTACCAGAATCGATATTTTGACCGCAAAAATATGTCACATAAGCGCCGTTCTTCTTACCATGAAGATAAGAGCAATCAATAGTCAGAGTTTTATGTATGAACTTGAAACGCCCGTGTTTGTTTAAATCTTTATCAAATCGTGAAGTAACGGCACATTGATAGCATAATAGAGGCCATAGATGAAAAACGCATTGATCAAGATTAAAAATAATGTACTGAAGCTCTAAAGGTATCGAGAGTATATTTATATTGTTTTGGTCTATTTCTACTGCGTCTATTGACATTATGAAGATGTACTAAGAAAATAAACAGCAAAACATGAAACCTCGCTTAGCAAGCCATAACTTAACGTTTCTTTAACAGCCGAGGCACTCTACAACCTTTTTGCTGTCTTCAACAGGTAGCTTTCATCTATGGCATCTCACAATATAAGAGTAAAACAATAGGTTACGCCTCAAGACATGAATTTTTATTTTTTTTTAGTTGGCGCTGCAGCTACAGGTTTCTTTCCTTTACGTCGTGATTTTGATTTTTCTCCATGAGTACTACAAGAATTAGGATGTTCTTGAGGATGTGTCATGTATTGTTTCATCATAATCGAGTTAAAGCTATTCTTCCCTTCGCATGCTATCCTTTTCTTAAGAGCTTTAACACCAATAGCTCTTGTGAACCTTCCTGCGTTTATTCGGACAGATGCTACAAATGCTTTATATAAAAGATCAGCTGAAACATCTGGTGTGATATCTTCTTCTTTTTCTACTTCTTGCCACCTGTTTACAAGCGTAGAAATTTCATCTGTTCGGGCACTTGAGGTGAAGAGGGTCAATACTCAAAAACAAAGAAAAAGTGAGTGGTAAAAAAAAAATTGTTTTTCTCGATAATATAAACCGGCATTCATGTCCACATAGCATACATCAACACCCATAGTAATACTGAATAATATGAAAGCAATTTTTTTTTGTAAAAAATCAACTCACAGGGCGAGGAGAAAGGTTGAAAAAAAAGACAAAAAAAACAATGTGTTTGTAAAACTCGAGCTAACAAACACGTACTTGACCTTGCCGTATATGCTTAACAGCTCTATTCTTCTCTTATCAGATTCTGCATTAGTTTCTTTACATATACCAGCGGTACAATTGCATTCATGCTTGAACCTTTCTTTGGCTTGCACAAGTCTTCCTGCACGTGGCTTAAGTGGCATGAAATAAGCGATTGTAAGCTCTTCTCCTTCCTCAATTGGTCTAAGCGCACGAAGGAACATATGATTTTTTTTTCTATCCCAAGCTTGATAACAATTTGGTACACAAGAGTGATTAATACGAGAAGCATCTAAACAATAATTAAACACGTGACAACCAAAAAAAAGGGAGTTAGCTAAAAATAATTTCAAAAAAAACTGTTCAAGTGACAGCGTCTACGCTGAACGTCTTTGTTAAAAATAGTATTTTTTTATGCGTACACAAGAAGAGGCCATTGGCCTTTGTATCCAATGTTCTGACTGTAATCTGGTTCGACATAAATACACCTTGAATGGATTTTTTTCCCAGATCTTTTTCATGTACATCCATTAAATCCTTTGCTTGTTTACTACCCGGCTTCCCTTTTAGATTCAGTCTAAACTCTTCTCTAATAATTTTCCCTAATTCTGCAGGTCTTGTTGATGCCATAGCAAGCATAATAGACTAGAAAAGAAGACCATCAGGATGATAAAAACAAAACCAAAAAAAATTTCAGGCTTTTTGCAAAATTACAAAAAATTGAGGTTTTAAACGTACAGGTGACTCTCTCATAATAACATCGCTCTGTGAGATAGCTTCCTTTGCGAACATGCCAAGGCCGTGTATTTCAGACTTTTTAATCACCCAAGGCTTTAAAAGTTATTTAGACGCGTTTTTTATGCATAGACCGTTGTACGAGCGTATTGCAAGCTTAGGTACGTGATGAGCGTACCCCAAATTCTTGAGCAGTTGGGCTGGCTGTTATTTCAATTGGCTTTTCCTCTTTAACCTCAGCTACTTCCCCAGCCTTTTCACCGACTATTGCTGTTGGATCAGCCTCGTCAGTAACATTTTTTGCTGTATCTTGTTCTACTACTACGTTATCTGCCTCGGTAGTTTCTTCCTTAGCTTCTGCGGCTTCTGTGGCTAAAAATCTGCGATTTGAGAAAACTATAGCGTTTAATTAGCCTCCTGACTGCCGTGGTTGATTATTATGGCGTTTTGCTTATTAGTAAGGAAATATAACCAGAACGTGCCTGTTGTGCGCTTTGCGACCGGTATGCGCGATTTTTGGGTTAATGGAGCGCGTAAGCCGAGGCGTGATGAACGTAATACGAACATGGCGTTTATGACATTCTTTGACCTTTTTTTGATTTTAGCAACGACTGCAGCATACAATGAGCGCTGCAACTACTACCTTTCGTGTTGTGGGCAGCAGTTACACTTCACCGCAAAAACACGTACAATGCGATATAAACAAGCGAAGAGAGTTACTGAAGCTTGTATGCGCTCTATTATATTATTTATAAAATATTGTCGTTAATACTAAGCGTAGACTGAGAAATCTCTTCGTATTCGCTCTCCAAAAGAATGGTATGGAGTCCGTTTCCAAGATTTAATAAATGTTGGAGCAAGCGTCATTCTAGAGTACATCTAACCTCATTTTTACCTTTGCTTACGCGTACAAAGTCACTACGAATACTCTATTTGCGATTTTATGGAAGAAATGTATCCAAACGAGAACTGGCTTCCTTGGAAATTTGGTGCGTCTAAAATACCATTATTAGTTTATATGCCAATTGGTAAACAACCCTAACAGGTCTTTCTGCCAGAAAGTCAAGAACCAGGCTTGTGGGAAAACCAAAAAGTAGTCCAAAAATTTCTACACTACGTACGGCTTTGTCTCTGCAGTAGTGTCCCCATGTTGAGATAGTATTCTAGATGACTAGAAAGTACAATGTGAATGAGCCTGAAGATTGGTATACCATAAGTAGAAGCGAGTTTATGGAAGAAGGAGGTGAAGGACTATTAAGGCAAGTTCTTTATTTTAGAGCTCTGTTCTTTTCCCCTTTTGGTGTTGTCTAACTCTCATAGTTTCTACAATGGTTCGCTAAGTAAATTTCTAGAGGAGCAATATCCTAACGTAAATTGGGTCCCATACAGATTTGGTACGCGTTCCGTCTACTTTTCTAACGAAAGAAGGCTCGTTTTTTTTATCACGTGACTACAAAGTTGTTTTTCAAGTGTCGGTATTCTCAAGTAATTACGTCGCTTATAATTGTATAGTAAAAGCACCACAAAGTTACTGGCTGGAAGCAGACAACCATTTGGGGTACATACGCCTTGTACGTAAAACATAGCATTCCTATTTTATTCTTGTTTTTTTCTGATTACTTTTAAATGTAGCTAGAAGAACGCTTAGGTATAAAAGAAGTAAACGACTGGTATAAAATAATAAACGAAGACGTCAGGAAGTACAATGGCAGTGGGTTCCTTGGGTACTATACCATTACAAGTGGTGTTGTTTTACACTATTACTTTTACTCCAAAAACCTTAACTTCACTTCGAAACATTATTAGATTGCTTTCTTTTCTTTTAACTTAAACTTCATATTCCTTCTTTAATTAGCATTACACTGCAGTTATAGTCTTGCAGATGTTTAAGTTGTTGTTCTTATTTATAATCCGTTAGTATATTTGGAAACTCGGTGCAAAATATGTTGAAGGTATTCTACCCTGAAATAGAGTGGATGCCTGGAAACTTTGGTATTATAACTCAATTAAAGAAAACGCTTGAAGCTAAAGTATCTCTTAATGTAGCAAAAAGGGCACAGGGTTTTTGGGAAGACAAAGAAAATCAACTATCTATGCTACGTAAGGTACAAATGGTTTTTTGTTGTAGATGTAAGCATTTGCTTTTGTGGTATAGTCCCTACTTTGTTGGGTATATTTATCAGTATGTATGATTCTAATTAATGGCTTTAGATAGAAAAAAATAATTCTATAACAGATCCAAGACAGTGGGTGACAGTAACATACACTCAAGTTCGAGCAGCTGGTGGATCTGGGCTCATAAAGTATACTGAAAAATTGAAGTTTGTGTTTTATTAACAAAGCTGGTGTAGTAAACTTGGTGGTGTTAAAGAACTTGCAGAAACATTACACCCAGATATATCTTGGTCATATAAGGATTTTGGTATGTATTATTACTCCTTTTCTTTGTTTTTTAGTCACGACTGTTTGAAGCAAGCTATTTTTTTTTTGGCAATTTGTTTTGACTTAGTTTTGATGTTAACGTCTAATTTTGTATAGCTGGTGTAAGATCTAAGTATTGGAACGACGTAGAAAACCGCAAAAACTTTCTACGTAGTGTTGAAAAAGCGCTAAAAATTGAGACAACCTATGACTGGTTTCGTGTTTCAGGAAGACAACTTGGGCAATACTTTGGACCTGGGATATCTATGTATTGGCCAGGAATACTCATTAATACCTACCCAGAAGAACAATGGATGAAAAAAGCTTTTCTAAGACAAAGCGCTAGATACAAGCGATCAGAACAGAGGTAAGATATCATCAGCAATATCTGTTGCTTGCATTACTGTTTTTTGTTCAATCAGTTTGAGAACATTTTTTTGTTTTTTCTGATAGTTTTTTTAGGGTACTGATTCACTTGCTCCTAAAACTGTTTGGGACGAATTGTGTATTAGTTCCAGCATCACAAGATGTTCACTCTATAATTGGAGAGAAATAGAGCACATAATCAACAGGTGAATTGATACATAGACAAGAAACTCATTTATGGCCACCATGAGCTGAACTCAGTTGGTACAGGATGTGTCGTCATAGCTCCAGGATGGTGTACACTGCTTCTGCATTCGGGGCATAACAATAAGACAATCTATTGCAGGGAACAACAGTAATGAGGTACAGTATAACAAAGAAACAGCAGAGTCAAGTAAGTAATAAAGAATTAACATAAAACAGAATTATGTTTTAATGGTACATTTCTCTGTAACTGACAGTCTTCCCTGTTTTCATTTCAATCTCGCCATTGTCATACACAAACGATGAAAGCTTTGCTTCATTGACTTTAACATGTGTTTCATTATTGATAGAGTAAGCAGTCGTCGTAGTAACATAAGAAGATCCGCTATACTCTCCTTGGTTGGAAGCCTGAGAAATGCGTAAAACAGACCTTCTCAAGACATCTCTGTTACCGTTCCAAGCCCATAGATCATAGGTATGTATAAGATCAACATATGTATGATTGTAGAATGAGTCCACAAGCCATGGATTTCCTGTATGAAGCATTTTTTCAGTTTGGTTGATTGTTACTGTAAAGTTAGATATTTCTGTCTTGTATGGTGTACTAGAGCAGTTTACGCAGTGTTTAGGGAAAGCGAACATACACCGCTGATGTTTTGGACAATCGTTGTCTGTATCGCAGTGTTCTAAAGGGAGGATAGGGTCGCACTCGTAAAAAATTGATTTCACGTTGTATAAGTCACAAGAGTTTTGTATGACGTAATTAACGTTTAAATCGCCACCATACCTTGTGTTTTGGTTAGTATAGGGTGTTACGGCTTTGTTTAAAGGCACCATTGATCATTTTCTTTAAAAGACATGTCAACACAGTCTTCTTCTCTAGAGGTTGTTTGCTCAGTACTAAAAACACATAAACCCAAAAGGAGCAGTATCCACGTGGATCGCATTGCCATTTTTAATGTTTTTGTGTAAAAAAACAAGTACTGAAATATTTCGGACAAAACATCCAGTCAAGTCTCATTTATCCACGATTTCCAACTCCATTCATCACACGTATAGATAATGGCAAAAAATTAAGCAAGTATGAATAGTGCTGTTGGTATCAAACCACTACCTGGAGTTCACACAGGCTGAGTCTGGGCAAAACTTGCATAATAACGATTTGAATTGGAGAAGCAGTCCTCAGAATTTTCGAAGTGGCTTCATTAAAGGCGAAGCGTACAAGCGTCTAAGTATCTGCAATGTCAACGTAAGTATCGATCGCAGTAGTTTCCCTTTCAGAAAAGGAATAAAAACTCCGCTGAACCACAAACTCATTTTGATTTTCATAGCAACAACACGTGATATTTTCAACCAAACAGTATGGGTACAGGGGCGTCAAAAGATTTAAAGAGATTGGTTCCTTACGCAAAGAACCAATATCCACACCTAGAAAAGCTGAAAAATAGCATGCTAATAACAGGTACTGATTGGAAACCTTCTTTTAAGCCAAAATACCGCCAAACACCTCACAAATGTTTTAGATTACACAAAACCAGATAATCCTATTGTTTACGCAAATGGTACGCTTAATAGCGGCTTTTAGTTATGCCGAAAGGTTTGTTCGCTTTTATACAATCAATTTATGGTGACGTCGTAGATGACTTTGAGCGTCTTACTCTATACCCGAAGGAAGAGATTGTTGGAAAGAACTGTAGGTTTTTACAGGTGAGCTAACGGTTTTTTCTCTCTTTCGGAGCGTGTCTAAATACCACGAAAGGGACGTCACACAAGTAAAGATAGCGTAGAGTTAATCAGAGATGCCATAAAAAACGCAATAAGGAGAGATATTGTGCGATAAAAAAAAAACTTCTTCACTTGTTAAGAGTATTCTTATGTCGCTACTAGGTTCTTCTTAACTATCGTAAGGATGGAATGCCATTTTGGAATAATTTTGGTATAATGCCTCTTCGCGCCGGTATGTTAAAGCTCCTGCTAAATTAGACGATATCACGTGATATCTATATTACGTTTTTCAGTTCGAAATTCGCGTAACCATATTTTTTATACTTCCAATTGGTTTCACTCCATTTAGACCCTACGGATGACTCTAAAGTAACGCACTTTATTGGTATACAACGTGATATAACTCCTATAAAACAAGCAAATAGAGAGCTACATAAGTGGACCTCTGTTGAAGTAGCTCTTTGGGCAGGTAATTAACACTACAAACAAAATAATATCTTACTATGAAATTAGAAACTCTAGATCTTTGGGAGTACGCTCTACTATTCATAGATCATAATGTGACCGGAAGGAAACTTATAACTATGAGTACGCAATAACCTCTAATTTTTCTACTAACTGGTAGCACGCTAGCCGTTGGCAACTTCAAATTTGATATTGGAATGCCACCTAAAGTTGCTCAGTCATTTCATAAGCATGTCGAGTCTGTACGTACTAATAAAACCTTTTGATCTTCTCTTACTGATTTTAAAATAGCTTGTAAAGAAAACCGAGCAAGGTACTGTGTTAAGTGTTAAAGGAACTTCGATACTGATGTAATCTCAAAGGAAAGTCTATTGTATTTAAGACAAGAAAACAAGGTGCGTATATCTTATGTACTTGTTACTTTCTTATCTCGTTCTTTCCAATAGCTAGGTTTGTGGCTAAAGCATTCTATGAAGATCAACGACGTGTTTTTTTTGTGTTAGAACATGATACTCTAGCTGCGATTACTAAACGGTAAGTGTTCCCTTCATTTGAAATGCTGCCATTTTAACATTCTTCAAAAGGATACGCACAGTGTTCCCTGGTAAATTTATAACCCAGGAGGTGGTTTTATCATGGAATAATGGTAAAAAACAGGTTGTTCTAGAAGATGACAACGATGTTGCTAACGCAATGTGCGTAGAATGTTCTCAAAATGTTATATTTCAATTCTCAACTAAAACCCCATGTTGATATCACTAACGCTCACTTATTTATTTAGCCAAGCCACTAATAAATCCACTACAATGCACTTATTTGTTAGTAGACGAAAAGCTAATATCTCTTTACCTGATCTTGAACTAAGTAAGCTATAAAACAAATCCGTTTTTAACATTATTAGTTGCAGATGTCGAAGTTGCTGTTTGTCTCATCAATGAAGATAATCGCATATTTTTTGTAAATCATAAACTATGTGCTTTAACAGGGTAATGATATCTCATTATCATTGCCTCAATAACTGATTTAATCCCTTAGATACTCAAGGAAGGAATTGATGCAAAAAGATTTCTCAATAATATGCAAAAGAAAACTTGAAAAAACTCATGCTCCAGAAGGTAAATACAATGTCTTACAAGGCATAAAGCTGTTAATTAACTTATAAATATTGTATAGAATACTATGAGAAGATAAAGGTTAAAGGCAGAAACGAAAAATTAAGGGTAATTTCAACGCATAAACATTTAACAGACAAGAACATTTTTATATGGACTGCAATTCGTATCCCAAATCGTAACACAGATAACTATAGTTTATAAGAATAAAAACAAAACAAAAATTACATAAAACCGGTTATGACATTCGAGTTTACTAGATGTCTTTTCAAGCCTTTGTATTTTTTCTTACCAACCCTCGAGTCTGCATCCTTGCCAGGACCAAACATAAAGTGTATTTTCGTACCTGAATACCCACAGAAGTATCAAAGTTCCATAACCTCTTTGTTAACCTATAAGACATGAAGAAAGGTACTTTGTTAAGTCACAAGCGAGAAATTTGAAAGAAGTTTGTTGACCAGATTTACAAGAATTATGTAGTATACACTCGCAAACCTACAAGTTCGCGCTCAACAACTCATTTAGAGAATATTAACCGGAGATGACTCACAACCCCGTTAAATCGTCGCATTCTCTCTTATTATGTCTCCCAATGGAACTACAGCTTGATATTATCGAGTTAGACGCTGAAATACGTATAAAATGGCCATTGTTATCAAAACACACTGCAACAACAACGAGGTTCGATACAGACCTTGAAAAACACGGAAAGTGGGTTATATATCAAGTTTACAAGTCATACATAAAGCTGCGCCATGAACAGTGGAACCATGGGAAACAACATGGAGAGTGCAAAAAGTGGTATTTGAGTGGACAATTAAAGAGTTTATATCATTATGTCAATGGTAAGCTTGAAGGAGAGCATAAGAGTTGGAATGAACAGAATCACATGATAATTCATTGCTCTTATCTTAATGATCTTCCTCATGGAGAGTACACAAAGTGGGATATCAACGGAAACCTGGAGTATACCTTTAAGTATGTAAAAGGTAAAAAAGAAGGAGTGTTTAAGAGCTGGTACAAAGGTGGAGAATTGAGTGCTACATGGTATTATGTTAATGATACGCTAGAAGGAGATTATAGCCAGTGGTATCAACAAGGTCAGCTGGAGATTCATGGCAAGTATGTTAATGGGAAAAAAGAAGGAATGTGTAAAATGTGGTATAGAACAGGCCAAATTAGGCTTCAATGCAATTATATTAATGGTGTACGTGAAGGAGAACACAAACAGTGGGATATCCATGGACAAGTGAAGGTAGATATGTACAAAAGCGGTAGGAAAGTATCATGATAGTTAGAGTTATTCACTAGTCTACTCTTCTATCAACAACCAAAGGTGCTCAACTTTAGACAATGTTGGGAGGAAGAAGAATTGCCTTGTGGCTCTATTGCAGCGCCAAGCATTTGTTATCAGTTATACCCGATAGTAAATGCTTTGCTTCATTGACTTATGTAAGTTCATTAATAGCATAATGTGACTTCCCGCCTGTCAGTATAAGTACAAAAAGACATACAATATCAACACTGTTTTATTCTTTTTGAAAACCATTTTTTGATATTCTTACTCCATTAATACAATTATTTGTTGTCTTTTGAGATGGTTTTAGTGCTACCATACATAACCTGAAGATCTTGTATCTGTTTCTTCTCTATTTGTATGATCTGAAAAGTCTTGTAAAGGTATGGAATTCCTTCTACAAAAACAGCAACAAATGCGTTCAATAAAATCTAGATACCTTAAATAACAAAATTACTGTAATGCAAAGAAGTGTATTTGGTAACATACGAATCTCTTATGGCTGGTGTAAATACTACGTATAACATGCCATTTGCAAATCCTTGCAATGGATCACATATTCCCTAATATCCATTACCCAAAGAGTAAGCACATAGACGAGGAGCAACATAAAAATAAAAAAAAGTACCTGTAATAAGATAAGCCAAAAGAACACATGAGGGTACTGTAACTCGTATAAGGGATTAATAAATTGTACAATCTAGTCCTCCATAAGACAATAAAGTTATCATTTTGTTAGTATCGCACCCTATGTATAGATCCTGGCGTTGTCACTAGAATGAAGACAATTGGAACAAATAAAAGTTTTCTTGTTATTTTTAGTTTTTTAAGACTATGTGCTTGCATCCAAGAAGCGTTTAATCCTATTTTCTTATGTAGTTCATAACGTGTTAACAAGTAAAATATAAGCGTAAATATCCAACAGAACCACATAGGTCCATAAACAGTCAATATACGATAAGCACGCCATCCTTTGTTTGGAACTGAATCATCGCAAGCAGGAATAAAACACCTGAAGTTGAAAACAAACTCAGTCTTCAATTAACTTGCATGTTTCGTACCATGGAATTTGATCACCCATTCTACCGAACTTGTGGTTTGCTGAAGTGATTATAGCGAGTATAATAGGATATATCGTTGATAAGGTGTACATTCCATACAAGAAATATCTGCCTTTGTCTATTCCCCATTTTGTTGTCACATATAAATGACCAGCAATAGCCACTATTTAGGAGTGTAAGCCTCGGTTAGTTTCCTACTAAAATTACTTGTCAAGAATAATGAGGCGCATGTTCCTGTCATCGAAATTATTGCTTGAACTTGACAACTGTTTGGTATAAACTCAAAAAAATGTAAGATAATTGATTACTTCAAAAATGGTAGTACTCACTGTCATCAAGTACCCGAAAGCAACTACCAAATCTGCAAAACTTAACATAAAATTATACGATGACAGAGGATGCTACGTTGTCATGACCTTATAAACATACCTGAGAACCACAAGAGCCTAAACTATGTCAAAGAAAACAAGTGCAGCAAGTACCCAAACAAATTGCTTTTCGTACCCGTCTTGTTTCAGTTCTATTTTGTTTGAACATCCAAGAAAAGAGAATTAAGCTCGATCCGAACACCGACAGGCAGCTAGTATATCACTAGATTAAATACAAAGAAACGCAAAAGAAAAATACTTCGTACGCTGCTATAATGGTGACCAAAGCGACAACAGCCCTCGAACCTGTGCGTAAAACTAATGAATGATAGTAAAACTTTACACCGTACCAATCTCGTTTGATATAGCAGCCATTGACGTAGGAACTAGAATAGGGTTACTACACAAGTATTCATCCATCCCTCCCAGGTTTTTTCTTCTCGCGAACTTTGACACGTGATTTTTTTTAAGTCTGGGAACATTAAGCCATTTCACAACCTTTTGAGGATGAAACCGTTTAACAATTTCGTCTAAGTGACGTCTCGTTGTTTAAGACAGGTCATTCTCAGTGTTCCAACAGAAAGTAATGTATCACAGGGCTACTGTAAGCATTGTATATTATCTTATTACATTACAGATAAGTCTATTAATTAACTGTACCAGCGCGCAGGTAAGAAACAATTAGTTTATTTTAAAATTTAATTAATCAGCCAGGTTTATCTTTTAAAATGCCCTACTTCGCCGAGTGAATCTACAGAGGTAGGGATCATAAACCACACTTATTTGATTGATTATTCGCTTCTCGGTTCAAGGCTGTACGGAAACAATTATAATAACAGCAAGAAAATTCCAACAAGTTTTTCATTCCGAATGTAGGATAAACTTCGAATTTCGAACAGTAGGCCCAGCCGGTCATTTCTATGACTACCGAGTTGGTGATATGTCAGGAAGTACAAATGAATCCAGATTTCGTATATTCGGTAGCGAATGCCAGAGATATAACGAAGGACTTTGTTTTGTGAGTACTAACAAATTTAAGTAAAATTTTAGACAACTTTACTGTATCCATGTCTGACGGAATGGGACATACTTCTTCCATTCAAGTTTACGCACCACAATGCCCATCACGTAAGTCAATATCGAAGACAGCATTATTCTAATATGCAACAGAGCACTTTTTAAACGCCGAGTGGGATGATTCGTTTTTTGCACGTGATAGGCGCATTTCATGATCTAATTTTAATCAAGGACAATAATTCAGAGCTAGAACTAAAACCACATGGCCAAGTAACTCATGAACCGTCTGGCTTACACTTTCAGGTATCATTAAAATAATATTGATTTAAATTAATTGTCAAAGTAGGGTGGCTATGCATCTCTAAATAGCTCTAATCCTCTCCGTAATAATCTTACTGCAATGACTGTAGCTATGTGGATTTATCCAGGTGCTCCTAAGAGAACTGTAAAACTATGAGGGCTGACTATTGAACCAAGAATCATTCGATGGTGAACAAGTATTATTTGAAAATTATGATAGCGAAACATATATCTCTATTGTATTACAAAGTGCGTCGTTAATTTTAAACAATCAAAAGGTACCTAACTTCCTTAAGATCCTAGCGCAATATATATGAAAGTAGAATACTACAATGTAGCAAATAGGGAACCTACCACTCAGATATCACCCATTCCAACCAGTACTCAACTTTTTATAAAAACCACATATTTCTTAACTTGTAAAAGATGCATGGACACATGTGGCCATGTCTGTATATTCACTAGTGGACCAGATACCTGACACCACTGGCATATTCCTATACATAAACGGAACACGTTATGAACAAGTGGGAAGAAATAGATTCATTAAAACATCAGCTAACGCAGATATAATTCTGGGCGCAAACGGTATTGGAGATTCATCCTTTAAAGGTTCATTTATTGCTTTTTTGAACTTGCTAATTATCTAAGGATATATGAAAGGTATTAAATTGTTCTCTTGTAGCTTACCCCAAGAAAGTATAGAAGAGCTAGTTCGAGGAGGCAAGTGTTGAGTTTTCTTCTGGCGCAAGGTTTTTCTCATTTTATTCTCAAAGGTCCTTACACATTACCACCACCTTCTACACCAGCACAATGTTTTGGATTCGCTGGAATATGCATTGACGGAGACTTTATTGTTTTCAACGATACTGTACTAGCAGACGTTATATACATACAAGGTACCACTGTTTTTTGATTTAAAGTAAGTATATATGTTTAACCAATGCCTCTAGGAGATCTGACTGTGAACAGTGGTACTTTATTGCGTTTGCAAAATGCGACTATACGTGTTGAAGGATGTGTTAATCTGTTTGGAGATCTAGATATAGATACAGTAGCTGAAACTACTACAGTCCTTCAATGGGAAGGTAAAGCAATTTTTCTCGAAAGCCTTGAACTTTACATGTTTTTGTTTGCAGGTGAAAACTGTACTCTTAATTTCACACGTAATAAGGATCCATGTAATACCCAAGAACAATATTATGAAGTGACAGGTATCAATACATTTGTAAAAAGGCCAATGTGCTTATTACGTTTTTTTTCCATCAAGGAAATAGTTTGATTGCTGTTGTCGGGTTTACAACAAGTTGTGGTTCCTATGATATATGGATACCTATTGTACGTACTTAACATTACATTTCACAAACAACGATAGTGTTTTCAAAGAAGACTTGTCAGCTTGTCTTAAAAAATAACTAGGTTTTTTTTTAAGCTGATTATTTAGGTATGCTCTATCAGCGTAGCTGTAGTTCTTATCATTCTTATCACGATTATTATTTTGTCTGTTTATTCTCGTGATACTAGAGAGCGTTTCCTCCCTTTTAGACGTTCTGTAAGACTGCATCGGTCTGCTGCAACTGTGGTTACGTCAAAAAATAATAAACAAACCTTGAATTGTTAGGTTCTCTGTTCTAATCCAGTTGGTATTTGCAAACAACATCTCATATTGTTCATGAAACTAGTCGCGATGGTTTGATATCAATGGTAGTGTACAATAGTTTACAGCTAACTCTAATTTATACGACACTAGTCAAATTGTGAAATCAGACGGCTGCAACAACTAAAACACATGTATAGAAAACAGTTGTCATCAAAATCACGTGATCTAAGATACTTGTGTTGTTTAGAATCCCACAATGTTGTACTACTTTTTACTTCAGATAGAATTTTAATCTTTATAGCGTTATATCCAATAATGTCATGAACAATAGAAGCAAATAAATGGGCAGGTCTGACAAGCCGCAAGCCGCGATTTGTGGTTTGTGACGCAAGATGTGCTAATATCTCGTAGGTAACCTGACCAACTTCTCACTTGTAATGTTAGTGCTATAGCGCTTTAAAGACCAACAATGTCTTGTATTACAAACAACACGTGGCTTTACTATTAAGTCGTTGTTTAGAAGGTAATTGACTTACAAAGCCTTTTTTTAGCGTTTAAAGCAAGTACGTTGTAGGTGCTACTCGTTTGATGAGCTAAATGAAATTTAGGTAGTTGTTAATCACTAGCGCCACAGAAATCGAATGTATCACAGGGACTGTTTTAGCGTTGTGTATTATTATTTTGCAGTACAGGTAGTACTCCTTATGTTAATAAATTGTACTAGCGGACAGGTAACATTAAAAAAACTGTTCACGTGGCGAAAATTAATACTAAATGTCTGTTTCAGTCCAGTCAGTTGTATCTGTATAAATGCGCTGCTGGAACGTTTAGAAGGGTACAGTTGATGAACCAACCAGAGTATTTAATTGATTATTCACGCATTGGCTCATCAAGGTTCGTATTCTTTGTACAAAACAACTTTTCTAACAATTACTTTTTGAAGGATAAACTTTGAACTTGAACTACAAGGCCAACAGTATAGGCCACCATATATTTTCACAATCGATGGAAAAGACCGACGGCAAGAAGAAGCGCCATACCGTATGTATGGCGACGACAATTGCGAGAATATACCCAGCGGTACTTATTTCTTGAAGTTCTAAAAATAAGCAAAGCGTAGGTAATTATACTTTATCAGTAGTTGATATCAATAAAGATGTCACCACCTCTATCAAACTACACATTCCACAATGCCCATCAGGTACTGTACTATCTTTTTGTTAATACTAACATAAGTAGACCACTTTCTTGAAGCCTTATGGAGTAATACGTTTGAAGTAAGTAATGGATTAAACAATCAAAGATAACACGATCCAGGATGATAAAAATGGAATATCGCTAATGCATGATGGCGATGTTTTCGCAGATTGGAAAGGGTTGCACTTTCAGGTAATACATGGAATAGATTAAGTCTTACAATTAAGTAGGGTGGCTATGCATCTCTTTCTGCTAGTAACCCGCTCCGTGAAAGCCTTGGAGCTTTGACTATAATGATGTGGATTCATCCGGGTACCTAGTTTATTAAAAAGAAATACAAAAAGTCCTTACACAATGGAGAATCCCTTGAAGGCGACCAGTACATATTTACGAACGGTGATCGTCATGACGACTACATATCTGTAATGCTAGGAGGTAAGTTTTTTTTGTATCGAACAATTTGTCTTACTGTTAACAAGATGGTCTCAAGTCTATCCACGTATCTGTTGCAAATTATAAAGGTGCATCTTCAGTAGATGTTCCAGTAGGTAAGAACAATAAAAACCAAGAGTCTTTTCAGGAAAGATCATCATAGTTCTGATTCGCTTTTTACAAAAAGGTAAATGGACACATGTGGCGTTAGTTGTACACTCTATTTGGGACTATATTACAAACACCAATAATTTTTATTTGTACATAAATGGAGAATCTCGCTTGCTTACTAGACCAATCCCGAATGGGTACATTCAAACATCACCAAATGCTGAAATTACGTTGGGCGCTGACAGTAATGGCGATTCAAGTTTTAAAGGTAACTTGATTAATTGCTATTGTTTCCCTGGCTCATGGTATTCCAGGTTGGATGACTGATGTTCGTATATTCTCGTGTAGCTTATCTAGAGAATCTATACATAACTTTAGTAACGAGAGTATGATTACAAGGTCTTTTACACTATTTTTTTCTTATTTTTTTCTCGAAAGTTCCTTCGTTTGTACCTTCGCCAACACCATACCCGTGTGCGGAGGGAATATGCATAGATCAAGATTTATTGGTTATCAATGATACTGTTCTCACAAATACCATATTCATACAAGGTGAGACATTTATTTTAGTTGTTTTATTTATAAACGTGTAGGTGATCTTATTGTACAAAATGGTTCAATATTGCGTTTGAGTGATGCAATGATACGTGTCACAGGATGTGTTAATATTATCGGAGGTTTAGAAATAGATCAAGTAGATGAAACAACTGAAGTGCTCCACTGGGATGGTACAGAAATCGAACATGTCAAAAGAAATGGAACTAACTTTTGCTGTTTATTTTAGGCAAAAACTGCACTCTCAATTTCGAGCCAGAACAAGCACCATGTGGTATTACTCAACAAACGTATAGAGTTTCTGGTACCCAGGATTTTTTACTTTTAAAACAAGAAACAGGACGACAATTACATATTATTGTCCTATTTTTTACAAAATGTTCTGCTTATGCTTCTTGAAGAAACAGGATTGACTGCTGTTATCGGGTTATCAACAAGTTGCAGTTCAGATAACATTTGGATGCCAATAGTGCGTATCTCGCAAGCGTTAAAACAATTCCTTATCTACATCAACACTTTTGCAATTTTGTCTTGAGCGTTCGTTTGTGCCCAAAGACATTACTGCATTTTTACAGTACTTTTTGTGCAAGCATTAATTGTTTTAGGTAAGCGCTATCAGTGTTGGAGTTGTACTTATTATTCTTGTCACGATTGTAATCGTTTTCTTTTATTCTCGTGATACTAGAGAGCGTTTTCTACCTTTTAGGCGTTCTGTAAGATTACATCGGTCAACCAGTATTGCTATTGGTGCTACAAGGATTAATAAAAAACCCGAGATATAACTTACAAAGCAGCTTTACATTATTCTTTATTACTTCACATCAACTTTCAACTTACACGTTGCTAAATCGCTATAGAACTCGAGCTCAGTCCCTTAGGGACTACCAAGATATTACTTGAATGTTGTACATTTGTGTACTTTGTAGAAAAAAAAGGCTTCAAAATAGAAAGCCTCAAAAACTTATTCAAGTACTTGTGAATAAAAAAGTCTAGCATATTGTTTCCTACAATGCCAATAATAGGAACAATCCCTCGCAATATTTAGCTTGTAGCATAAAACTAACTGATCATCAAGCAAACAAAATAATTTCCTGAATGGGATTGGATGTACATGGATCCTAAATATGTGCTACCAGGTACGCACTTTACCCAGGATTTATGGTAAAACGCTTATTCTCAAAAAAAAAGAGAAGGAGAGTGTCGAGATTATGGTGGAGGTTGTTTTAGATGATGACGCATTTGCGTCTTAAGTCAGCATCGCTTGAACATTCCTCCCAAAGGAAGGAACACTCGCAGTGTAATCGTTAAATCTTCTCTAAGGCTGGACTTCTGCCCACACCTTATGGCCAGATCAGCCAGGGTCATAGTGTTGGTCTATTCCCAACAGCCACTTAGTCTTTCCCAAGTGTCAACCAGTCTTTCCTGGCCGTCCCTCTGTCTTTCCAGAGCGTCATCCTGTCTTTCCAAGCTGTCATTTACCACCAAGTGGCTCTCCTTCAGTATAAAATGCTTCAAAAACGGTTTTAATGATAGTCAAAAACTCGGAAGAAAAAACTATGGTTCAAAAAGGATGCAATTTTCTGGCATTCGGAATAAAAATGAGAATATATTAATGACGCACCAGCAAACCTAAACCAACTCTTTGTTTTTTACACAGCTTTACATTAAGTGAATGCCACGTTGGCATTTCTTTTTTTAGTTTCTATTAAATGTACGCATTCTACACATGCTTATAGGTTATACCATGCCGTTAAATGGAAATGTAGAGCGTGAAAGCACATATAAACTCGTTCCTTTAAATAAGCGCCTTGAGCGCTGGTTCATGATGCCTCGGTCTCGCCAAACGTACATCAAGCTCCCTTTAGGTGGCAACAGAAGTTATATACGTTGGACAGTAGTTATTGGCTGAAAGTGGATTGCGCTCTTAAATCAAGCACCAATACTCTAGTTGCCGTTATATACGCGCTAACATTCTTCTTGTTACAGCTATTCGCTGTTTGGACCGCTTTCAGAGCAAAAACGTGCAACCAAAATGCATCACGCACACATGTGTAAGGATATCCATAGTGATACCTTCCAGTTCGATAACAACTTGTAGCCAGCTATTGTTTAACATAACATTGTGGTTAAAAAACGCAAGGAAAAGATTGGCGGAACCATAAGGCAAGAAAGGTATTTAAATAAAATAAGCCAATTTATTGCTAAGACATGAATTGCAACGTTTTATTGTGTTTCTATTGATATAGAAACTACTAAACGTCATGCTAAAGGAGTACACAAGTTTGATTCTGATGCTCAGCCAAGTAAAAGTTCCCTGCAACTGGCAGCTGGTACTTATACGTGTGAAGGAAAGAGCGAAGTTTCCAACGTAACCTACCAACATGACTAGAACTTTGAGTCCTTTCAAGTTCATCTGATATACTATCTGGTTGCTCAAAAAGCAAAAAAACATATCTATGTGGACCTGATAATATAAAAAAAGTGAGAAAACAAAGAACTTGTGTCAAAAAAAAAATCATGTGGCAATAAAAATAAACAATCTCAATGGACTTTACCTGTTCCAGAAGGAGGTGAGTCTTCCAGATAAGGTGCGATATGTTTTCCTTTAGTCACATCGCCACCAGGGATATCAATAACAAGCCAGTGCTTTCTAAAAAAAAAGATTAAAACTTATTTTTTTCCAACGCCTTGAAAATACTGTTCTAAGCGAAACAAACGTAAAGGTCTTTAATGTGGGGAAAAAAACACAGTCATATCTGAATGAATAGAGACTGTACAACCTTCCTGATAAAACAACTTTAGTCAATCTTATGCACGTACACTGGACCCAAGAAACCGTTGCGTGTTGGAGCGTCAGGATCAATTTTCATCAAAGTATACGTTTTATCAGCAACCGCTCCAGAAAAGCTAACAGAAGGCTGCTGAGTAGTTTGATCTACAGTTAATTTCACCCCTGGAGTAACAGAAACATCTCCAAAAGTAACCTTACAGAAAACGTTACGTTTTCTGAACACGTGCGAGTAAACAAAAACGTACTTCAAGCTGGTTTAGCGGTACACTGGGAATTAAATCCTTTACGATGCCGTGGCGTACCTTACATCACTTTTAGACAAATAAACCGACTTTTCCAAATAATAAAAGCGCTTACAAAAGTATCCATCATCACTGCTGGTGCTCTTTGTTCTCCTTCTTCTTTTTCCGCTTGAATTTCGTTCAGCTCAATTTTTTCACTTTGTACTTCTTCAGTTTCATCTTCACGCGCCGTATTTGTTACAGCAAGGCTTGTAGGAGACTCATTGTCATCATTTTCGTTGTCTGCTTCTTTTTCAACGTCTTCTTTATCCTCAGTCTCTGATATCGCTGTTTTTGGCTCTATTGGTGCTTCTGTTGGCTCTTCGGCCTCTTGTGTAACAGGTTCATCTTCTTTATCTTCGACAGGATCCTTTTGCTCTTGCTCTACTTCTTCATCTTTAACTTCTTCTGTATCTACATCATCTGGTGCTTTTGTATCTTCAACAGATACGTTGTCAGGGTCGTCCATGATTAGCAATTGGATACTTATCCAAATACACAAGCTTTAAGCGAGCTGGGCTTATTTATTGTACATTTCGTGATTATTCTAGTTTGGTACCAGTGTTATGTTCCAACATATGCACTAAAGCACTTTGCCCTTGTATTAAGCTCGCTGAAATCATTGCATAGTACTGGACTGGCGCCATTGCCATTAAGCATTTCTTAGGTTTGGTACAAGGCTTCTTTGTTTGCAGAGCTTCAACCTTTAGTAGGTTTTTGTGATTCTTTGGTACTAATTTGCAGCTACTGACTAAGGCAACGTCTCCATGACTAATCTGAAAACCTATGTTATTTTAACTTGGTAGCGTTTGTTTACGGACATACTTCGTCTAAGCGTTGTACGGTTTTTCACCTTATGTCGTATTTTCATGCGCGTGTGTTGAATGGTTGCTACAGCACATGTTCTATTTAAATAAAGTACTCAAATTGCAATAAAGCAGGCTAACAAGCAATCAATAATGAACGTGTAATAAATGAATCTAAGTTACCGTTGGTTAGAGCGACGATAAGCTGAATAGCTGTCAAACTTTGAAAAATCCCAGTCGTGTTGTGGAAACACTCTTGTGAGGACTTGTGGCCATTGGTTTATAAAGCTTTTTGATCCAATAGCAGCTAATTGATCTCCAGATACACGTATCCAATCTGCTGGTTTGTCAACATAGAGTTTCGTTGCAGCTTCATTAAGGAACTTCTTCACATTCGAGACATCCTCCCAGAACTTGTAAGGAGTACGTACTACACAATGGTAAATGCATGTAATACTCAATGTGTGTGGTACCTCCATCACCCCAGAAACGCCAATCAAATGTAGGGTATTGGGTTTCAAGGAAATTACGGAGAGAACATCCATGAGTTCTTTCAAGATAAACGAAGTTAGACAGCTATACTAGTAATGGCACTTATACCTTAAGAAATATGATGACTGCTCACTTATAGTTTTAGTAGGTACGCTTAACCAATCAGAAACAGAAGTAATAGAATGCTGTTGACAAAACTATCATAACATTAGAGGTAAGATTAAAGCTTATACGAAAAAAACTTACATCATTTAAGAATTCGGCTTGGTGTTCTTCTGTTGCCCAGAAACCGTTTGGTACTTTTCCTAAAAGTTCATTGGTATTCTACAACACATCTATCCAAGACCACGCACTAAACTTCCATAGCTTCCACCGGACTTAAGCATTGTAAGAGAAAGAAAAAAAACACTTCACATACCTTCAGGATACAACTCAGTTACCAAGCTATATGTTGACTTGTGCTTGCTAACAATAGGTTAAATAACTAATGCACATACTAAATGTGCTAACGCACTTGAATAAATATTTTCCAGATTCATGCTTGAAAGTCTCTATTGACACAGTGTACCAATCGCTGATTGTAAATATACGTAAATCTGCTTCAAACTATAGAAAAGTTAAAGTTTGTTGGCTCAATTGACGTTCAAACCTTATCAACAAACTCCTTTACAACACTTGGCTGTATGGTATCATGTGATACTGAAGATTCTAATAACTTAGTAAACATATACGTTCACATATTAGGAGCGTACTGAACTTCCAACAGAGCCACTTGTGATCAGGATAGAAATACTGAAGGAGTATTTGCAAGTTATTGCCAAAGTGCCTATTCACTTGTAAGGTATCTAGAAGCGATATGGAGGTAATGTACATCAATACAGTAGGTGTATTTCCATATTGTAAATCTTTAAGCTCTACGTTATACCAATCATTAAGCGTTGATATACGCAACAGTTTCTCCAACTAAATAATTGTTGTAAATACAAAGCCTTTTGTAGTAAAATGTACAGACCTTTCGCATAAATGTGGCTGAGTCACTGCCCTTCCCCCAAAAATGCTTAGGTAGGTCTCCTATACAATATTAGCGCTGTATAAATCCCAAAATAGTTACCAAAGCGCCATGATACCCAATTGAAGTCTGGATAAACTGATTCCAAGAAAGTTTGAAGACTAGA
This sequence comes from Trichosphaerium sp. ATCC 40318, assembly GCA_038496445.1. Taxonomy (NCBI): domain Eukaryota; phylum Discosea; class Flabellinia; family Trichosidae; genus Trichosphaerium; species Trichosphaerium sp. ATCC 40318. Next base: position 207,258 of record JALMLS010000353.1, read on the forward strand.
GTTGTTGTACCTACCATTGGTCATTGATGTCGCAAATGCACTAATAGTCCGTACGTCATTAATGTATTTCCTCCATTTTCTCGTACATGAGAAGCACGCAACGTATACCATTGTTCTATCTCAGTAATGTCGAATTTTTCTTCAATCTGTGCATGTGTTAAAATACTTTAGTACAAAAACGCTAAAGCGCACGTGTCTGACAACACCAACAACATTATCTTCATTCCCAGTCCAATGCCTAAGCTTAACATTCTCTATGAGAACAGTTAGATTAAACAAGAGCGCTACTAAAGGCAATACGCACTAAATTTTCTTGAATCCCAAATGTGGTCAGGATACATTGATGTTATCATACGTTGTACTGACGAGTTGTAGTACGATGTCAGGACTGATGAACCTCCAGCGCGTTGAACCTGACGCGCTGTAACGCTGTACCAATCATTTCTGGTGTGTTGTGAGTATCATTCATTGTAAACCGTTTACAAATAATTTTGACGCAATGACAGTATGATTAAGAGACTTACAATGTATTGATGCCTATTTCAGCTTCGATCTAATACAAGTTGGTCAAATAGATGTTACATCACTCGATTACCTTTACAAACAGCTCTCGTTGATTACTTTTGCTATGCCAATGGCCACGAGGCGGTTTAGCCACGATTTTGTTATTAACATGTCGTGAAAGTGTACGCATTGTGTAACGCACTGCTTTGTTAGAATAACAACGTTAATTGCTCGCTGATTGTGTCTTGATTAAGTCAACATCAGTTCAAAAACCACATGGAGGACGACTCTTCTTCTCTCAAGAAAAGGCTACGAGAGGTTGGCTCGAAGCTAGGTCCAGATTCAAATAAACGTCAAAAATTAGACAAAGATGATCCAACAGCTAAACCACCAGAGCCTGATGAAGGCTGGCTCAAAAATACAAAGTATACATACAGTTTTGAGGACATGCGCAACAAAAGAGAAGAGGAGTTATTAAAACGATTAAACGGCAAACTCAACGGGTACATTAGAGTAGGGTAGATCAACGTAGATACTAACAATGAGAATTAGAATTGCTAAAGCAAAACAAACTGTAGTGCCAGCAACGGAAGAAAAAAAGGCGTCAACACCAGCACCAATAGAAGATATTGAGTTAGCAGAGAAACTTGTCAAAGAACAAGAAAAAAAACGACGTGTAAGAGTTTATATTAACGTATAAATCACGTATACGCTTACACACCCTCTAGTCTACTCTATCCGGTATGATACATAAGCGTCAGAAGGAAGAAGAAAGATTAAACAATCTGCTCAAAAAAGGCAAAGAAGAGTACGTTCTCACAGCTTATAAGCGCAACATGCGCGTAAATAACCCTATTGTGATTCATTTGATTAACATAATGAAGTATGGACTACTTGGCTGCACGCAAGCGTAGGCAATGGGAAGAGTCTGCTCAGATAAAGAAGGAGCAAGAAGAATACGAAAAAAAATGGGTAAGAAGGCGCTCAAGACGTGATTTTTACGACATGTCAAAGACATTTCTTTAGAAATATTGATGTCTTATAGGCCGATAAGAAGGCTAGAGAGGAAGAACTGAAAAAAGAGAAGGAAGAGAAAGAAAAGAAGGAAAAGGAGCGTAAAGCAAAAGAAGAAGAGGCTATTAAGAAGTACGTCAAGAGCCTGAACATTTTGTTTGTTTTTTTGTCAGAGAAAATTACTTTGTTGACTTCACTTCAGGGAGATGAGTAAATACGCAAGTTATGATAAGGATAAGCTCAGAGGTTTATCTGTTAAGCAACTTAAACTATACGCAAAGGCTATTGGTGCTGACTTATCTCGTGTTGTTGAAAAGATGGATCTTGTTGAAGCCATTATTACCAAACGAGATGCTTGAAAAAAAAAAAAAAAACAAAGACTGCAATAAATAACTGGAAAGGTCATGTATTCTAGAGGCGTAAGGTGCCCAGTAAACTGCGTTTAAAAAATAAGTGGTCGTATTTATTAATGTTCTACGAAACTGAGCGTTCATCAGTTACGACAGTAACCATAGGTTGTGACGCTCGGCTCTAACGATTCATGTCACCGAGAAATGTCGTTGACTAATTAACTTAAATAGTCCTATACTGTCTCAAAATGCGATGGCAAGGAAGTAGAGTATGCGCTTGTTCTAGAAACTCGAACAGTAGAAGCCTGCGACATGTGTACTGTATTTTTACAATGGAAAAAATGTAATAAGCTTCGTTTTGGCGTAAACACGCACAATCCAACAATAGTACGCATGTTTTGTATGAAAATGTAAATTGCTGAAAATGTTTACAATTAGCGGTTTAAACGTTTTTCTTCAACAATCCAACGCACGAATGACGCAAAAGAAGTCCCAAAAAACGTTTTCGCAACACTTTCGTCAAGACTGAAACTAAAAACGCTTGACGAATGGTATAACGTCTCTAAACTCGATTTATACCGAGCTGGTAAAACGTTGGCACTCACTGTACTAAAAAGGTTACAAATCAATAAAAACCGTTTAATACTTATCTAACAACAAACCAGATACGATAACTCAGTACCTCTAGTGGTTGTAGACCTCTACCCTCAAGGCAACTGGAAATATTGGGAATTTACGTCAGTTTCTTATTGTCGTTACGTATCACACTAAATTTCGCTATAGAGATCCTCCATGGCATATCAGTAAATGTTGCAAGGTTTTCTTTGATTCTCTTGGTGAGCACCTGGAGTACAAACACTTAGATGAATGGTACAACATCACAACTGAAGATATTTTCGGGTTTGGAGGAAAAAACCTTATGCTTACCAAGTAAGTCTCCTTTTTAGTCAGGCGCGCTTAACATTGCATCCAAGATATAAAGGATCTCCTTATATTGCATTATCAACGCTGTATCCTAGTCACAAGTGGCATCCATGGCAATTCAAGTACTAGTTTCTACAAAAAATAGTCAAAAAATATTGTGTTTATAAAACCTGATAACGGTGTCTATAGAAACCTTACAGATATTTGGGATGATTGGCTCAACGTAAAGTACATATTTTAAATGCTCTTTTACAAAGAAATGAAGATAAAATCCACTGTAATCTAACTATAAAAAGGCAATGGTTTGATGAACTGGGAAGAAAGTTTGAGGTTTATCAATTATCAGATTGGTACAATGTTACTGAAACTGACGTTGCCAATTATGCTGGTACAAGTATAACGATAGCTCTTAAATCAAGCAGATTACATACTATACTTAAAAAAGTATATCCTAAATTCAAATGGACAACGTCTTTCTTTGCGTGCGAAAGTAAAAAAAGCGGAAGATACTAAGAAAAAAATAGGAAAAGCGACAACCAACCAGGACATAAGATGCTAATGTATATAGACGCTATAGGCGCAAAATTAAATTTAAAGCATCTAGATGACTGGCATAACGTATCACACGCAGATTTGACAAAGAGTGGAGGTCTTCTATTAATCCAAACAAAGTAAGAATTTTATCGTTCTCAAGCTTGTCTTACCATTTGCTTCACTGCTAATTTGTTTTTTTTTCAGATTCGATGGTTCGCTTTATGCAGCCTTATACACAGTATATCCAAAGTATCCTTGGAAGATATGGAAGTTCAGGTAGGAACAGAAATTGCCACTGATGAAAAAGTGTTGCTAACTAAAAACTAAGAAAACCACGACATTTTTGGGACGACATGACCCATCAAAGAAAGTTCTTTGACGCAATTGGAGTTGATTTAGGTACGTATCTATAGCATCTTCATAGAAATTTAATTTTCTTAAATACTGTGCTAGGTATAAGCCAACTTGATGAATGGTATAAAATCGGTTACAAGGAACTTCTACCGTATCACATTCTTGGTCTTTTGAATCACCAGTACACATACTTTAAAGGAAGTTTACTTAGTTCTTCTTAGATACCAAGGGTGTGTTTCTAGAGCAATAATGTATATATTCCCTGAGAAGGATTGGGACGTAAAACGGTTCAAGTATGTAAAAGAAGAAAAAAAAAAAAGGAGTAACTGCATATTTATATATCATTAGGCGACTTCCTAGAGGATACTATAATCAGGAAGAAAATGTTTTAGACAGCTTGAGTAGTTTATCTGCAAGTCTCAGCTTGACAAAGGCAGAGCAATGGTAACATATTGAACAAGACAGATATGTTGAGCTTACAACTTTTAGGTATTGTGTGTCACGTGCACAATTCGATAATCACGGTGTTTCTTCAGTTATAGATTCGCCCTATTGGCCTTCCATATTACAAAAAATCCATCCCGAGTTCAAATGGGATTGGTCTTTACTGCGTCAAAGAGATAAACGTGCAAGCCAAAGGTAGTTAAAACATCCGCTAAATTACTTTTGCTGTTCCTAATTCGTTGTTCAATAGATGGCTTGGCTATGTCATCCGTACTGTATTCCCTGAGTATAAAGTTATGGAAGAACATAGAATTAAACGTGGCATAAGCTTGGATATTTATGTACCTGAGATGAACTTGGCTTTTGAATATCAAGGTATTTCATAATGTTATTAAATCACTTTTAGTGTTTAACCATTTTTATAAGGTGAACAACATTATCATGATTTATATGATCACTCTATAAAGTATGATACATTAGATAAGTTAAAGAAACGGATATGTGGCGATCTAGGTACGTTCTACTAATGCTTTTGTTTTGAAACGAAAAAAACCCTCACTAAATTTTTCTTGAAGGAGTGACAGTCATTGCAATCCCGTATTGGTGGAACGGAGACATAGATAGTATAAAGGCTACAATTGTACATTTTAGGTAACTCTTTGATTTATCTACACGTCATAAATAGTAACAACTTTACTAGGCCGGATATTAACTTTAAAACAAGAGCTAAACCTCTACTACTTGCACCAACAAATAAGTTCTTTGTTCAAGAGAAGGTTATAGCTGATCAAATGATGAGCGATGCAATTCAACTTGTAAAATAAACTAACCTACACCGATTTATCGCTGGTTCACCAACACCACATTACCGTTGTATCTTGGAATTCGTTTCTAGTCAACTTCGTTGTCAAATTGGGCTAAGCGCACGTGGCCACAGGAGAAACAACTCTAGAGCTAGAGAGACTTAAGGCAGTCAACGGGTTCCCATTATCCCGTGAAATTATACAACTTCCTTTCCTTGCTAAGCGCACGAGGCGTATTGGTGGTATTTGGCTATAAATCTGTTCATTACCTACCACAAACAAATACAATGAACAAAAACAGCGATTTCTTCAATGAGATACCTGTCGAGGTTATTGTTCTTATTCTACAATTCGTACCTAAGCTATCTATGTTTTCAGTACTACGTACATCCAAATTATTATCCACTATTACAAAACAGCACTTTGGACATGTAAACAAGGGGATCATTGTGCTAAAGACGAAAAAAAAGTTAAGAAAGCTGATAAAGAAAGCTCCACATTTGATCTCAACAAAAACACTTTCTATTTATTACAAAATCAGGAAAACATCAGATTTAAAGTATCTACAAGGTGCTTATGCACTAAGACTGTACAGGAGAGTCAGCAGTATTGTCGATTTTACAAACTTTAAAGTTGTTGATAGTATAAGCTTTGCTAATTGCGAAGTGACTGATGATCATCTTAAACAACTTGCAGGTATACATAAGCTAAGTTGTCGTGCATGTACATATATTACAGATGATGGGATTAAACCTTTAGCTGGTATTCACACAATCGATCTATGCTTTTGTCAAAGGATTACAGATGAAGGCATTAAGGCTTTAGCTGGTGTCCATGAAATATATTTACAGAGTTGCAAAGGTATCACAGATGAAGGTGTTAAAGCGCTAGCTGGCGTTCATACCATTGATCTTTCAAGGACAAACATTACAGATGATGGTGTAACAGCCTTGGCTGGTGTTCACGAAATAAAGCTATATAATTGCAAAGGTATCACAGATGAAGGTGTTAAAGCATTAGCTGGTGTTCATACCATTGATCTTTCAAGTACAAACATTACAGATGATAGTCTAAAAGCCTTGGCTGGTGTTTGCAGAATTACTATATGTGGTAATCAACAAATTACAACCGAAGGCATAGAAGCTTTGGCTGGTGCTCGTTTGGTTGATGCATTCAATTGTCCCCAACTTAGGCGCAGTAAAATTAAGCCACATAATGGATGTGAATTGATTCTTTAGAGCTACTTGTTTTGATTGACAAAACTCAAGACCAGACAGTAATGTAGAGTTGTTAGAAATAAAATTATAGAGTTCCTAATCATGTTTTTTTTTTCTCATACCCATCACTATCACAATACACCACCACATTTAATGTCATTGCATATACCATAAGCTTCCATACTAGATACAGCCCTACTACACCAAATTCCAACAAACTGTGTCACACTCAGTAGAATGTTTGTATGTTTCCTTTGCTTTGTCTAACTCCTCGCTTCACAAATCTCATAGTCATTAATCAATGTTAAAGAACTCAATTGTATCATCAATGCAAAGCAACATTGCAGCGTGATAAAGAAAAATAAAATACACTGTGGAGCTGTAAAGCGTTTTATTGTGTTACCTTATTTTCGCTAAAATTAGTGTTTTGTGAAATGCCCAAAACAGTACAAAACCCACGATAAGTAAAGTAAAACATGTTATCATGGGTAAAAGCAAAGTGAGTTATACCTACATGTGGCCAAGTGGCAATAAATACGTTGGTGAAACATGGCAAGCGTGAGACAATGGACAATTTACATGTACAAATGGTGATTGGCTAAACATATTGGTACTGGACAAATGGCTGCACACTTCAAACATAGATCGTAATGCAAAGGAGAAATAACAACAGTACCAACACTCGATCTTGTAGCCGCTTTGAATTGGTATTCTCAATGGATTGTAGTACGTTTTTGGAGGTTTCAAGTTGTCGCACTTTGACAGGTTGCTTTGTTTCTAGGACATGTTACCACCAGCGAATCCAGAGATAGGAACGAAAGGAACACGTGTTATGTTGAACAGTTGAACATACTTTTTAAAAAGGGTACTTCAATAATTTCATTCTATCTGAATAGTAGACACTCTTTGCAATGCCCTTCCATTAGGAATAAGCAATATTCATATTCATTGTCCTGTATGCTATATTCACTATTCATTCATGAATATTCACTGGATGCAGCTTTTGATTTTGTAACGCTTAGGACACTGTCACTCCACTTGATTTCCAACATATCAAAGCCAACAGTTTTCCTAACACAAATTGGTTTATTTTATGCAGTACTGGAAACCGGCCGCTCACAAATCCTGATGGTTTAGTTTGGTGCCAAAAAAAGCAATATTCGTCACCTGCTCGTAAAACACCATAGAAACCTACCGACAGCAGATTGTCGTCCATAGAGAACTACTGTTGCTGGTTTTTAACTAATAACTCACGAACGCTATCAAAGTTGTGGTGTGAGATTTGTGGCCGTAAGAATCAACAAGCCAACTTGCAAACTTCTCTACCGTTTACTGTTGGGCAACATAGTATGAAATAATGAATTTTATTACATGAATATTAGTGAATTGGCTGTATTTGAATATTCATAGTATTCATTCATAACGGAAGGGCATTAATCTTAGCATCTTTTTATACCAACAATCAATTGGTTGACACCAAGAGTGCAAGCGATCAAAGCATGTTGGCAAGTCTGTCCGTTTGTAGAGATTCAAACTGCATAAACAGTACGTGGTACATTACAATACCTAATCAGTTGTTTCTACATGTTGTGTTTAAAATCCAAAACTAAGGTACTCCCATATAATAACACAGATTGATAATGTGATCTAGAGAAGTATTGTCCATTTCACATAACATACATTGATCGCTTAAGGACAAAGATGAACAAACGAACAACATGCCTTATTTAACAAACGTGCTTAAACAGTTAATTTTGACGCTTCTTTAAGATTGATATCGTTTTACTTTCTGTGACTGGCATGAATCAAGGAAAATAATGCAAATTCACGTAAAATTATTATCAAAACAAAGACTCTCAAATAAAGACTCTGTCAAGAATGCAAGAGCAAATGAACGCAAAACGTAAAGTACTATTTTGCTTACCCCACCCTTACTAACAACACTATAGACTAATTATAAAATGGCTCTTTATACAAACCTCTTAGACCTACCTATAGAGCTACAACTTTGTATTATGGAAAAAGACGTTTCAGCGTATTTAAAATGGCCAATATTGTCTAAAACAGCAGCGACAAGTACAAGGTTTGATTATAACTTGAAAAAACATGGAAAATGGCTTAGAAAAACAACAAGATTTCTGTTTGACCGTAAAGAACGATTCACTTTAACATCAAGGTTTATGTATCAACAGTATTGGAATCATGGTGTAATAGAAGGACAGCATAAACGTTGGGATTTTTATGGTACTTTAACTGAAGAGTTTTACATTGTTGATGACAAGCTTGAAGGAGAATACAAGTTATTCCACGCGTACTGTGGTAATTTAAAAGAGCATTGTTATTATGTCAAAGGTTTAAAACATGGAGAATACAAGTCATTCTACAAGGGCAGTGGTAAATTAAAAGAGCAGTGTTATTATGTCAACGGTTTAAAACATGGAGAATATAAGTTATGGAAGCTATCTGACGGGATTTGGGAGCATAGGCATTATGTTAATGGTAAGCTTGATGGAGAGTTTAAGAGTTGGCATTGGTACCGCCATGGTGATGGTAGTCCTATAGTTCGTGTTCATTGTCACTACGCTAATGGTAAAAAGAATGGAGAGTGTAAATTGTGGTATTATGATGGTAACTTGATGGAGCATTTGCATTACGTTGATGGTATAAAACAAGGCGAAATGAAGAAGTGGAATCGTGATGGTGAATTAGTTGTACATTGTTTTTACAATAATGATCAAGTCATAGAATATGCAGTACATGATGAATAACTATACTGCAGCACAGAATAGCTAATTGGTAATCGCATATTGCAAGCGTCCACTGTTACCTGTTGGGATGATTCAAAGAATAAAGGAAAATGATAGTATAGACTATTGAAGATGTCAAAGTGCAAATAAAAATGGACAACAGATTAACACGTGGTGCTTGAGTTTATTGTACCACACCTCATAGCCAGAATTATAGTCCACGTTTTTAAATGGAAATACTATGTAAACAACAGCTATTGATTGTATTATCGGCTACTAATAATCGAGTCAGTTTGTTGTGAGAGTCACAATAAATACATTTTCTGGTATTTGTCTTGTAAATTTTATCTACAACTTGCAAACCAAGCAACATGTAGATATGAGTACAATTAAAAAAACCCAATTGATTGAATCAAATTGGAAAAGCCTTTTGTATTTTCTTTCATTAAGAAACCAACGCTGCGTTGAGCTCACCCATTGCGTGATATCTAAAAAACGGGTAAGCCCAAAATGGTCCATTTTGTTTTTTCAAATTGAATTGAACGCAATGAGAGTTGTAACCCTACAGGCTCTGGTTTACAGGTTTGAAAAAGGCGTGTTAAGGTGGGTGCTAACGTTTAAAGTTTTTTGGCATATTTAATCGTTATTTCTCCTTTGAAAGTATCTTACGCCGTTTTCTACGCGTAGAAAAGTCGTATGAGAATAGTTAACAATATATTGTTGTGGTGCTTCACGTGAATCATTATCCCGTTACAATTATAGTTTTAACAAAATACTAGATATATCTACTACCTTATCACAACATTTTTATTCCAAAAGCCTTTCACCAAAGGTCACATTTTGCAAAAAAAATTAGAAGAAATTCGCAAAAAAAGCATAAACCGCCAACACCTCATCAACAAAGCAACTTCTCAATGGCATCTTTTGGTGGAGCGCCTAAATGCTACGTATGCTCTAAAAGCGTTTATCCACAAGAGAAAATAACGATAGGAAAAAAAGAATTCCACAAACAATGCTTAAAATGTAACGTTTGTAAGAGAAGCTTGAAGGCAAATAACTACGTCCATTATGGAGGATTTTTTTATTGTGAGCCACACTATACGAGTATTCTTGCTAAAGGTACTGGATTCAATAGCTTCTCTGAGGATGTTAACGAAGGACCTATAACGACAATCACTGATGATGCCTATTTACATATTTTTCGGTTTTTGGATAGAAAACACGTGGCTTTGATGAAACTCATCTCGTGGAGACTCCACAACGTAAGCGCTACTGTTGATAGGGTATATCCACAAAAAGTGGATATTCTCCTAGCAAAAACGTCAAGAAATCACGTGCTCAGCTTAAAATGGAAACTATCGCGTGATATCAATACGAGGCTTGAAACGAAGTTTCATGTTAAAATAGTTAAACATCCTTCTTTCGGAGGAGAAGTTTTAAAAACACCTCTTGTTGTTGATACTTTGAAAGAAAAACAAGAGCTTGATATTAATATTAAGAGTCTAAGTGATCATAAATACCAAGTGCCTTTTGATTTATGGATCGTGGCTACGAATAAAAACGGTTACGAAACATTGTCAGAAAAGAAAAGTTTATTTTTGATCGCATCTGGACACAAACACCCTGTTGGTTGCTTTGACGGCCAGGCGCTATTGTGGATGGCAGATGGATCTCTAAAGAAAGCTAAGGACGTAGCCGTTGGCGACTCGGTTATGACAGGAAGCTTTGATACTCAGAGAGTTGTCAAAGTTCAAGCAATTGACGAGCTAACAGCAAAAAGAATGGTTTATTTGGACGATTTCTGGATTACAAGAGGTCATCCCGTTTTAAAAAATGGCGAATGGCATGCACGTTATTATTTGTAATTTACTAACGAGCTATAGGTATCGCCCAGACGAGATAGCGGAAGCCACTACCCGCGTTGCTGATGGACTGTACAACTTCGTTTTAGCAGATGAACACTCAGTTTTAGTTGGAGAGAAAAAACTCGTTTGCTGTACTCTTGGAAAGTACTGTGGTCCACGGCTTGAAGCTATGTACCCGAACCAAAACAAATTGTACGGTCCCACACAATGTTAGCCAAATAAACGGTATTTATAGTTAGTAATGTGTCATAAAAACGAATATTGTAAACTATTCAATGCGTACCACATACAAAAGCAAACTCGCTAGCGTTCGTAACAAGCCTTTCACAGGCACAATGCTACATAGACACAATAACTAAAAGTCGGGCACAAAACGAGAGGTTAAAAGACATAAGTGAAACAAGACATTTTATAGCTGGTAAAATTGGTTTATTTGGCAAGAGATTATTTACTTCTTTTTACCATCTTTTTCCTTCTTTAGGACAGCCTTGATGACACCGACAGCAACGGTTTGTCTCATATCGCGGACAGCGAAACGACCGAGTGGTGGGTATTCTTTGAAGGTCTCAACGCACATAGGTTTGGATGGGATCATGGTAACGACACCAGAATCACCCTTCTTCAAGAATTTAGGGTTCTTCTCGAGTTCTTTACCGGTACGGCGATCGATCTTCTTTTCGAGAGCAGAGAATTTGCAAGCGATGTGAGCGGTGTGGCAATCCAAAACTGGAGCGTATCCAGCGTGGATTTGACCAGGGTGGTTCAAGATAATAACTTGAGCGGTGAAGTTTTCACAGCCCTTTGGTGGATCGTTCTTGACATCACCAGCAACGTTACCGCGGCGGACTTCCTTAACGGATACATTCTTGACATTGAATCCAATGTTATCACCAGGTTGTGCTTGGGCGATGGATTCGTGGTGCATCTCAATAGATTTTACTTCTGTGGAGACACCGGTTGGGGCGAAAACGACAACCATACCAGGTTTCAAAATACCGGTCTCAACACGACCGACTGGTACTGTTCCTGTAGGAAAAAGTAAGTCACACAGAACTTGTTTCGAAAAAGAAATTTCATTGAAATAACAAACAGACACGTCACGTACCAATACCGCCAATTTTGTAAACATCTTGGAGTGGGACACGGAGGGGTTTGTCTACTGGTCTCTTTGGAGGCTTGATGTTGTCCAAAGCTTCCAACAAAGTTGGACCCTTCCACCATCCCATGTTGGTAGATTTTTCGAGCATGTTGTCACCGTTCCAGCCGGATATTGGGACAAAAGGAATTCTCTTTGGGTTGTAACCGATCTTTTTCAAGTATCCTTGGACCTCAGACTTGATTTCTAGAAAGACGCGTGAGAAAAGTGGAAGCGCGCAAGGAACAAAAAAGAAACTTCTTCATAAATGACAGCGAAGACGTACCTTCGAAACGCTTTTGGTTGTATTTGACGGATTTGTCGTCCATCTTGTTGCAAGCAACGATCATTTGCTTTACTCCCAAAGTGTATGCGAGGAGAGCGTGTTCACGGGTTTGTCCGTTAGCGGAGATACCGGCTTCGAAACCACCTTGGGTGGAGTCGATAACGAGGACGGCTACATCAGCCTAGGCAACACGGGTAAGTATATGCGCATTTAATAAGAGCAAAAAGAAAAATAATTGTGTGTTTTGCAAAAAATTTTGAGGCTAATTTTTCAATCTGGGAAATTGTGCGGAAAACGCGAGTACGTACTTGTGAAGTACCAGTGATCATGTTTTTGATGAAATCTCTGTGTCCTGGAGCATCAATGATGGTGAAGTAGTATTTGTTGGTCTCGAATTTCCATAGGGCAATATCGATGGTAATACCACGTTCGCGTTCGGCCTTCAATTTATCCAAAACCCACGCGTATTTGAAAGAACCCTTACCGAGCTCAGAGGACTCTTTCTCGAACTTTTCGATGGTTCTAAAAGAAGATCAGAAAAGGATCAAAAAAAAAAGAGCTAAACTTTAAAGTACGCACCTCTTGTCAATACCGCCGCACTTGTAGATAAGATGACCGGTGGTGGTAGACTTACCTGAAAGTTTGAGTAAGTACAAACAGATCTAAAAAAAATCGAGGCGAAAACAAGCCTAGAAGGAACTAAGAAACGTACCAGAGTCTACGTGACCAATTACGACGATGTTAACGTGTTGCTTCTCCTTTCCCATGATAAATTTAAGTTGACAGTAGGTGTTGCAATTAGTGGAGCAGAACGAAAAAGAAAGAAAACAGAAATAACGAAATTTCCGCCTTAACAGCTATCCACCAATGAGAATCGACTATTTCATTCCTTAAACACTATTTAGGTTCACAACCGAATTTAAGAAAATTTTTAGAACGAATGGGAGTATTGGCTGCACGTCGTTGGTGATCTATTGCGTGTTTTATGCGTTTTTGAAGCTTTGCGTAGCCCATTCTACAACATTTGCACAATCGTTATTTACATGCGTTTTACGGCACTCAACCGCGTTAAGAAGCTCCCTGCGTATGTTTTTTCAAACTCCTTGCCATTTTCACAAAATTATTTTGTTATTTTCCATCAAAAAAATTGTCATACGTTTCAAACTACACATACAACTACATACACCAAAGTAGAATTCTATTTTACACCAGACAAATTATCTCTTAGTACTTCCAATGCGCTTAGTACGCGCGAGCAAGTTTGCGCAGCGGCCAAGTATCTCCTCCACGCCTAATAATCATTTATTTCAACGTTTCCGTTTTAAAATCTCAAAACATTTGTTTTTCTCACCTTTGCCATACTTTTCCACTGCTTTGAGCGATTATTTGCTGATAGTAACGACGACTCCAGCGTTTGCAATAAATCACGTAAAACTTCAATTTCAGTGGCTTTCTCCACTAAACGCCTAAACTGAGCCAATCTAAAACCCTACACAACTCAATTAACGTTTTTAAAGCAAATTATAGTTACAAACCTTCGTAAACACGCAACGTGGAATCTGCGAACACAACAGGATTATTTCCTCTTGTACACTCTCCAAAAGTAAGTTATTGGCTTCTTCGAGCTCGCAAATCGCTGTTTTGTAGAGTAAGTAGATGAGCGAGTGGGTAGACGGAGAAATACGCACGTCTCTCTTCATTATCAATACCGAAATGAAGCTTAAATAGATTATTGGATACGTCAGTACCACTAGACGACTCTCGGCGCGATTTAACTTGAGGTTGGCTATCAGATAACCTCTTTTGTTTTTGTGCAGAATCATTTTTAGCGCCTCGTTTTGGTTGTCTACGAGCGGGCTGTGAGCGCCTTTTTTCTCTTCTAATAGCCTCTTTAGCGAAAACAAATACGAAAGTAGACATTTCCGTTTCTTTCCGTTTTTTTTGGTACGTACGATCTTCTCTTCGTTTTATTGTCGTTTACGCCATTACCATTATCAGAATCACCCTCTGGGTTGTTTTCTTGTTTTTCCTGATTTTCTTTTGCGACCTAATAATGTAAACGTTGGCTACAAAAAGCTAAAAGGGTTTACGTACCAACAGTGGAGAATCTGGGAACTGATCCACTAACTCTACAAGTTTTCTCTTCAAATCATCTTCTCTTACGCCATCAATATTTAGGGCATTCACAAATTCGCTCATCTAAACAACGGTAAGAAAAAAGAACTAGAGTTTTACGCAAAAGATAAAAATTTGAACATCCGTTGGACGTTCATAATTTTCTTCTGAATTGCTTCGAGGTACTTACTTGTTCCTCGCTCTCACATATCCACCAAGAAGGCTCTTGTTCATGATCTGAGATTTCAGGTCTTTGTAACAACACTACATTTTGTACATCGCTCAACCACCTAGCAAAAAATCGTATTAGAGGTACGTTCTATCAAAAAGTAACAGTTTTCTGGAAGATAAAGTTTCTGTTTTGTTCTTCACGTACCACAAACGTTGGAAGTGACGATCATGCCCTAGTGGTGGCGTACGTACACATGGTGTTTGTTTAGCTACAATGGCTTTATTCTTTTTAATCTAAACGAACATCTTAGTTTTCTTTGTTTTTTGTTTGGTGGGAAAATTGATTGCGTACTCGTTCTGTTAGTGCTCTTTCACTTCGCTTAAGGGATCTTTCATCTGTCTTCTCCTTTGGTTTCGAAGATACAGAACTATCTTCATCATCAGAGATAACAGACTCACTCTAAAAAAAGAAATGCGTGAGCAATGGAAAAAATTCAATAAACGCAAAAAAAGTATTTACTTCTGCTTCTTGTTCTGTTGTTGTATCGCCAATACCGCTTATTTGTTTGAGAAGCTTTGTTTTTTTCTTTAGATCAGCTGTATCACGTCTAAGATTCTTGTGACTTTGATCAAGAGATGACATTGTATTTCCCATGCATTTTCTAATTAACAACTCTATTAGAAAATTGCCAACGCGAGGAAAAAAGGCAGTGTATCATGGTATCCAGCTAACGTTGCAGGTTTTTTTTAACAGTGAAGATTGCAACTTATATTTAAAAGGGTAAGTACCTGAACTCGTCGGTGCTCATAAACTTGTTTGTTAAAAATTCAAGCAACTCCAGCTTTTCATCATAAGAAAGCTCCTCGTATTCGTTGAATTCTAAGCGGTCTACAACATCTTCATTCTCCCAGTCTTCTGATTGTTGCAAATACTAAATAAAATAATGTCAAAAAAAACTCAAACAAAGCTCTTCTCAAATCATACCATGCGCATCAGTTCTGGCCATGTTTTTTCTGTGATAGGTATAACATCAAGTGGTATAATTTCTGCATCATCAGCAATTTTCTAGTAAACAGTAAGCAAATAAAAAATTTATGATCAAAAAACATACCAACTCTCCTTGTTTTGCGTCTATGACAAACTCTAATAGCGAAGAAAATAATT
The DNA here is from genome assembly GCA_038496445.1 of Trichosphaerium sp. ATCC 40318. Taxonomy (NCBI): domain Eukaryota; phylum Discosea; class Flabellinia; family Trichosidae; genus Trichosphaerium; species Trichosphaerium sp. ATCC 40318. The sequence goes on from JALMLS010000353.1 coordinate 222,886, forward strand.
CATTACGTGAAGTACGTAGTGTTAAATCATCAACTTCACATAACATCTCATGAAGCTCCAATAAAGTAAAGTCTGGAAAGTCATCGAAGATCTTGTATTTCTGAAGAAACAGTCAATAAATGAAATTTGTCATAATTTTTATTAATACGTACGCCTTTAAATGTTTGTACAAACTTCCATATCATGAATAAACGAGGAAATTTGGAGCCTATGCGCTCGTGGAGCGGAGAAAAAATATCACGTTGAGGTTCAACGTTTGGTAGTGTAAGATCTTCCACACACTCTCTAGGAGGTATTTTCACAACTAGGATGTGTTTATACAATAAACATCAAGAACAAAAATGTTGTTTTGAAAAATCTGAAATTTCTATCACGTGAGTGACGCAGGTAAATTTTTTTGTTTCGTTAGGTTACCTTTTTTACGTTTAGTTCTACTACTTCCAGTACTTCTATTCCGTATCCTTGGTGGGTGCTTTCGTTGGCTTATTCTCACTTTAGCGCGTAATTCTTTCTCAAGCTCTTTTTCAGCACGCCTGATATCACGTTCAAGTTCTCTTTCTCTTCTGTTTTTCTCCTTTTGCCTTTCCTTCAATAAACGCTTCATAATACGTTCTCGCTCATTCCTAAAGCGAGAAATAAGTAAAAATTCCGCTTGGCTTTGAGATAAGAAAAACCAGCGTACTGAATGACACGTATCCGTTGCAACTCTTTTTTTGTGATATTCTTCGGTCCTTGTACAGGTGGTCGACGCCTGCGCGGTTTCGGTGCTTTTGGTTTGGGTGGCTGATTTTCAACGGTGGTAGCTGGTTCCTTCTTCGATTCTACTTTTCTCTTCTTTGTTGGTGGCTTTTTTTCTTGTACACTTCGCACTGTATTCTTAGATGGAGCTTTACGTTTTTTTTGTGGTTGAACAAAATCTTCCATAGAGTCATCGCTATCAACTTCAGCCGAAGCTTCTTTATCAGAGTCTGCAGGAGGCGGAACATATATTTGAGGACTTGGCTTTGTATTTGTGGATTGTGGTTGTATTGGTTGATGTTGAACTTTTTGTTCTTGTGGCGTCTTAATAAATAACAGTTAGAAAAAATGGTGGTCAAAAATGGCAAGTAAAATCATCAATAATTTTTTTTTTGTAAATGTACGATAGGGTTCAATACAGAGCGTCTTTTGTGATGCGAAAATCGTACAGATGGGTGTGTTTGATCTACGTTATTCATTTGTCGGCTCTAAGGAAGGGAATGTTATGACATGACACTTCTATATTTAAATATATTTGTTTTTTTACTACACGTACTCTTAGTACTTGTACTAATTGTTGAAAAAATGGTGCTTTACTGACTAGAGTATCATGTTCAAACTGAGCTATAATATGTGGAAGTACACGTCCATCAATTACATGACATTCTAGTACTTTACCATGAAACTTGGCGTCAAGCTAGAGAAGATGGTGAAAATCTAATTAATTATTATTTTAGTTCACGCGTAGCGTACGTGTTTCAAAAAATCTTGGTATGTTACGTTATGAGACGTAAGGCAGAGTTGTTGTAACACGAAGCAGATATGAAAAATGAGTTTTGTAGTCTTAAAGCTTGGTTCAAATTGTGGCGATGGTTCAATGAGGTGATACCAAGCGTAGTCAGTCCTAACCTAAAACAAGCGAGTAAACAAAAAGGCCGTATTAGGAGTATTTAAGGCAACATTTTGAGGTTAAGCTTGTACCATTATCGACATCGGCGAAAATTGGATTGCCCATTCCTTTACAATAACGCGTACGCGAATTCTATTGTTAGTAAGGTATTGTGGAGCACCGTCTGCAAATGGAGTTAATAAATACTGCTTTTTTGTAGAATAGGCGTTACTTTGTCGGGTTATGTGTACTACGTCTGCTGAGCACGCCAATGAGTGATTGTATGTATAAGCAAGAGACTCTAGAGGAACAGCTACACTTTCTCCATCTACAGCATCATCGTAGAAATAAAATGTATCTAGGTTACGAATTGCAATACCATCTTCTGTTACCTGAGAGCTTTAGAATACCACTTATGGCTAGTACATAATTTTTCGAAAAATTATTAACATAAAAAAAGTCGTTGCGTACTGCTTCGTTAAATAGTGGGCTTACGTCCACTTCGCTCCCAATGCCTGTAGGTTGAAGTGGTTCTAATAAGGTCAATAAATTACATAAAACCAAAAGAGTTGGTTATTGAGAATTATCAAGCAATATTTGGGGTCGAATGAGTGGCACTCAACGCTATTTTGAAACGAATGATTCAAAATGAGAACAGAAAACGGCTACAATATTACATTACCTCCTAGAATGTCTCCAAATGGAAAGGAGTCTTGCATAGCGAGTATTCTCGTTGTTGGCGGGGACTTTGTTTCAAAGGGCAGTGTACTGACCAATCCCCGCGTCAATAGCACTTGCAGCAAACAATTGGGTGCAACGACTTAATTGTCAGTGTTTTCTGCTTGTACTGATCTCAGTTGACTAATTGCGTAGAAAAGTTGGGTGTTATAATTTTAGCAATTACAGCACTACAACGCTCCAACCATGTCTGATCTCTTCAATAAATTAAAAGCGAACGTTCACGGTGCCTATGTTAAGACTGCGTCGAGTGTCATGGGCACTTTGACAGACGAGACCAAATTCGTTCAAGAAGGTGTTTTGACGCCTGACCAGGTATGTAAACGTACTGGAGTCACGTAATAGTTATAAACCTCACTATTAACGTAGTTTGTGGCTGCTGGGGATTTGCTAGTACGTAACTGCGGGACGTGGTCATGGTAAGTGTTAGCTAGTTCATTTTAATGGCTAGAGCGGTTTATAATAACCCACGTTCTATTTCAACAAATTGTTCCTAAAATTCAAAGATGCACTCCTAATTATTATACCAAGGGAGTCTGGAGATGCTAAACGACGCGTTGGGTATATGCCCGAGAACAAACAGTTTTTGATCACCAGAAATGGTGCGTTATGGGTTCTACAAACCGCTGCATAATTTATGATACACGAACTACCATTTATTTTTACTCATCGAATAAACGGCAATTCACCCACTAACATTACTCAAAAAGTGCCTTGCAGAGAGTTTGACCTCGACACAGTTGAGAACAAGATAGTTGAAGACGACTGGACAGCTGTGACATACACTGATGAACATAAAACTGGTGAGGAGGATAATATCGTTGATGTTGAAGACAAGGTAAAATACAACCAGTGCAGGCAGCCTAGAGCATTTCTTGTTGTTTTTTTTCGTGCCAATAGGCGTCAAAAAACTGTCCCTTTGTCAAAAGGCTGACATCTTATCTCCAGAATGCGAATGAGCCAGATGATGATGAAGATGAGGACGATGATGATAGTGACATTCCAGACATGGAAGATTGGGAGGGCGCAGACAACCTCGTTGTATGTCTTTCATTAAGTTATTTTTTTGAGTTTTGCTCATAATCCTTAAGGAAGCTGACCCAGCGCTTGCTGAACCTACAACAGACGGAAACTCTATCATTAAAATGCGAACATATGATATAACAATTACATACGACAAGTACTACCAAACACCTAAGGTTTGGCTGTTTGGTTATGACGAAGTGCGTTACCTGCAACCTCAGTTATCTCAGAGTATTATTATTGATTTTAAAGCTTACAATATTACTTTTTTGTAGAACAGACAACCTCTGTCATCAAAAGCCATTTTCAAAGACATCAGCGTAGATCACGCTAAAAAGACAGTTACAATGGATGCTCATCCACACTTGGGTGTTCAGTTTGCATACATTCACCCTTGCAAGTACGTTTCAGTTCGTAGAGATTATTTATATGTACTAATTACGTTAAAGGCATGCCAGTGTAATGAAAAAGATGATACAGAGCTCAATTGACGCTGGAAATGACCCGCGTGTAGATCAATACCTTATTTTGTTTTTGAAGTTCTTGGCTGTTGTTATGCCTAATATCGAGTATGATTACACCGTAGAAGTAAACACGAAGGATGGTAACAAGTAATTTTTTCTAAAAAATATTGTAAACGCTCCAGAGCAGCTGGTAGTCGCATGTAAATCAAATACACTTTCACGTAGAGTTTAAACACGTGTAATTCGGGCTTTTTCTTTTTTTCTGTTAAGTTTCTGAGATTGCTGGCTTAATTCTGGGACTAGTTTTTCGTTGTACACGGGCTAAGCATGGAAATAAAGTACAAACCGCAGAGCGCTATTGATTTTGTAACGAAATACTATGAAGAGACGCGATTCTTTAAAAGAAGTGCGTGTTTTAAGCCGTTGATACCCTAGAGCATATGATGAGATGATTTAGCGTGTTTATTAATAAATGAATAGCTACGGAAGGTAGAAACGAGGATCAATACGTCCATAGACACTCTAACGGGTAATTCTAGTATTTTGCGATCACTAACTACCAAATTAAAGGTGTTAGTTTACATACACATCAAAACTCATTAAGATATTATTATTTAGCGTCTGTGTCATTGGCATTGCTCAAAACCACGATATAGTACAAAACAAGAAAAAAATTCAAAAAATAGATTACGTAGCTGGAGCCAAAAAAAAAGTTTCAGGAAAGAGAAAGCGGGTACGGAAAGCGTCAATCATTGCGACTTGCGCCAACAATTTTTTTTCTGTAGGGAGGTTTAAAGACAACACCTGGTACTAAAGTTTGTACAATCACGTGTCACGATGGATCAACATATGATGTTGTTGGACCTATATACGCACCTGTTATTGAGGTTAATAAGCAATTTGATAAGAATCCTAACTTGGTAGTTGAGAAAGTAAGTTAACTCTTGTTTTTGTGTTGAACTTTTTTTTTTGCAATTATTCTAGTGTTAACTATGTTGTTTTAAGCCATACACTGATGGGTTTATTGCTATTTTATTACCTGGTAAAAATAATAAGAGCTTTCAAAAGTTAATATCAAAGGACGAGTATGTGAATGGAAAAGTTGAATCAGAAGAAAACAAGAATGAGATAGAAGACACAAAAATGAAGGATGCCTAACAACTAAAAAACGCCAGTTACAAAGATGCTCTCATTCATCCTTCTACTAAGCAATATAAAATTCGAATGATGGAAAATTGTTGTATAAATGTACAAACTTACTATGGGTATGAGGATATTGAGAGATGTTGTTAAATCATTAAATTGTAGCAAAGTTTATTGTACACTGTATACTCTTTAATGAGAACAAATACGAGTCTTTGAGTTGAGTCAGGTTAATGTATACAATGCAAAACATCCATTCTTTTATGTATTGTTTGCCCTTTAAACTTTGGCATGTAGCTTAACATGGCAAATAGCAACCAATACGAGGCATTACTTCCGTTATTGTTATACCTGTGAAGCTTGTAATATTGGTGTGTTTATTGTGTATGTCGTTTACAAATGGAGGTTTAACAATGCTAAACAAGAAACGAAAAACAGAAGGCTCACAGAAGTCAACTTTTTGGATAGAGAAGTTGGTGCTTCAGTTGGAGCTTCAGTTGGAGCTAACGTTGTAGGAGGTAAAGTTGGAGGTAACGTGGTAGGAGGCTGTGGGATAAAGCTGAATACTGCGGCTAACGTAGTTTTTGAAACTAGACCAGGCATTGAGAAACTATAAAAAAAAGGTTATACTTTGGGAAGTGAGTGCTACTTTTATATGTACCTGAATGATGTTGAATTGAATGTAATATTGGTGACAGGAATGGTAAAATTGGAAGAAACTAAAGAAAAGCCTTGCAATAAATGTTAGGGAAATGACAAGCAAATGATGGCTCTAATCTAAGCCAACAAGAGTAAAATGAAAAAAAGGCTAATTTTCTGGAAGTGACAAGCAAGTGATGGCTATTTCCTTAAGGAAAATTTGTACTGAGTATTTGGCTTGCGCATGTGCCAATAAGTTTTTTGCTATTAGATTATTGTGTTTATTTGATACTAATAACACAAGTAAAAAGGCAACTGTACGACGATAGGTATTTGGATAAAAATCAAGTCAAATTTCAGATAGCAAAAAAAAAAAAAACAAAGAAAAGCGGCGCCAGTAAAAAATGTGTACCTTCAATAACTGGTTGTTCCATCACGCACACCATTTTCAATGAGTTAATTGTAATGTTATTTTTGAACTCAGAGCGATATTCAAGGGAGTTAGAGGTAAAATCAAGAACAAAGGCTGCGGATGTGGTAACTCGGCTTAAATACTCTATAATTGTATCATTAACGATAAAATCAGGGTTATATGGCTGCATAGAGTCTTTTAAAAATTGTAAACCACTCTTTGTGTCTTCTACTGTACAAGCTCCTCTATCGCCTTCACCTGGAACACGGTTAATTTCTAAGCAACACTGCTCGCTAAAAAGAAGTGCTTGCGTGTTTAACTTACTTAGTGATAGTGTCAAGGCAAACATGGTACACAAACATAAAAGAGCTTTAATCATTGCGAAATACAGCACTTTTTGACCAATTAGTGAATCAAATACAAAATGTTCCACTTTCAATTTTGGTGTCTTGCATAACTGCCTGTTCAATAGTTAAAAAAAAACATGGGTTAAATCAGGATAGCCATGAAAGCGTGTGCAAAGGCGTCAATCGCAAAAGAAAATTCGTCTAATTTCTAATCTCACGTGCTCCCTACAAGTGTAAACTGCAATTATCTTGTAAGTTTTTTCTAGATCATCTTTGGCACATGCTGTACCAATCTACGCATCAAAACAGTTGGCTTAAGAGGCATGTCAGTAAAAGTAGAATTGTAGTGAAGTTATCACCTTTACAAGAACCCAGCGCTACCATACAAAGACCTATGAGCTAGTTCGTAATTTTTCAAAGTAGACCAGCTGTACAAGAATTAATGCCCATCATTTGTTCCTTCATTTGTGTAAAAACAGTCAATGGAAGACAACTGCAGTATTAACTCTATATATCTTGCACCAACGGATTTTGTTGGTGTTTCCGTGCAACAAGCGTTAAAATACTATCACGATAACCACAGAAGAGTTTGGTGCAATTACATTTGAACAACACAAATCGTTCATAAAACAGCTTAAGAGTATCTTAATCGTATCAAATGCAACTCTCAAAAAACAATTAGACCATTATCTCTTCAAACAGAGGGTTACTAGTGCAAATAGGCCTAATCAGCATGAAACAGATACAAAACCACTCAAAATACGACAAAAACAGATAGCAACAACATTCTTGGTTTTCCACATGAAATTATTTCGAATATTCTTCATTTCGCAGAGGAAAAATCAATGTTTTCTGTTGCTCAATCATGTCATCTTATGTCTGATATCATTCATGATATTTTTGGTTATAATAAAGTCTATATATCACGTGTGACTGATATTTTAAATATTAGACAATACGGGTATTATGGACAACTCTGAAATAATAATGTGAAATGAAAGGTACTGCCATAGTTTCACTGTTGTCTGGTTGTAGAAATATCAGGGTTGTACGTGCAATGCAGTTTGAAATAAATGGTCATGATCTCAAAGAGATCTCAGGCGTTCGCACAAACGACTTGGAAGATGTGAACATATTACAGACGAGGGTATAAGGAGCCTTGCTGGCGTTTATAGCATTTTTCTTAACAATACCTCAGTAACAGATGAAGGAGTCATAGCTTTGAAAGGTGCCCATACTATTGATCTTAGTAAAACTGTAGTTACAGATGAAGGTATTGCAGCACTCAAAGGAGCTCATTCTATCAACCTCAACCACACTGGAGTAACAGACAAGGGTATTAAATCACTAGCCGGCGTACATAAGATTTTTCTTAACAATACCTCAGTCAAAGGCATAAAAGCACTCAAAGGAGTTCATTCTATCAGCCTCAATAACACTTCAGTAACAGATGAAGGTATAAAAGCGCTCAAAGGTGTTCACAAGATATTCCTTAACAATACCTCAGTCACAGACAAAGGCATAAAAGCACTCAAAGGAGTTCATTCTATCAGCCTCAATAACACTTCAGTAACAAATGAAGGCGTTGAAGTGCTTAAATTATCTGGGCTACATAGTATTTATCTTCGTAAAACAAATGTGAATGCGAAATATATACTCTTATTATCAGATGCTGGTGCATGTAGCTACTTAGAAGCTCCTAGTCGAGTGTTAATAAAATTATGTAACTTTTGAATTCAGGCATGAAACTACACTACATACTCATACGCTATAGAAACCGTCAAATACCAAAGTGTTATAATGTAGCGAATGAAATGTACAAGGCCTACAAACGCACTGATTGAATATCTAAAACATTGAAACTACTGACAAAAAGGTAAGGACACTTTTGAGTTAACAGTAGAACATCACGTGTTAAAAGGTTTTGAGACGCCTGCTAAATTCGTTCTAACGTTATTGAGTGATAATACCTTGGCCATTCCTACCGTCATCTACCAACCCAAGACAACCAAACATGTTCCAACCGAAAAGAAATTCCGATCTTACTTGTATCAAAGGATGGAAGACAGAGCTAATCACAGCTCCTCTTACCATTATTCAGTTTTGGACTTTTTAGTGTCGAATCTTAATAAATTCAGTGCTACCCGATAGCAATTGGACGGTAGATGCCTCATTTATTATGAGCTTGCGTGTTGGGTTAGGGTTCAGCGATTAAAGTTTGGTACCGTGCAGGTAGTAGAGTAAGGTTACACGTAAGATAGTTATAATTTAAAGTACTAGTTGTAAACCGAAAATATCCTTCTCAACAAGATCGTAATATGTCAACCGAATCCGGTACAATATTTGGCCGTTTGGTTCACAAGGTAGTTGGGTTATTGTGTAAGATAGTAACAAGTTAAAGTATCACGTGTATGATTATTGAATCATTGGTATCGAAAAATTTAATATCAAGAATAACCACAGTGCCATAAACGCCACTAGTACCTACACGCGCCTCTACCTCAATGACCCACCTTAAAAGGGACAGTGATTTTAGTTCCTTTTAGTAATTAAGTTAGTGTAATTACTGGGTTTTTTTGTCAACGTCTTGGCACGTATGATACCCGAAATTGCATTTTTTGTTATGAAGCCACAACATGGGGGACAATACGTTCGTCTTTATAAACATATAACGTTGAAGACCCACAAACTTTGATGTGAAGTTTTATTTTTTGGGTATTTTACCGGGTAACAATGGATTGTAATCTCGTGATTCAATATAACTTTCTTCCTCCCATGTGTACAACAACTACACCAATCATCTTTCTGATTATCATTATTTGTTTATGCTACGAGTCATTGGGAAATGTTTGTGACCCTTCATTCTCGTGTTCATCTTATGACGACTGCAAGACGCAGGTAATAAACAACGCCATAAGAAATTGGAAGGTTGACTCTCTTTTTTCAAGAGTGCCAATGAGAGGTACAGATGCCTCAATGGTAAGTGCGTACCCCCGGACTGCGATAATTGCCTAGAACACCAAGCATGCATTCAAGGGATTTGCGCTGATAAGATTACAGTACCGACTGGTTCTAGGTGTAACAATAGGTACAGCCACGTTTTTTTAGATTTAATCAACATTTCTGTGATTACATTACTAACAACATAGCTATATTTGCGCTGAAGGGGATAAATGCCATTGTGAGCCAAGAGGATCAGGAATTTGTAATTGTAGAACGCTCTCTCGTATTGGAGAATCATGTGAACAGTACGTACATACAATATTTCAAATTTGCCTAGCTAATCTGTTGTTAAAGAGGTATTGATTGTGAGTTTAGTCTTACCTGTAATTCCGGTATGTGCGCAGAAATAATTACACAAGAAAAAGTTGGAGCTAATTGCACGTCTAATGCCTTGTTTCGAACAAATTTGGTACGTCAAATCAATGTCCCTTTCTTATATTAATATGGTCATGTTAAACAGAAAGTGTTTCAATGTAATTATGTGGCACTTTACTGTGATCAAGGAACACTTACCTGTCAATATAAACAAAGTTGTATTGGTGATTCATGTTCTAGCAATGGTGAATGCCTTACTGGAATGTGCGTTGAAGGAACTTGCCGCAGTTTTGATAAAAAGATTGGGGAATCCTGTGATCAATTCTTCGAGTGTCAATCACAAAACTGTACTGATTCCAAATGTGTTGGCATGGTACGAACACGGTAGCAACCATTTTTGCCAAGTATGACTTTTGTCACTTAGGATTGCTCACATTTATCGTGCGAACCCCAAGAAGAGTGTTTCCAGTTAAACCCAGCCAAAGAGTTTGTTTGTGGTGATCCTGAGAGATCATGTGATAGTTCAACAGAATATTGGAACTTTGAAACTAAGAGATGTGTTAGCAAGAAAACAGATGTACGCACAGCCATGAACCGTTACTTAGCTTATATGTATGTAGTTACAGCAATGTGGTAATAGTGAACAGTGTGAATCAAATATTTGCGCAGGAATATATCCAGATAAAGTTTGTTTCGGCAAAACACCATTCTCCTTGGTATGTTCAGTTGTTCAATACACATTTTCTCATTGTTTGTTGCAAAAGGGTGAACGTTGTGTTACAGACCAACCACAAAATGACAATTGCGAGAAGGGTAAGCTATGTGTAATAACAATGTTGTATTAATCAAACCCATAAAGAATTGAGATGTATCAGCAACAATGCCACAAAGTATGCTTTTGGAACATGTCAACAACCTTTAGCTGCAGTACGTTTAATTAATTCTACCAACTCGTACTTCTCTTATGATCTAATATTAGAATGACACATGTTTCCGATACTTTGAATGCGGGGATAGTGCTACTTGTGAATCTGGAACTTGTGTACCACGTTTAAGATATGTAAGAATTTTTGCTTTACTACTGTCCAGTGTTTAATTACTTTGCGTTAACACATCTTATAGGGCGATTCTTGTGATGCGTCATACATACTAGATAACTCTCAGGATACTTGTGGATTTGGTTTAGGATGTTTTTGTGATGGTACTACCGGTACATGCTAAAAAAACCCCTCCGAGATCCATACACCTTTTTTGTTGATTTCTTCAAAACAGGTGGAAAGTGTTTATTTGACAGCTCTGATCGTGGAGTAAAATACGTTCCTAAGTATGAAACAGATGATCATTATTTCCCCCCTGTACTGTATAAAAATTGCGAGAGTGTTGTGGAAAAGGTACTGTGAATAATAGCAACTATTTTGTTTACATATAATTTCCTTTTTTTTTCTCAATAATCCGAACAAATCAATGACTTTCCACGCAGTACTTTACTTTTTGGATTTACAGAAAGTAATATGGACTATCAGCTGATTTTCTGTGTAGCTAAGAAAGACGAAATGTTTTACAATGATAGCCACAGAATTAGAGGGCTTTCGAAAACGCATTGGAGATACTTTTCCACAAGATTGCCGAAATGCATTTGCTGAGCTATCTTGTTGTTTACTATGCACTTATGATGGTCCTCACACAAATATCGTTACTGGTGGAGGTGGTGCAGACAAAAGTATGGCCGAAGTGCTGGAATTAGCTAGAGCAATACAACTTGGTGGAATACCAGGAGGAAGACCAGATGTACGTACTAATAGTTGCTCAGTTTGATTTTTGGTAATGTGTTTATACTTAGATGTCCTTGAATTGTGCTGCTAATGGTGGTAAAGGAGAATTAATATTTCCAACAGTGTGCCCTTCAGGAGATAAAAGTGTGAGTTTTCTTGTTTGTTTCTCTGTAAACAACAGATGACCGTTTTTTGTTTTAATACACATGTTAGGTATGGTCTTCAACAATTGCTCAAGTTAAAGATTTTGTCAAATGTAATGAATATGTTGTACGTTTTGACTCATTTTTATATTGTTACACGTGATAGCCCACAAACAGTTTTATTGATTTTTTTGTTAACATAGACGCCTCCACCTGTTTCTTCACCTAGTCAAACGTCAGAACCTGGCACTACCTCATCCCCATCAAGTTCTTCTTCATATGTATTCTGCAGTTCATTGGCTGTTACTCTAATATGTATGTTGTCGCTTCTTTTGTTGTTGTAAGACATGGGTGTTTTGTCTAAGCCAATAAAGTGTGTAGCCCTTTTACTTGTGTGTATTGTCTAAGTAGAGTTTGGAAATAATCTAAGCAGTGTGGAGCAAAATACATATCACGCACTGCAAGTGGTAACGACAGAAAACTGAAGGATTCATGACTATTGCGCAATTGTGGTTACGGCATGTGCTTACAGCTAACTCTGAAGGTTTGTTACATGTTTAACACCTGAGCTACATTCAAGCGAGCAAATCACTCGTGTGTGATGTTCAAAGGCAAAAAGTAGGTGATGGCTTGTATCCTGCAACCTGGGCTGTAAAAAGTCTTTACGGCTACATCCGCGATCACTTGGGTATACTATTACTGGTGTTGGGATTTGGTGATTATATTTCGTATTATCTAATCCGGCAAAATATTCGGCCGTTTGGTTCACAAGGTAGTCGGGTTACAGTGTAAGATAGTAACAAGTTAAAGTATCACGTGTATGATTATTAAACGTATAAACAAAATTATTACAATAGCACAAAAAAAAGCACACATCAATGACTACATAGCGTGTTTTATATGCCGCTACAGACTCCTCTACTTGAATAATCAACCACATTGATTAGTTCCTTTTAGTAGTTCTGAAGATTGACTTTTTCTATCAACGTCTTGGAACGTTATGAGATACCCGACTTTTCATTTTTCACGATTCAATCAGGCATTGTATTTCGCTACAACATGGAAATACATACTACCAATACCCAAAACTTTTTATGATGTGAAGTTTTATTTGTTGGGTATTTACCGGGTAACAATGGATTGTAATCTAGTGATTCAATATAACTTTCTTTCTACCCATGTGTACAACAACTACACCAATCATCTTTCTGATTATCATTCTTTGTTTATGCTACGAGTCATTGGGAAATGTTTGTGACCCTTCATTCTCGTGTTCATCTTATGACGAATGCAAGACGCAGGTAACGAAGTAGACAACAGATCCTTAAATGTTTGTTCATAGGATTGTACCGTCTAACTTTCTGTTCAGAGTGCTACCGAGAGGTACAGATGCCTCAATGGTAAATGCGTGCCCCCGGACTGTGGTAATTGCCTAGAACACCAAGCATGCATTCAAGGGAGTTGCGTCGATAAAATTACAGTACCGACTGGTTCTAGGTGTAATAAAAGGTACCACCACGTGTTCTTTTATGTTGTCAGCATTTCGGTGATCATTACTAACAACACCTATAGCCACATATGCGAGGAATCTGGTACTTGCATTTGCGAGGCAAAAAGATCAAACGATTGTTTTTGTGTTAACCAACGTGCTGGAGAAAATTGTGAAAAGTACGTAAAAAAAAATGTGAAAAAACTGCTAAAGAACTTTGTTTTAAGATCCTATCATTGTGAGTTTGGCCTTGAGTGCAGTGACAATAAATGCCGAGAATCAATTATACAACAAAATGTAGGAGATAAATGTGAACTAGATGCAGTTGATTCTTTTTCAGTACGTTAAATACATTCGGCTGTTGGTGCTCATTTAATCGTATAGAAAGTTTATGTTTGTAATCCGGCGGCACTTTACTGTGATCGCGGAACACGTACTTGTCAATATAAAAAAATATGTATTGGTGATTCATGTGCTAGCGATGACGAATGCCTTACTGGATACTGTTTTGGAGGAAAATGTGCTCGCAACGGCCTAAAGATTGGAGAAGCTTGCCTAGATTTGCGAGAGTGTCAATCAAGAAACTGTACTGATTCCAAATGCGCTGGCATGGTACGTTGTGTAGCATTACTGTTTCATCGTGAGACTTATATAGCGTATAGGATTGCTCTCTATTATCTTGTGAACCTCAAAAAGAGTGTTTCCAGGTAAACGCTATAGAGTTTGTTTGTGGTGATTCTGCGGGATCATGTGATAGTTCAACAGAATATTGGAACTCTGAAACTAAGAGATGTGCTAGCAAGAAAGCAGATGTATGCACAGCCATGACCCATTGTTTTACTTTAATTTTCGCGATTAGTTGGAATGGTGTTTTTGATAAACAGTGTGAATCAAATATTTGCGCGGGAATATATCCAGATAAAGTTTGTTTTGGCAAAACACCATTCTCCTTGGTATGTTCAGTTGTTCAATACACATTTTCTCATTGTTTGTTGCAAAAGGGTGAACGTTGTGTTACAGACCAACCACAAAATGACAATTGCGAGAAGGGTAAGCTATGTGTAATAACAATGTTGTATTGATCAAACCCATACAACAATGGCACAAAGTATGCTTTTGGAACATGTCAACAACCTTTAACTGCAGTACGTTTAATTAATTCTACCAACTCGTACTTCTCTTATGATCTAATATTAGAATGACACGTGTTTCCGAAACTCTGAATGTGAGGATAATGCTACTTGTGAATCTGAAACTTGTGTACTACCTTTGGGTTATGTACGAACTAGTTGCCTTGTAATTGTTCAATGCTAAGTACGGCTTGTAGGGCGATTCTTGTGATGCTTCAGCTGGGGATACTTGTGGAGTTGGATTAGGATGTTTTTGTGATGGCTCAAGTGGTACGCCTGTTAAGAAACACTTATGCCTCAAAGCCTGAGAGCATTTGTCGTATTAGTTTTTCTGACATTTTGCCAAAAAAGCTGGAAAGTGTCAGTTGGACAGCTCTGGTGGTGAGGCTCCCTTCGTTCCGGAAAGACCTCGTGACAGTGATGATCATTATTTTTCTGATGCCATTTTGGTACATTGCAACAGTACTTACCAAAGGGTACCAAGTCTGAACTACACAATCCACTGACGGTCGATGTAGCTAAGAAAGAAAAAATGCAATAGCCACGTATCGGCAATGTTCGCAACAGTATTCGGAGGAGAAAGACTCATTGGAGATGCTGTTCCGGAAGATTGCCGTAGTGCACTTGCTGAGATATCTTGTTGTTTACTATGCACTTATGATGGTCCTCACACAAATATCGTTACTGGTAGTGGGCAAGGACATAAAAGTATGTCAGAAGTATTGGAATTAGCAAGAGCAGTTAGTCTTGCTGCAATACCTGGAGCTAGACCAGATGTATGTACCATTCTTTTGTTGATTTCTCAGTTTGGTTTTTGGGTTTATATTTACGTATTTATACTTAGATATCCTTGAATTGTGCTGCTAATGGTGGTAAGGAGAATTAATATTTCCAAAAGTGTGCCCTTCAGGAGATAAAAGTGTGAGTTTTCTTGTTTGTTTCTCTGTAAAAAACAGATGAACGGTTGTTGTTTTAATTCACATGTAGGTATGGTCTTCAACAATTGCTCAAGTTAAAAATAATATCAAATGTAATGAGTTTGTTGTACGTTTTGACTCATTTTTATATTGTTACACGTGATAGCCCACAAACAGTTTTATTGATTTTTTTGTTAAACATAGACGCCTCCACCTGTTTCTTCACCTAGTCAAATGTCAGAACCTGGCACTACCTCGTCCCCAAGTTCTTCAACATCAGTATTGTACAGTTCATTGGCTGTTACTCTAATATGTATGTTGTCGCTTCTTTTGTTGTTGTAAGACAAAGTGGTTCATCTTAGCCAATAAAGTGTTTGGCCCTTTAGAAATCGTAGTGTGAGCTCAATAACTATTAGCAGCTAATGAGAAAGACATTCAAAAGCAAACCAACTGTTTAGAACATATCAAGGAGTATATCATATTTGTTTATTTCTTAATGTACAGCAGCAAGTATTGCCATTGCGCCTACAGATACTGTAACAAGTCCGGCAATGTACTGATAAAATAGTAAAGCAGATACGCCATCTGCCATGTTCCCGTGTATTGTTGCCATTACAACAACGCCTATAGCAGTGGGTGTGCCTATGTTTGATCAGTATTTTGGCTGTTCACAAAAGAACGAAGTTTTCAGATGTAATTTCAATAAAACCTGACATACATCCTTCAAGCATTAGAACAACTAGCATTATGTTATCATATGCAAACAATCCAATAACTTTATGTGCAATGAAATAAACGATACCAAAGGTAAAGATAGCAGGCATGATAATTAACTTAATAAAAGTTGCAATGCTTAACCATTTCAAAGAAACCTCCTTTGTTGGTGGTCCCTAACAAATCTGTGGTTATCAACTGTGACAATGTTAGTCTAATAGTACGTACATAAGCTATTTTACTTCCTAATATAATCATTGAAAACGGTACAAGACAGCTACCTATCATCTTGCAAGCCTTTGTAATAAAACTTAAAGGAGGTGTTCCCTTTATATAACTGCTTTCATGAAATAGAGCCCTAAGTTGAGGTACACAGCCAATAAAAACAGCTTTCGCATATTAGTGTATAGCCATTATTGACAACTTACCAATCACACCTACATATATTGGCGGTGTAAGCATACTCCAAACTATTTTAGCATATCTAGCAATGTATTCCATCACGCCTTTTTTTCCCTCTGTTGATATTTGTGCGCCTTCCTCAGGATCAATTTCATCTTCATCTATTTCTATAATATCATTATCATCATTTTGCATGAGTACATCCATTTCAGTGTCTTTCATAATGCCCGTGATGCCATTTGAACCTTGGGTGGTATCATCCTATTTAGAACAATTATTGGGTGACTATTCGAAGGCCAAAACTACTAACAGTATTGATTACCGTACCTTTCTTTTTGCTAGTAGGTTATAACCAATCAACCACCTCGGAAATTGCATAAAAATTGTAATCAACAGAATGTACGACACAGCCGTAACCTTTTTCGTGGTAGTATAAGTATTTTCTTATTTTTTTCGTATTTATCATTGATTCTCTAAAGGAAATACCTGGAGTGTCTCAGTGGATTCTTTGGCATCTGATTGAAACAACTAAAGTAGTGGAATGAGTGTAAGAGATAGTAAAAACCAGAAAACCGCTATGAACGCAACATTTGATGCAGACAAGATCACCGGTAAGTAAAAAAGACAAACGGGTTGAAGAAGTACTTGGGGTGATTTATCAATGAGTGATGACATGTACGCCAAAACCATACTCGTTGAATTCGAAAAAGCGAGAACACACATCATGAAACGTCTAAGAGATGTAGATGTACAACAAACTCTGCAAAAAAAATAAGAAAAAAATAGTCCGTCGAAAATTCCATGTAAAGCAAGAACGCAGCTATTTCCATACTTTGTGATTGTATAGCCAATTAGAAGCCCAAAAGCAATGTACAAGTAAGGAAATACAATAGTAGGCCAGTATGTAACCAATTTTGAAAGCGTTACAGCCTCAGAAACTGCAAACAATCAGTATGTTTGAGAATATAAAAAGTAAGCGTTGGCGTACCTCTGGCGAACAGTAATGCGGGCATTATAAGCGATTTAATGAGTTTTGATATGTCTTTCACCGAGTTATCGCTTAAAACGCCTGTTCTAACCATAAATACGCCTAGTTTGAGTTAAAAACGCGTAAGCAATAGCCAGTATCACATTTAGACTCACCTGCACCAACTAGGCAACATATTTCGCCGGTAGCCGCTAAAGACGATAGTACTATGCCCTTGACGCTCGCCATAGTCCCAAAAGAAATAACTAACTTAACCCAGAAAAAATCATGTGACAACTCATGAGATTCACTTGCTGTTCAGATAATGGGGAGGCCGATAATATGCAACACTTATCAAGAACAAAGTACCAAATAAATTGTATAATAAAAGTCCCTCAATGTATTAAAGTACAAGCAAACTATTATCTACAAGGAGTGAACTACCGAGTTTTTTTTAAAGCATTTATTGACGCCGTTTATTATTCCCAAAAGATTTATTTTTATCATCGGTTGTATATACCACTCCACGTGATTATAAACAAAATAAATAGCATAAAAGGATCCTGCAGTAGTTGAATAACGTTAGCAATGACATTGATAAATAAAAATTTTGGACGAACCAGTTTTTTTATGCAATAAGGCTACGGGCGTAAGGACGAACTTTTTTAATGAGTGCCTCAAAAAACAAGTCACACATAGCAGGTGGTACGCCAAGTCTCATTAATCGTTTACCACGTTTAGTCCATTTCTCAGAGTTCTCTGTATCAAGCCTGAAAAAGAAAACAATTAGCATGATAATTCGTGTTCAACTACTCCTTAAAAAAAACGCCTGAATTCTTGGAATGTTATTGTACATAACATAGTATGCTGTATATATACTACGATCATATACATATTCATATCAGTTTGAATACAAGCGTGGAAAAAACAAACGAAGATGAATAGAAAAAAAACCATAAAAGAAAAAAAGGTCCACAAAAAAAGTTGACGTACGCTGCCAGCACAAGGCTTTCGAAGCAAGCCTGTCCAGGCCATCCTTCAGCAGGTCTATAAGATGCTGTATCATATAATTCTTGCATCTTCTTAAACCAGTATATCATCATAGCCTTGTTTCCTCTGCTTGACAGCATAGCAAGTCGAATAATTTTCTTCTCAATGATACCTCCGTCAATAACACGTCTTGCTAAGTTTAAGGATTCCTTAAGCTCTTCTGTACTGTTAATATCGATTCCTCTTTGTAACTTGGCATCCAGGTTATGATACATACTCTCAACCTTAGCGAACAATTCAAAGTTCTCTGGGAAATCTTCATTAGTACATCTAGAGCACTTACAAGTGAAGCTTCTTTGAGACAATCCTCGACGTCTTTCAGTAACAAACGCGTCTCTAAGAGTATAAGTAACATAAATCTCCTCTCCTTTCTTAATATCACGTGCAGCCATAGCTGTAAAGACATTACCAACTGAAAACGTCCAAATATTTGGGTAACAGCTATGATTGAATAAACTAAAGTAATAATAAAGAGCGGTGAGTGTCGACTCATCTTCTCTTTCGAATTCATCCATACTAAGCCCAAAAGAACAAGTAGATACAACATTCCTAATATGTTGCCCTAGAGAGTGATCTTGAGAAGCTTCATCCATATCAGAAGTAGAAAGGTCCAATAATTTTTGTGTAACAAGCTCATCGTTGTTCGCAAGTTGAAGTAATTTCTTACATAGTTCGTTATGTTGTGGATCAGTATACCGTTCAACAACACCATACTCTACCCTACTAGCTGACTCACTACTTCCAATAACGCTTGCAAGAGCTTGCTCAACAAGGATGACAGTTCCGGTCTCGATATCCTCTGTAGCAATAATACCTTTTCCTCGAACTGTTCCTTCGGTTGTAACTTTGATTTTCTTCGACATGAATGTGGCTACCTTATCTAAATTTCTTCGTCTTCTACCATAACAAGTCTCAAAGAAATAATTCCAGTCATACTTACACTCCTCGCTTTCTAGAATGAATTGTTTTGCAATGACTAATTTAGATTTTGCGAGCGGACATCTTTCGAAGTATTCAACTGCTTCCCTGTAACATTCCATATTTAGTAACGCCATACCTGCGCGATAAATACTCTTGTTATGATTAGGATCAATAGAAAGAGCCTTTTTAGCGTCTTCAAGAGCATTCTTCCATAAACCAAGCGAAAGATGTGCTTGACTTCGATTTGAATATAAAATCACATGATTTTTATCAATCGACAGTCCCTTCGTATAACACTCTACTGCCTTATCCCAACGCTTCTCCTTTACATAATTATTACCTCTTGACTTCCATCCATCCGCTGTATTGGTATGAAAAGGTTTGTGCCACGAGGTTCCCTTCAAGGCATCGTCGCTTTCGTCAAGAAAAACAATGTTTTTAGGGTTATCGCATCGGATCAAAAGATTCCAACCGCTAGCCGCAATCTTCAAGTAAGGTAGTTTCCAAGCTATAATACGCCCAGTGGAGAACTGAGAAACGTCTGGAGCATTATATACGCATCCTACCATGACGTTGCCTGCGAGGTCCTCTATTCCGAAAGTAAAACCTACAAGCTCTACGGTACACGTAATAATACGGCATAAGAGGTAGTTTTCGCGTTTAAAAAGCTTGATACCCATCAGATCTACCTGTGTCATTTTTTCTAGAGGCGTTTTGCACTGCTTTTCGGTAGTATCGAACTTGCCGAGGTCGTTAATAGCGTGAGGACGTGAGCTTTTCCTTTTTGTTTTTTCCATGATGTCAATCATCTGGGACTTGTCGGAACAGCAACACCCACGCGCATGGGCCAAAAGTAGCTGTGATAGAGCTGGATTTGTCTCGCTAAACTGTTCCATTTCGTTATTTACCTCAGAGAGCGCTCTACTGTTTACAGATACTTCTTCGGTGTTGGGGTACGATTCATTAATTAATCTCGTATTTTCCTGCAAGAGACCGGCTCTCTTTGTCAGAAACTGTAATAACTGCATCATTTCCATCTTTCGAGGTCAACGCGTTAGCCGCAGCGTTTATTTATTGTTTCAGATTTAGTTTGACTGCTTAATGCTTTAACGGTAGCACCCCTAGACTCTACAGTTCTCCGACCAATTTTTTAAAAAGCTAAGTACACGCTGTTGTAAAAAAATATCCAGAAGTCTAACGCAACTTGTTTGCGTAGTTATGATGTTTCTAGTTGTTAACGGACGCCTTTCTGAGTATTCTCAAGAATACCACTGAAATTCAAAGAAAAATAATAGCAGTACTGGGCAGAACCTCAACTGCCTCTGTGACATAGTACAATGATACTGCAAAACAGTATGTATGCATCACCAGCAAGAGCTATTGGATGAGACTTTATACCATTAGTAGTGAACACAACTTGTTTTATTCATATCAAGGAGTACACCAACGTAGCCGCCTACAGAAACAATTCGGATATTCCTAAACAATTAGCAACATTTTGGTATTCCACGTGTCAAAAAATTAGTACCTGTTCTACAGGAATACATTAGAGTTGAAACGTCACTTGTAGGTTCAGTAACTTCAAAGTAAATATAACCATGTGATAACTGCTGTATGTACTATTCTAATCACCATGATAGAAAACCCAACATGATGCACATACACTCTATGTAGTGAATACCTTGTGACATCTCGCCCTTAACAAGCACATTGAAGTGGCCTTATGATGAGTCAATGTAGTTAGAGAAGTAAAAAACATTTGGCTCGGCCATCTTGTTTCAAAATATGCATTGTTGAAAAAACTCCTGCGAAAATTTTTGGCAAAAGACTTTTCTTGAATGTGGTATGATTCATTTTTAGTCGTTCAACAATCACCACAACATGTCTTCCAAGAAACAGTACGACTCATTTTGAATACAAAGTACTATGTACCTTAGAATTGCACAAAGATAGTTGGGCTCGAAACCCAAAAGTTAATCAGCAAATTTACTTCTTTTTAGATCTACAGAGCGGGGTTACATTCCATCAACTGACGAAGACGAATTGATGAAATGCAAAAAAAGCACTGTTTGATCTCTGGGAACGGTATTACAACAGACTTACAACTACAGACACCGAACTATTCAAAGAACCGGTGCTAGAATATAAGTTTAAAAAAAAACGATGTCGCTGTTGAGATCATTGAACTGGTGAATCACTTGTGTGTTAACTAGCCACTAGTGTATTAATATCAGGTAATCTAACTTACTTTATCAATCAAGATGCAAGGAAAAGTCTATCTCAAACTCGTGCGTTAACAAAACGTTTGTCTTGTGGCTTTACGGTTATCAGTCTAACCACAAGTAGAAGCTTTTCTGCATCCAGGGCTAAGCGGTCGCGACCAAAGTATGTTTAAAGCCAGTATCCTTTACTAATTTCCCACAGGAGTCTATGAAAACAATGAAATCTTACAGAAATACTCTGTCAGGTATTTGGGAATATTAAAAGAAGTATGCTAACAACTTATGTCACGGGTACTAAATCAATTCCTGCAATAAATACTCACTAATTGTCTTTGTAGAAGGTTGTCAATGGAACACTAATGCTTGAGCTGTATCCTAGAGCCGTACATCTTACATTGGAGGTGCTGTGAAACCAGGAACAAAAAGGAGTATGAAGGTTCTCTTCTCGCACCAAATCATGTGATAAAAACCTACACGAACAAAGAACAAGTTTTCCTTCATACTGCTTCTGATGACCTTGAAGTACTTATTAGACTACTTCACTAAAATCACCTGAGCGAGGAATACCAGATCAAAATAGGCAAAGCCTTCCAGGCATGGAAAGAATGTGCTGAGAAGCCAGATAAAAGTATAGCTGATTTACTAAAACTCAACACACTTGTAGAAGCTTTTCGCCAAGACGTTCCACAGCCTTACAAGAAAATGTTAGATTATGCTAGGAACCTTAACTATGAAGCCATCAAAGAGGCTTTAACACATTAATGTCAACCAAGTTGTAACGGCCACTGGTTATTTAGTGTAATGTCACAGTATCAAATGAAGTACATTGGCACGAACATGAAGCTATCTGAGTGTGTAAATGTTTCAATAAGTCAAATACATCCATTATCTTTACTCACAGTCTATGTAATCTTTGATCGTCTTATACAATATGTCAAGTTTGTAGAGTGGCAATACTTGACATACTTTGTACACTACACGTATTCTGTTGACACCCAGTCGGTTATAATCTGACGATTAAGAATCAAGTGATTAAAATTACATTGTAGCCATGTATGGAAGTATGAACTTGAGGCCTTTAGCGGTAAGTTGCTTTCACAATCCATATGAAGTACATCGAGTTCAAAATATTCCCTTTTTTACACAAGACTAAAATGATTTTGCACACAAATCATAATTTATAAAGTAAATATGTTAACTATCTTACAAGGTAACTATTGTACATAA
The DNA here is from genome assembly GCA_038496445.1 of Trichosphaerium sp. ATCC 40318. NCBI lineage: Eukaryota > Discosea > Flabellinia > Trichosidae > Trichosphaerium > Trichosphaerium sp. ATCC 40318. The sequence continues at coordinate 245,551 of JALMLS010000353.1, forward strand.
ATGCAATGTGCAAGCGATTAAACTATTCACTACGGAACTTGTTCTTCTTACCAAAATACACCAAACGCTTTTCAACCCATACCACAAGCGAAGCAAGGTTCCCTGTTGTTAAGTATTAGTGGTTTAGAACTAAAGTTAAGAATTAATACATACATCCAAACTATATATGGCATTTCCCATGGTAAATTATGTGTCTGCAAAGGTGTTAGAATATTCAAAAAAAAAGCCAGTAAACATACAGTTATTTTCCCATTTTGGTACATATATTCGTCGTCTTCTCTTTCCTCATCTAGCCATGCCACACGCATTGCGTATTTAAAAGAAATCTTAGAAGTGTCCTTTTGATTGAGGTACCACCTTAGTGAAATTTCTAGAACCTTGACAAAGACATTAACTCACTCGATTCATTTGTCTTTTTTGGGAAATTGATAAACAAACACGCACTTCTTTGAATGGAATGTCCTTCTTTTTCTGTACCTCTGGTATGTTATCTTTGCCAAATTTCACACATTTTGCATTTAAAGTACTGTCATAGTTCGTGAATATCTGTCGAGTAGGAAGGGTGTTCCTCAAGGTATTCTTTTCCTTGTTACTTGGTTTGTAGCTAAGCACCATAGTTTCGAAGTCTTCTCTGTATCTACTGACATAATTGTGATTAATATTGAGTACAATTGCCGCATCTCCACAAATACGCTGTGTGATACTTATTCCAAGTTAATAAGAAAAAAACAAATAAAAAAAGTGATCAAAAGGTACTTTTCGCAGTAATTCTCACGTGTGTCCATGTCCCATATTTGAACAAGACGTTGTATGCCATCAACTTCAATCACAGCATTGTATATGGACTATTGCAGCTGTTAATTTATTTATGGCTACCTCCTACTTCATTCTTGTTTCTTACCCACATTTTTCTTTGTTCTTCTTTTTCTTCAAAGACATTATTAAAAATACTCCTTATATTCATTCTCTCTGTTGTTGTATTGTACAACACTATTTTAGGAATATCACGTGTCTTTAATTTCAAGCTTGCCAAAAGCTATTAAAAGCGCACAAAGTTACACAAAGAAAGATAGATTAACAATGGTTTGTCAGTACCATTTTAATAACTGAAAGCGACGAGTCTGGTAGCTCTGATGCGGTTTTGGGCAAGCAGTACTTCCGTAGGCAATATGTAGATCCAAAGACATTCTTAAACGATTTGTTAATCATTTCTACGGCGTTTTAGGCCAAACTACATTAAAAAATACGTCTACCGCTTTTAAAGACTTCATAGGGCGTCATGAATTGTGCGATGTCGTATAACACATCTTCTGGGAGTTTGTCGACGTATGAAGGCTTAAAACGTGCCACAGTATTTCCTAAGCGTTATGAGCATGTATCTCATAGCATAATTTGTTTCTAACCCATGCTTCCTCCCTTTGAGCAAGTGCAAGACTTTTTTTTGAAAGCTCACTTAGGCTAATTTTCTTGAACTGACTTTTCGCTAGCAAACATAGAATGCGCATATTAAGGGTAAACAGAACGGCTTTATTAGGTTAGCTACAGGCTCACAGCTCCAGTAACAAAGCCCCAGTATCTGTAATAAAGATGCAAAGCCTATATAAATAAAATATTTTAATACTTAGATCACATTTGATTTTGGTCTGTAATGCGAGCAAGCCTTGTGTTTTTTCAAAGATTATGATGTGGCAAGAATGTAACATAAAAGATGTGTAGATATCTAAGATATCTAGGAGTTGACCTGTAATAACGCTATTAGCGAAACGTTAAGCTACTCAAAAAGATAACTCCCAATTAGTAGCAAGCACGTGACTTTCTGCTCCTGCAATCACACAAAGTACTCTGTAAGGATAAATCAACAAGCTAATTTGTGTACTCCAGGGTTGCCTGTGTTCACCAGCAATCTCGAAAAACTAGCTTTAGCGCTAACAAAAAAGGTCGTTACTTCAGGTCAAAACCTACATAAACTACGTGATTCCTAAGTATCTAGATAGTTCTAAAACCCACTTCATATGGTACAGCTATACAGAGGTACATACCTGGGCAGAATGCATCTTTACCTGTGAATAGACAATAAACGTTGCACTCTCGTTTAAGGTTAAAGCTATCTTTAGCAAGTTTATCTTACTTTGAGTAACAAGCTGTATGTTCACCGGTGCTGCATGTTCACCCGAACCGCCATGTTTACCCGGATAGGTTCACCTGGAGAAGGGTCTCGATTACGTGATCATCGCATCAAGGATAGTAAGGTTCACTGAAGTGACTTCCTTACACAGCTTGGGAAAAAAAAAGCCAAAACGGAATCTGTAAAACGTCAAATATGGTCTTCATTCTTATTAATCAACACTCTAACTTGTTAGATCATGGCTGAACCACCCAAGTGCGCGTTGCCTCATTGTAATAAACCCTGCTGGACAAATGCAGGAGTTGTTCATGACTATTGTGGTCGAACGCACGCTCTTGAAGGTAGAAACGGTGCTGTACAAAAGCCTCATGGTAAGTGCCATATTTGCAAGTACAGAGGATGTGATAAAGCGGTTTATTTCGAAAGAGGTACAAAATAGCAGTAAAATACCCCATCACGCACGTATTAACATCGTAGGTCGTGTACACGACTTTTGCAGCAGGCGCCACGCAGAAATGGCTATGCAGAATAACGAATGGCCTCCGCCTTCCTGTATGGACTACACTAAAATGTGCGCACTTCCCGGGTGCAAAAAGGCAGTATTCTTCGATGAGGCACGCCAAATATCTTACGACTATTGTGGACGCACCCACTCCATGAGAGCCAACGAAAGAGGCTTGTTGCCATCGAGACAAGGCTATGAGCGGTGTTTCAAAGGTACACCTCTCAGAGAGCGTCAAATGGGCCTAAACCTCATCCAAATAATGTCACTTAATACTCTATTGGCTAGGTGACAACTACACGCTATCAGTTATGACGAATAGACATCCTAAATACGAAAACATCAAATATCAGTTTATCTCCAAGTGGAAAAAGAGAGAAACCAACCCTTATGGTACTGTTAGAGTCCAGCGCATACTACAGATAGACCCAAGCCCTGAACGTATTGAAGTATTCAAGAAAATGACCAAAATGTTGGGAGGAGAAGATACCGTCGAAAGAAGGTTCCATGGCACTTCTAGCTTATGTGATATTGGTATCAGACTCAATGCGAAGCCTTGTAATAGCCAAGACTGCTGTATCTGCAATATTTGTAGAATAGGCTTTAAACTAACGCAAGGAAAGCCGTTTCAGCGTTATGGATCTGCCTTGTACTTTTCTTCTGTTTCTGGAAAGTCTAATGATTATGCTAATAAATCAGAGAGGATAATAGGAGGAAAGAGGTGGAGGTGTATGTTCCTTTGTAAGGTTATAACAGGGAGAGTATTTAAAACAAAGGATAATGGTGAACACTTTACTGGACCTCCTAAAGGCTTTAATTCTGTTCTTGGAGAAGTTGGTCATGTGCTTAACTATGACGAACTAGTTGTTTATGATCCTAAGCAAGTTTTACCTTCTTATTTGATTGTATACACAATGTAGTACCTCATATTGGGTATTGTAATTAAGCAATAAAAACTAGTTTATATCACTGACGTGAGTAGAGTAAATTTAAATACTCTCGAGGTCGCACTTCCCGCTGTAAATGTGGTATTTTATACTTTACGATGTCTGTCCGAGCCACCAAATGCAAGTGTTAAACCATTCATTAAGGTATGTAGCACGTGATACTCGTTGCTCACAGTAGCTATCTGGATTACCAGATTTGCCATCTTTGGTAATATTACGTTACTCAAGAGGTTGTTTGACATGTTATTAAATAAATACTTCACTGTCGGCATTCATTTTTAGTTCACTGAGTTCAAATACAGAATTGTTTCTTTAAAAGATCAGAATTTCAGCAGAACAGCTGTAGACGCTACCAGTTTTAACCCGAACCCAGAATCGACGCAAGGAAATGCGTATAAGTACAAACATTTTAATCGGTGGTTTTTTATTCGCTGAGTAAGTAAAGTCAAGAATGCGCTACACAATACGTGGCTGACACCAGGTATCGTAAAAACTATCGTTTCAAAAAGTATGAAAGTCTCCAATAGTGCTAAAGTAGTAAATAGAGATTTATGAATCTAAAGTACTACGAGGTAGCATCAAAGAGGTACAAATCAAGTACAGAAAAAAAGAGCAGATATTCTGTACTTGCAATTGAAATCTCGCAGTTTTCACCAGTTTCTGAAGCTTTTAAGAACACTGCATTGTGAGCACCTCATCATTCGATATAACAGTCATGAATACAGCATCTCCTATATCAAGTTCATACGATCAACAGGGAGTATACATCTCAAAGTCTCATTTGCAAAAGAAATTGAATAAAAGCAAGCGTACGCCATTTCTACGCTACAACTAAATTTCCTCTACCTAATATCCGTCGATTTAACCATCGCGTGAATATTTTATTGACATTTTTTATTTAAGGCTATGTTGGTATCGATGGACGGTGTTGGTTGGAGCTAAAACGAATACAAAATAATCCTGCAAATGTACAAACAAAACGGAGAAAAAGACTTCCGACCCGAGGTCCTCTTCCTCCAGGTTCGTTCATTTTCCTCATTGCAAATCTAGAGGCTAACAGCTTGTGATTTGAACTAACTTCAGTACTACAGAAGTTGAAGAATACCGTAAAATCGTTGCTGCTTGTGGGTTTCTTGGCAAACCCTCAATTTAAAACAACCACTTTTTAAAGACTAAACAATTGCGCTATTTAGGCTACGGCCAATTTTTATTACAAGACAACATGTAAAGAACCTCAAACTCCTACCGTAAAGCTGTCTTAAACCTTGTCAAAGTCGCAACATATTTGTAAATAATACTTGTACAAACCACAAAATAAAATTAAAGTATTCTTGTGATCCTAGCGTTCTCAAGAAGTTATCAAGAAAAATACTATAAGATACAAAAAGGCTTCGTTTCTAGTATGGGCAAACGGTCTTTAAAATGCATTCTATTGTACATACAAAAGCTAGTATTAGGGCTTGTAAAATAGCAGAAAAACATGTAACAACAAGTCATCGATGCTCAGCAAACATTGTACTGCCTGGTGGTTTAGGTGAGCGCTCGTCTGTCGAAGTTGACGGAAGGCTATAGCGTTCCCCGTTGGTGCGATTGTACTTAGCGCAAATATAGGGAGCATTTAATGGCTTAAAGGTTTTGTAGTCGACTACGAAAACAGCAAAGAAATACGTACTTGTAAGGCCTTGAATAATGTTGGTTAGATCACAAATTCCAACGTACCATCTAGCCAGGCTAATTGGAAAGTTGTTTTTTAAGCCAAGCCCAGAACTATAAGCCACATCTAAATCGAATATCACGTGCTTTCAAAACGAACAAATTGTCTTTTTGTTTAGAAGAATACATTTAACGTGGATCGTTACTCATACACCACTAGTCGTTGTTACAAGGATACTTCTCTATATAACATTGATATTTCATTGTTTTGGACCCACAAGTGTATTTAGGATATGAGGTAAACTATAACATGATAACGCTCCCAAGAGTAGAATAGAAAGAGTGAAGAGGAGAAGTATTGTTGAGGTGCGTATCTGTCAGTTTTTCTAAACTTTGGAGCTTTTTTAATAAATCACATTGTCAAGAAAGCAGTCCCTCGCTAAATCCATGTTTGGTTGTAAGGTAATTTTAGTGTTTGTGGAAATAATCATAGCCGCAGATTATGGTCTCACAAAAGAGACTGAAATTGTCCTGTTTTGGTTGAGCAAACAGGAGTTTCTCCTCTCGGAATATCCTTTGTTTACCAATACCACCTATAGACAACAATTAATAACATAGGTTACTCTGCTTCAATTATTAACCGTATATAAATAGTTTGTTGTGAGTACAATTTATATTATTTACAAGTTGAGAATAGTAGAAGTGCTAGCACTGTTACTATGTTGTGAGCATGTGATTATCGATAAAGTATTGCTCCAAACCCTTTAATAAAAGTAAACGAGTAAATAGCATTAGACTTATGCTCGAAACGTCACAGTGGTCATAAATTTGAGATAAATATAATTGTAATATATTACGCACCTTCCATACTATGGTGAACATAATAGACTGTAAGCAGTTACCAACTATCCTTGTTCTTAGACCACGTTGCCATAATCCAAGAACTCCCTCTTTTTGTACAATCATTTTTATTACTTTTGTATAACCTACAAAAACCCATTTAGCACGTGTTACCTAACGGTATTTTTTTCCAAGGTATGTTAGTTTTCGTTACTTACTTATTGGTTCGCGGTATGTCTGTTTTGTTGTTTTGACAACCCTTATACCATTAGAAATCGTATCAGATACAATAGCTGAACAGAAACCCATCAAAGCATTGCGACATAGATTACTTCCAAAACTGGAAGCTTCAGGTAATGTTTGATTTAGAACGTTATGTACAAAGAACCAAGGATAGTGACCGATGAACGATGCTAAGCATAGCATTAAACGATATGAGCCTTATGCAGCAAATCCTAGGGTGTGGAGTACGTACTAGTAAAAGTGCCAAGACTTCCATGGTACAAAACAGGTACACCACCAATTCTTATCTTATTTCTTAGTACTTTTATTCCTGCTTTTCCTTCAACTTGAAGAATAGTCTTGAAGGTATCCAAAGGCATTAAATTAACTCTCCATAAAGCAGCACAACCTACAGTTACTATGAACAAACGAGAGGAACTGATGGTTACGGAATATAGAAAGGTACCTGATGCAGCAAGTGTTTGTATAGCTGCTGGCAGATCTCTAGTCTGTGGATAGTGCTTAAGAAGCTCTAGCATACCAGCATTAGCGGCTGTATCCCCAAATCTACTTAAAGGCCCTTGAAATAGTGCAGGAAGTAATCCACGATAAAACCTTCAAAACAAATTAGTTTGACATAATCACGTGTTGAAGGTTTTAAATTTTTTTACCTTCGTACACCTCCTTGACTGTATATAATTTTAATGGCCGTAAACATCGACTTTGTGCCATGACGATATTGGTAGTTCATGGTTGTATGAAGCCACATGAGAGAAAAAACCTACGATAAACTGTTTGCCCTTTTTTTCTATCTTCAGAAAAACCAAGCTGTTTAACGGAAAATTATAAAAATACGCCTGTAGCGGACCTGCGTGAACATTGCAGCTGCTCCAGGTACTCCACCATTTATTGCACGTATTCTGGCTTGCTTCAGGATATCGGCAGTTGTCTCATAAGTGTCTTCAGGGATATTGTCGCTGCTTCGTATTTAAATAGTGAACCCACTACGCTCTACGCACGGAAGACTCATTCTAGTGCGTAACTCACGTATTCGTATTAAATGTTGGATAAAGCGTTGTGTTAGTGCCGTTCAGTGACACCAATGTTGTGTTTAGTGAACTCAAAGCACTTCTAAAGTTGAAAAAGCAAGTTTAACAACAAATTGATCAATCCTCAGAATGACACTCCAATACTATCCTATTTAATTAATCAACAGACTATTCAGGTCTTCTTAGCCCTCTAAAAATGATTTGACGCCTTCAATAGCAACATACCTTTCAACTACACCTCGCGACTCTGTTTCATCACGAGGGTAATATATTAGATTAATAGTGGCTTGGCACGGGGTTCAAACGCAATCTGTCTTAAACGATTCTTCCGCTATTTTAAGCGAGCTCAACAACACAAGCAGCTACGATGTCAAATACTCAAGCAGATCCATTTGATCCTCTATTACAAGCGTTTTTAAGCAAAACAGCAGCTGAAATCGCTTCACAGGACACTTCCACTATTTTAGATAAATTTACACAGATGCCAGATTTACAGCTACGTAATAAGGTTAGAGAGTTGGTGACAGGAGAACTCGTCAAAAAAGGGCACAAGTATGTAACTTACGCCGTTTTTGCGTACTAAAACGGCTGTTAAGCTTAGCTGAGCTACAAAGCAAGCGTACAAAAGCCGTATACGACCTTTGGACTGCAGATCAAAACCTCCGCCCTAAAACAAAAGAAATGGCGTTATGCGCTCTATCAGCGCTAGCGCCAATGTGGACAGCAAATCAATTATTTTCTATACTACAAGTACGTAAATTCACAATCTATTGTACCAATCAACACTACGCATATGCTTGATTACGCATAAAGCAAAACCAAATCAATTTATTGAATCAAAGAAAAAAAACAGCATCTAAATCGCTCTTTACAAAAAATGTACTAAAATACGTTATTAGCATGGTGGTAACCTTGATACAATATTGCCAGTATTATTATCGCGTAAGAACGAGTTGACGTTAACTCAGTTATTCTTATTGCTTGAAAACGCTTTCGTTGATTGTCCTCAAAGTGAGTCTAAGAAGGAAATCATAAATATTCTGGGCGCCAGGTACGATTTTTTGATAAAAGGATATGATTGTCGTTTGGAATTTTAAACAACTTTTCTGGAAAATACCTGAATTTTCGTTTCCAAAATGACTCAGTGATTTTGGCTTGTATTTTTGACTAGGGATGTCAATGTTGTTTACTTGGATATAGGCACCCTGAATTAAGTGCAGATCAATTGCTTACGCTTATACCTTATGTTAATGAGCCTTCACAAGAGGAGTTTTTGACTATTCTTAACCAACACAGACAAAAATTAACTCCAGTTCAATTGCTCAAATTACTTGCTTTCAGCTCAAGAAATGCACCTCCGGCATTTAGAGAAACACTTGGAATCGCAGAACAAAAGCTTGTATGCACACTATTTTATTTCAAACAAATTTTACAAAAAATCGGTTTTGGAATTGTTGCTCACTGACCTGATGTCACTTCCCTTAACTTTATTGATAAAAAGGTTGCTGAAATAGAAACCAAAGAACCTAAAACTGACACCAGCTTTGGATTTGTCATACCTGCTGATAGTGGTACGTCAAGTGAATAGCTCAAAAGTTTCTTTTAGATATTATAATTGTTCCACTACTTACAAGCCACCTTAGGTGTAACATGCACAAAATCTACTCCAGGAGCGCTACAACAATTTAAGTATCCTTTTTTATTATTTTTTAAATGTCAATCTATCACGTGCCACAAAATGGAACATTTTAATTTAGCCTTAACATAAATATACTCGCAGAAAAAGACAAGTATTTTACTGAAGTTTCATTGGTTAATATGACAGAAGTTAAGATTACTATTGTATTGACAGGGACCCTTCCTCCGAACAAGGTCTGTTAGAATACCACCTACATGTGCCTTTGAACTAACAAACCTATTAAGGGAGCTTCTGTTTATTTCGTCACACCTGCTCCCGAGTATTCACAGTCAGAACTTCAAGCGTATATAACACCTGCAAAACCTTCATGCACAGTTATTATATCAACAATAAATACTACTGGTATACCTCGAAATATGGGCATAGGTAAACAAAAAAACGCGCATGACAGTGACACTTGCGTTTCAATGTAAAGTTCTCCTTGACTTTTTTTGGAAACGAAACAAAGTTGGTGTTCTGGTTCTAATCAGTTTATTAGGCATTGTAGTAAAACCACTTAATCAAGTCAACCAAGATATTAATACTCTTGTGAATAGTCTTAAAATAGGTGGGACAAGATCTCCTTTGAAGAAGGAAAGAAAGCCTGGAGATTTTTCTGTCAAGATTACAACTGGAGACTTACATTCTTTCATGTTACGAGAAACGGATGACATTAACACATTATTACGAATGGCTGCAAACCGATGGAATGTACCATCTCGTTTATATGGTATGATAGCTATAGTTTAGGTAGTATAGTCTATGTTGTAAACTTACTTGTTGTAGAGCTACAAGACGAGAATTTTAGGACGTTTAATCCTGATGATAAATGTAGTAGTTGTATTCAAGAAAACGATGTTTTAAGATTACAGAGACATAATGACTTACGTGATATGGCAAACCAACCTTCCACATCTTTCAGTAATATATCTATACCAGCGCCAAGTGTTCAAGGACAGTTTCCTGCTCCACGTACGTCTAATTGAAAGAAGTCTTTATATTCCGGAAAAAAAATTTGTTTTACTTGTACTACCACGTGTTATCACTTTCATGAGATCTTTGTTATTATTGCTCATCAAGTAATACTGTTAGGTTTTCTATGAGTTATTATAGCGGAGTTATTTGATTTTTCAATGTTGTTTCAGTGACCTCTAACTTCTTTGTTTATAGCAAGTAATAAATGGCGAGCAGAAAATACAGACTTACCTTTATACTCTCCTGCTAAACCTGAGAGAAATACAGATTCTTTTAAGTTTACTACAAGTGTTGATAGATCTAATGGCGGAATATTCAAATTACCAGGAAACGGAACTAACTTTAAATTCAACTGGTAAAATAAAAGCAAATAAAAATAGTAATAAACTTGTAAAACCAAATTGTGCTCTTATTTTGATCCCTGCACATATAGGCCATACATGCTAGAACATGTTGTATTGGTGTCTCAAATGAGATCAAGGATGTCTGTGTGACTGCTGACTTAATTAAAAATCGGTTTAAGTTGTTTTAACAATTTTTGTTTGTTACTTAGAACGCACTTGGCGGGATTGATGATTGTGCGTTTATAGGTTCTTTGGATCAAGTAATAAGCTTTGGCGCTATTTTCACCATTACCTTTAACCATGGCCTCACTTACTAAGAAACGAGCAGTTGAACGTATGTACTTTATTCTATATTTTCCTTTGCTAACTCTAATGTGTTAAGAATGCTCTTCGGTTTCATTTCATACTCTGCCTTCAGATATTCTTGTAGAAATAGCTACATATGACAGCCATGCATTCAGTACTTGTCATAAGCTATCAAAGCGGATAGCAATACGAACACATTACACTCCACAACTTAAAAGAAAAGGCATGTGGTACACATGGCATAAAAATGGTACAATCAAGTCAAAGGTCTATTACGTTCATGGTGTAAGACAAGGTGAAGCATTGACATTTCATTCCAATGGTGTAAAAGAATCAGAGTGTATTTTAAAAGATGGTGAAGAAGAAGGAGAGATACGAAAGTGGTATGTTAACGGGAAAATAAGACAACATTATCTAGCGTCAAATGGTATAAAGAGTGGGTTTTATACAGAATGGCACATCACTGGTAACAAGTACATTACATGTAATTATAAAGACGGGCTTAAATGTGGAGAATACAAACAGTGGTCAAAAAAAGGAGCATTTCTATTTGCACTGCAGTATGCAGAGGGTGGTGGACTTGTTTGTACAAAATAAAATCAAAACATAAAACTAATAAAAACGTACATTCTGTGTATTCGAAACACGTGTTGAGTTCAATGTATGTCTTTGAGCAATGAACAAAAAGCTAAGAGTGCCTTCCAGGAGTTCGTGCTACCTGCCCGAAGTTCCCTATCTACGTAGAAGACAAGCTTTATTGCCTACATCGCATGTAGGACTTTCTTTGCCCATACTAGGACTGCCGCCTACAACGCTTGCAGGACTTTTGCCTACAACGCTTGCAGGACTTTTGCCTACAACGCTTGCAGGTCTTTCGCCTACAACGCTTGCAGGTCTTTCGCCTACAACGCTTGCAGGACTTTTGCCTGCAACGCTTGCAGGACTTGCTAATTGGTTCACGTTAAAGGACTTATAAACAGTTTACTCGCTGGAATAAAATTATTGTGGTTTCTCGACAATGAATACTAGACGTATTACCAGCTCAGTAAATCGTGATTTTTGAGTTTTTTGTGCATGTTTCAAAAAACTTTGAACTGGTTATACACGTGAGAGTGTAATAATCGTGTAAGCGTGCGCGCAGAAAAGCCACTTTGTGCAATATATGAGTAGAAAAGAAATAGCACAGTGAACTCTTTTGTAGCGTACTAAAAAGAGGTCCTACGGTTAATACCTACGAAATAAACACTCCAATGTGCTCGTAGCACCGTATTATTGAGTTCTACTTTGCTTCGCTACTTGTTGTTTGAATTTTCCTATTTTCAGTGTTGGATCGTTAATTGTTGTTGGTGGGTAGCTTTTGGCTTGAATGTAGAAAGGGTTAAACGGTGGGTACAGGAAAACTAATTTAGACGAGTTGGTACAACTTTAGGCAAACGCGATAAAGCAAGCGTACAACGTGTATGCTCATGTTTTATCTTCGCTTGCCAAAATAGTATTGAACAGTCTTAAACAAGAGTCAAAAAGAGTAATTACAGTATTATTCGTATGGCAGAGCGTGTGTGGATGTAAACAATACATTACTATGTCGCTTAGCTCAACATACCATCCACCGTCAAAAAGTAAACGGGAAAAGAAGTCATCTAAGACGCCGAAGAGCCCTAGGAGATCAAAACGCGACAAAAAATCGAAACAGAATTTGAAGCGACCCGAACATCCTCCACCAGCACCAAGTACTAATGGTGAAACCAACCAACGCAGCCTGGCGGCCTCAAGCGCTACTACACGCTCTCGGAGTACTGCTGTACAACAGAAATCAAAACGGCCTGAAAAGCCGGCTCCAACAATGCCAAAGCGGCCAGCAAATCGAGGAAAGCTAACGCAAAGTTATTCACCACAAACAATTACCTTCGGTGCAAATCAACCGCGTGGAGCCACAGGAGGTATTTCTAATAGGATAAAGCTATTCGAGAGCGTTAGCCAACGAAGTAATGGAGCTACAGTGTCACAAAATCATTTACCAAGCCTCTCTCTATCGCAGGGTAGTGATGCTCCCCCTTTGCCAAAACGAGTACAAAAACCGACAATTACAACAACGCCCAATTCTCTACTGTACGCCAGTCAACCACTAGTACAATTATTGTTAATAACTTACAACTACACAGACCGCCACCAGACGAAGACCCACCTCAATTAAAGCAACCATCTCCCAGAACAGATAAATCGCGTAATAGAGGTACAGACGCTGATATTTAACCAATACAACCATGAAGCAAACTTGCTAAAACTAAACAAGGTTTCACTATAAAAGAAGTAATAGACACCGAGAAACAGTTTCTCGAAGATTGCAACATTATACTATCCGTACGTTGCGTTGTTTTCACCCCTCAACCGCTAAAAATCGTTAAATGGAAATAATTCTTACAAATGCTTTTTTAGAAGTACTATGTGCCTCTATTGGCTAGTGCGCCTAGTGTCCTTTCAGAGGAAGAGGTTGAGCGCGTATTCGGTAACATTGAAGAAATTGTAAATGTTAGCACAGATGTACGCTTTAGATAGCTTCAGGACCTTATTTATTCGCTGTGACCATGCTCTAATGTTTCTTTATAGTTCTACATTGATCTCTTGACTGCTACAGCTGACAACGACGAACTTGGTCAATTGTTTCAAAATAAGGTAAAAAATTAACCCACTGCCTTTACCCAGCGTAATATTCTTCGTTCTTAACTGGTTTCAGGTGAAAGCTTTGTCTAGTGCATATACACGTTACAACGCACGACATGGCGCTGCATTGAGTCTATATGAGTCATTGAAGCGTAAAAACAAACCATTTCAGTCATTCTATAACGTACAATACAATCATTGTTTTTTTTTTGTTTTTAACGTTTTTTCTGTAGTCTGCTTTCAAGGATCCTGATTGCAAGGGTCTTGATATGTTATCGTATATTATTAAACCAGTACAACGCGTATGTAAATACCCTCTATTCATAAAGGTAAGGAAGCGAAACAATAACCTTGATGATTGTTTATACAATTATTATCTGTTCTGATTTTTTTGTTTTTCAATAGACGCTACTCCAGTACACACCAAATTATCATAATGACTTTGAACCTTTGACAAAAGCTCTGGAGATGTACAACGAACTATTAAGTACTACAAATGCAACAGCAAAGGAGGTACGAATTAAATTATTCGTATATTTTTGTGCTCAATGTTGGTGTTAGGTGGAAAGTCTTCATAATATTTTACGTGTGGAGACAGCTTTGTCTGGTCTTCCTGAGGTAACAATATATTATTATTATTTAGTTAATTGTGACTTACTAAATACTAGAATTTGCGGTTATTAGTGCCAGGGCGTCATTATATACAAGAAGCAGATTTTAGGAAAGTTACAAAACGGACAGGTAATTTTTTTTGTTAGACTTTATTGTTTTTCTTGGTCTCCAGATCATTGGTAGAGATAATTCGAATGTATGCTGATGTAACAATATAGGTCATGACCAAGGCCGTCATTTATTTATGTTTACAGATATGATACTGTACGCTAAGGTACATCAAAGCTCACTACTACTATTTACTACTATTGCTTTTTTTTGCAGTTTTATATACGCTTAAAAGCTTCTCTGACGCGATTAGGATATTGGTAAAGGGAAATACGAGTACAAGGGTATATTACCATTCATTCTATGCAAGTTCGACGATTTATCAAATCCAGGTTCGTATTATAATCTCAAAGTCGTGATAATCGCGTGACAATAATCTCTTTGCGCTTTACATTCTTATTGTTGTTTAATTTTACACTTGGAGCTTTTTTGGTTAAAACATGTTTTTTAGAACAAGAGCGTTATCAGATTGGTATTATGCGCTTGGATAGCTCTCAGAAGCAATATGTCATAAAGACAAAGGATAAACGTATTAAAGATAACTGGTTAAGAGTTATACTAGAGCAGAAAAAGATTGTTACTGAAAAGGAAGAAGCAGGGATTTATCCAAATGTCAGTAAAGGTAAATGTTTTTTTGTTTGTTTTTTCGTCTGTTATGATGCTGATTGTCTTTCTTTTAGTTTTTGCTAAGCTCGTACAAGAAGAGAACATAAATGTTCATGTAAACTATGAATTAGATACACTTCAAATGGAGAATAAGATCGCTGGTTGGAAGGTAACCATTTCCACAATTTTTAAAGTTTGGGAAGAAATTGACATCCTGAGTTTTCTTGAGCTTTTCTTGAGTTGCCTTTTATTTCATTTTATAAATTGTTACTTATGCTTCTTTCTAGAACAATAAAGCTTCTCGTAGATTCCTTAAGGATGGTGAATTAAGGGTTTATAAAGACGCAAAATCAGAGCCAGAAAGGCGTCATATATTCTTATTTGATGACATTTGTCTCATATGTATTAAGCGTGCTATGAAGAGTGCAAAGTCTAAAAAGCCTTTTGTATATAAGGCAACTATTAACTTATCTGCTACACTTGTAGAAGACTTGTTTGACTCTCAAGGTAAGAAGAAAAAAATTCAACAGTTGGAAAACAAAACAACTTTTTTTTGCATTTTAAAAACACGACATCACGGCGTTCTTTGGTTTTTATGACTTTTTGTTATCTATCAACTCAAACATCAATAATTGATTGTCATATTTAGGGATTAAAAATTCCTGGTCAGTTGTTGCTATGGATAGCAGAAAGAAATATATCTTTGCTGCTGAAAAAAGTGAAGAAAAAACTATTTGGTTCGGTTTATTCTCAGGAAAGGTCGATGAATTTCTGGGTACTAGTGTACCTAGCCTGAACTTTTCTTCTGGTGCTATAAGAACAGCTCCAGGACCAGTAACAGTTCCAAGGGTACGCACTCAACGTTACCGGATTGTTCTGCTTCAGTCGAATTAAAATTCAAACTTTGCTAATGTACCTTCCTAGACAATGACTATAGCTCATGCGTCACCATCTCCACCACTTACTCATAGTCATTCAGCACGGAGAATGTCTTCTGCTGGAGTTCAAAGTTCAGGTAGAGTAGTATCACCAAGAACAACTCAAATGACTAGAAAAATGAAGAAAAAATTTAAAGGAGATGTACGTTTTTCTCAACTTGTAGAGAGCCATTTTCCTTTGAGTACCCATACGTTTATCTTTATATCCTAATGTCACGTGATATTATTGTGTTAACATTTTATCATAGAAACCAGATTCGCAGGTTGACGTTTTTGTTTCAATGAAAGGGTTTGAAATGCCTCCTTGGGATTTGAGCACACCACCTGATTGTAAAGCGTACGTTGTTGTTTGTGTTTTTGTTTGGTAAATGATTTTTGTATTTGACTCTTTGTATAGATGTAGAAAGGACTTTACGCAACAAATAATACGCCAACATTGTCGTAAATGTGGTCAAGTACGTACTCTTAAAGTTGTTGATGCTTCACAACACGAATTCGTTTTATCACGTTTTTATCACGTTTTACGTGATATAACGAACTATTTCTTATGAATGCATTGCGTTGTATGCGTCGCTCATCACTCGATTTTTTTTCACTTTAGGATCAATGAAAAAAATTCAACAAAGAATTTTTTGCCTTCGTGATTACGCGTAACTTATTATTTTTTCTCGTAGATTTTTTGCGTCGATTGCAGTAGCAAGCGCGCCCTTGTTCCACAATACGGATTCTCAAAGAATAAAGTGAGAGTTTGTAATACTTGCTTCTTTTCGTAGCTAGCAATGATTCCAAAAAACACAAAATGTGGTTGTTCTCTATCTCTTAGAACACCCTTTAAATAGGGATTGCTAATGTGTGGACACGTGACCATGAAAAAATCCAGCAAGTATGTAAAATAGATTAAAAACGGAAATAAAAAAAATATGAAATAACGTTTCTGGGGTTTTTTGATTCTGTGACGTCATGAGATGTTCCCTAGCGTGACTCAAAAATCACGCTCACGAACGTGACCTATTAGCGTGAAAAATTGTGGGTGCGTGTTTTTCTGCTCGCGCACGTGTTATCTCTACGAACCAATTATTATTGCGTGGCGTAGTGCACAAACAATTGGGATTTCACCCAAAAAAACGATCTTTGTATACAATCACATTAATCTCATTTAATATCTTAGTATGCAGCTTGTCCTACTATTACTATTGTGCCTTGTATGCGGTTGCTATTGTGGTGGCTACCGACCATATGCTACGCGTATTCGTTGCGAGAGAAACCCAAGTCTGTTACAGAGATATTTGGAAAGATGGCAACACGATGATAGCATATTCTTGGTCTCTGGTACCTGCATAATAACAGACTCGTTAACTATTAAACATAACAATGTCAATATAACCGATTACAATAACGACGGGTTTATAGTGAGACCCTTGTTTCCAGGTACCTCCAACACAAACCTCTGCGCTACTAGCGGTGAACAGGATGTCAACCGTTTATTTTTAGGCTTTGACGTATTTAACGTCCTGGCCGCCAAGCGATTCTCATTAACTGGTGCTTATATTGATGGCAATCTTGGGTTGACCGGGATAAGGGTTACACAAAATGGAGATGCCAAGATTTACAATACAGATGTTGTAAACACAACTTTTGGAATATTCGTTGGCGGTTCAAGTAATCTAGCGCTTCACGACGTTAATATCACGAGTGCTGGGGTTTTTGGGTTTAATATGGAAGGTTCTTCTTCTGCAGAGGTAACAGGTAAGAAATCACGTGATTACACGAGGTCTCGGGTTTTTTTGGGATTATCTCGTAAAAACGAAAAAACTTTGTTTGGTTTTTTTGGTAACGTGCTTAGGTTTACTTAGTGTCACTGGAACTCGAGTTTTCGCTGTGAATGTAGCAGGGAGTTCTTCATTTACTTTAAGAGAAAGTACGTCGAGAACATTAAGAGGACAATCGTTTTTGCGGTTGTTACATATTTTCTTGCCTTGGAAATTGATGGACTTTTTTAGATGCGAGGGCACACCTAAGAAATAATAACTTTGGCTTACAAGTGAGTTCCAGTTCTACTATGCAATTAGAGAACGAAGCTTTATTGGATACAAGTAATAACGCTCAACTTGGATTTTCAATAAATACTGGAGCAAGTCTAATCGTCTTTCAATCGACTATAATCAGCAGTGGGTAAGTTTTCAGTATTAATATTAGTGTTGCTTCTACAAAGGTGCTAGTACTAAAAGAGCAGCGGCGTGGCGTTATAACACAATCGCATTTTTTGTCTAAGTCATTTCAACCTTCTTTTGTTACAAACAAGTTTGTAATCTATGTACTTTAGGAATGGTCTTGATGGTGCTTCTGTTAGTCTTGGCGGTACAGCATTTGTAGACAATAACGCACAGATATTTTTTAATAACAATAACAGAACTGGCTTAAGAATTGAGGTGAGTCTAGTGTTTGTAGTTATTACTTAACATCATTGTTCTTACATTCTTTGTAGCAAGGTATTGTCCGTGCAAACAACGCTTTCTTCCCAGTAGGACCTCTATTAGAAGCCAAGAATAACTCGAGATTCGGTGTAGAAGTATCCAGACGCAGCTACCTTGGTACGAATAGAACAGAACAATAAACTCTCTGACTGCTTGATGTTAAAGATTGGGTAACCATAGCATCTAACAGAGGTGTTAATGCTGCGGATAACGATGAAGGTAATGTGGTGCTAGATTTATCTTCAATTGGAACATTTGAAAGCTCTTCACTCGATGATATAACGATCGGTTTTATGTCTTTTGCTGAATTTGAGCAAGACAACAATGGTAAGTTGAATTTTTACTTTTTTCCAAGTTATCCATTGTCTAACATTACTAAGTTGTTGAAATTACTTGTAATGAAGGAGGTGTAGCTCGTGGAGAATTAGATTGTCCTTAAATAAGCTTACGTTTCCGTCGCATTAGTAACATACAACGCAAGTAATAAACAGCCCAAACACTTTATCACGTGACACGCATAATTTATTGTTCAACCATTCTCTGAACGCCTTCTTGAGTAAAAACGGAAAAAAAAGCAATTAAATAGTCTTTGAGGTATCATAGCTCCTCAAGTTTGTTACACGTGCGTTTTGATGCGCCAAAAGGTTTTTGCATCTCTCGTGTTGCTTCTGAAATGCTTATTAACCAAAACAAGTTATACTACGAATAGAGAATGTTACGAAGAATACACGGCTGTTCATGTTTGTTAACACGCCAATTGATGGACCAAGCATGGCACATTGCAACACAAAGAGCCTGGACTCAAGAATACTACTAGTTAACTCTGTTGTAGTTGCATAAGTTGACTTAAGCATCCGGCAAATTTAAAAGCCCATTTTAACTTTCCCTTTTGAATGCGTAAAGCATCTTGTCTGGTTTGCCGTAAACGGCATGTAAAATGCAACAGTGAAAGCCCTTGTGGTATTGTAGACGCTTGTTAGCTTTGTAGACTAACTCTACTAGCCAGGTGTGTCAAATTAAATATTACATGCGTATACGCCGAGCCACAACGTAGAGGAAGGCGTAAGGGTAAGAATTTTAATAAAACATAAAACCAGCGGAGTTTTACTAAATCAAGTTGAAACGTTACTATTACGTGAAAACACGTTTTCGCCATGGCGTAGCAACGGTATTTCGCAGAAATCATGAGTTTACCGCCCTTTTACACTACATTCTTTCAGAAAACAGCTCACTTTATAGTCAAACGTGGCTCTAATCAATTTATCGATAACCCTGTGAAAACCGAATAATTTTTGTTTTTCTAGGTTCAACACTGTCAGTTCTAGAGAAGAAGATTGGTTTCTTGGAGCAATGTATCAAAGATGAAAAACGTCGACAGAGTAACTACAAGACACAGTTAGATCAATACAAATCATCTTCATCGAGGCCTAAACGAAGAGCAGATTGTCTAGAGAGTAACGCACGTGTTCATATTTCTTTTAGTTTCACAAAAGCAAAAAAAGTAACTTTGAGTTTAGTCCGTTTTAGCGACAGCTGACGCGTATCTGGGACGTGCTTGTGAAGTTATTACAAGTATAAATAGTTTTAAAAGCTTCATTGGAGCTGAGCTACCTTTATTACATCTACCTATTAAGCTTGAAGAGTTCCACAAGAACGAGAGTGAGTACTTGTTTTTTTGCTTTTTTTTTCGATGTGTTTTTTCTCATTTTTGTAAGGTACGCCATCTACTTTTCTTGTTTATACAATGCTTGCTTTGCAACAACAGTATTTTGGCAATATAGAAAGAGCAAAAGATCTTGCAAATCATGCTCAGTTAATGCAGAAAGCAATAAACAAACCATCGTTAATGACAGCAGGTAAAACATTTTATTCCGAAATGTCTATTCGTCTCACGCCTTTACGTAGCTGGTCTTATTATTCTAGCAGCTTATTTAATTGGCGGATGTGAATCTCTGCATAGTTTGGAGTTAGTAGAATTGGCTGATGACATGTTAAAGCTTAAGAGCGCAGCGGATAAATGTAAATATGGTACAACCAAAATATTTGTATGTGTACCTTAATTTCTCACTTTGTTGTCTTGTTAGGTCATACGCGCACAGGTGCTTTGTCAGACGGTATAAATATTCTACGACTACGCCTTGTTTTACATAAAGATGCAACACCCGAACAGTTTATTTTAAACCGTCTTTGGGCCAGGCAACAGCTTCTTTCTCGCTTAGCTGGTTTGCAAAGAGATATTGATTTTGGTGTTAATTTAGTTGTACTTAAAAAGGTTTATGAGGCTTTACTGGATATAGAAGTACGTAGTTCAGTGTTTCAAGCTGGTTTCTTAGATTTAAGTAGAGTTCAATGTGGTTACAAACAAAAGATGAATCTCATCGGAATAAATGTTTGGAGTATATTAAAGAGCTTGAATGTCTTGCAGATGGCATGCCAGAATCACCTGTTTCTCAGTTCACAGCTTATTCGATATGTGCACGTGTATTGGGACAGATGAACTTCAGGGGAGAGGCGATTAACGTGGCTGAAAAGGGAAAGAATATTACTCCTTTTTTGTTAAATGCCAAAGGAGTCTTTCCTTTTATTGGATTTTGTGCTACTGATACATGGTCTATATTATATCATAGTGGACGAAAGCATAGTGCTAAAGTATTATCATCTTTTATAGAACCTTTATTTGTTCCTTACCCTTTTGTTGCTCGAGTGTTTCTTGTGCGTTATTGTTTTCTTAATTTTTTTGGTCTCTTACTTTTTCTTTAGCTTGCTAAGAAGCATGGAGGCACACAATCTATTAATTTTGAAGCGGATCTTCTTTCTTCTATGACTCCTTTATTGGAGTGTCCTGGCGAAGTTGCAAAGGGTTAAAGCTGAATGTAACAACGGTATTTATATATTCTGTTAAAATGTAAAACTGTAAAAACCTTTCTTTTATTTTCCAAGTGTTCTTGTATTAATATAACAAATGCTTGGCGCTAGAGCCACAAGCCATTTTTTCTTCCTCCCAACAACTTAGTTTTCCTTCGTTAGTTGATAGAACTAAGAGTGAAAGAACTCTAACTGTAAAATACTTTATTTTTATCCTTTACAGTAGTTGCTTGTTATTTTTTTATTGGTCACAACAAGCCAAGAAGTGATACAAAACAAAGTAGAGTAAAAACCAAAGTAGGCCACATTGCAGATGCTGAAGAACCAGGAGCAGGTGTCTATTGAAACCAATAAGAAAAATAAAAGAAACAAAAGGGTAAAAATGAAAGAAGATTGTGTCAAACGTACTACAAAGTCATTACATTTTGCGGCAGTCTGCAATTGTGCAATAGTAGAAGACCATATCTACAACAAAAATTAGACTTTAAAGAGATACTTGTCTTGCATTGTAATAACTCACGTTTTTTTGTCCTGGTACTGAAGCTGTAGGACATATTTCAGGAAATGTTATTCCTCCTTTACCACCATTAAGACTACAATCTAATGACATCTAGATACAAACCAGACGTAAGAATGTTACAACTTAGAAAAAACAAATAAAAAGGTACATACGTCTGGTCTTCCTCCTGGTAATCCAGCAATTGCCAATGGGACAGACAATTTTGATAAATTTGATTCATCCAGTCCGGCCAGAGTTCCACCAGAAACGATATTTATGTTAAGATCACCATCGTAAGTGCATATTACACAACAAGACATCTCTGCAAGTGCATTTCGGCATTCTTCAGGGAAAGTATTACCGAGAAGCAGTGGGTCGCTAAAAATAGAACCAACTAGTACATTGTTTACATGTGTAGCACAGTTGGTCTTTGAGTACTACATAGGGAAAGTCAGCGAGATTTGATTGTGTGTAGTTTATGTAAAATTTTCATTGAAACGTACAGCATCGAAAATACTATAACACTTAGCGCCTACTATTGAAGAAAGAAGACTATTACTCGAAGAAGCTTCGGCTACGTTTGATCCTGTCTCAAAGGTTTCTGATTGACATGTTCCAGACCCTTGAGTAAAATATCAATATAGTCTTTGATCTGACTTGTCGTACCACTGCTACCATCACAAAAGCATTCAAAACCAAACCCACAAGTGTCCTCAGAATTATCTAGTATGTATGTTGCATTACAGGGGTCTCCCTAAGAAAGCTTAACAAGATAGCAAAGAATTCAAACGACTTCGTCAATAATGATGACATACGTATCCGAATTGTTGTACACAAATTCTAGCTTCACACTCAGCACCATTGCCACAATCAGAATCTCGAAAACAAGTGTCATTCTATTAATAAATATTAGAAAAAGCAAAAAGCAGTCTGTGGTTGGTAAAACATACTACAGATAATGGAGTTTGACATGTTCCAATAGAGCCTGCGGTGGCATTGTTACTGATACATCTCAATTCTTTTTGACAATTACTGTTGTATGCTTGATCTGTAATACAAGCCTCACCCTTTATGAAACAATGTCAGACAACTTAGTAATGAGAGAATTTAAATACCAAGTCGGATAGAGTTTTGGATAAACAGACTGAACTACCACGAATTTGGTAAGGACAATTATCTGATTGACAATCCTCATCACCTTCACATTCGTGTAACTAAACATGCTTTTGTTAGGAGAATGTACACCTGAGGAAAAGTGCGTACATTTGCCCTCTTGGTTTCGCATTTAAACGTTTTATCATTCCAAAATTCTGTGTTGAAATCACACGATAGCTCAGGATCACCACAAACAAACTTCGGTACAGTGTCAGTAACGAAACATTCTTGTGTTCCACAAGATAATTGAGAGCAATCCTACGGGCGATATAAGTATTGTACGAAAAGAGGTAGTTATGTGGTACCATGCCAGCACATTGGGAAGCAGTACAATTGTTTGATTGACACTCTTCGTTATCAGTACAGTCTTCTCCAATTTGTAAGTTAAAACGAGCGCATTTCCCTCCAATACAGTTTCCATTAAAACACTCAATGTCACTGGTGCATGTGTCACCAATACACACTTTCTTGTACTCGCATTTAAGAGTATTTTGGTTACAGAAAAGAGCAACAGGATTACAATTACGAACTGTCTGTACGAAAAATGTTGGTATTAGCCTGTGACGGATATAGATGTATTTTACGTACTTCAACTGTATCTTCCATGGCTTCAGATGTACACTCATCTCCTACATTCGCTTGAAAAACAGTTTCTGCGCATATATCTGCTTGATTACAATCAAGGCCAAGCGCACAATTCTCAACTCTGTATGAAAAGCTAGCATTAACACCAAATGTGTGTTTTATTATGACGTACTCTGCGCATGATTGTCCAACAAGTATTGGTCCAACACAAGAGCAGTCACTTGATCCTTGTGTTACACAATGACACTTGTCCTTTGAATCACAAACGTGACTAGAAGTGTGTTAGACGTACAGAAAGCGGGTATAAGGTGTTTGTTTTAGACGTACGTTTCATTACACTGAGCGCCAGTTGACACTGTAATTTTATCAATACAGCTCCCTTGAATACAAACTTGTGTCTCTACGCAGCTATCGCATTCTGGAGGTATGCATTTGCCATTGACGCATCTGTACCTCTCATTGGCACTCTTGAAAAAAGTTAGACTACTTTATTGTATCGTTCTTTGTAGCGTCACCTGTGTTTTGCAGTCGTCGTAGGATGAACACGAGAACGAAGGGTCACAAACATTTGCCAATGAGGTGTAACATAAACAAGTAATGATAACCAGATAGATGACTGATGGAGTTGTTGTACGCATTGGGTTGTTGTGTTCGTTTTGATTGGAAAAATCACGTGATCGTGTGACCCGGAAAATACCCAAAACAAAAGATCTTTTTAGGGTAATCGCCCAAAGTAGCTTTTTTTTGCTACAGCGACTGCTATGAGGTCAAACAAGTATGATGATAGAGTCTCTTATTACAGATTAATTCATTGTTGTGACTCCGTGTACAGCATTACTGGTACGTATATGATCTAATAACATCCACCGATTATCACTTTTGGGCTTGGGTAGGTTTCGGAAAAATAATATCCACGAATACAATGTCCACGGAAAACTTTCCAGAAACCTTGCAAAGCCTTATTGAGATTGATGTTTAACCAAGTATGCAAAGAGATAGCGAGATAAGTCAATAGGGCGAAGGTTAAAGCCATAAAATACTCCACTACAACTTTATTACAAGACAACTAGCGTCTTACATGCAAATTAGTGATACCAAACAAAGTAGAGTAAAAACAAAAGACATTGAAGATGCTGAAGAACTGGGCGAGCCAGAAATAGGTTCTACAGGTTGATTGGATACAGGTGTAGGTGAGGCAACTGGAGCAGGTGTCTATTAAAACCAATCAGAAAAAACCCAGAAAAGGGTGAAAAAATGAAAGAAGGTTGTGTTAAACGTACTACAAAGTCATTACATTTTGCGATAGTACGCACTTGCGCAATATTAGAAGACCATATCTACAACAAAAATTAGACTTTAAAGATACTTGTCTTACATTGTAATAACTCAAAGAGATACTTGGCTTGCATTGCAAATAACTCACGTTTTTTTGTCCTGGTACTGAAGCTGTAGGACATATTTCAGGAAATATTATTCCTCCTTTACCACCATTAAGACTACAATCTAATGACATCTAGATACAAACCAGACGTAAGAACGTTACAACAGTGTTTAGAAAAAACAAAATAAATGGTATGTAGAAAAGCATCAAGCTTGGTACATACGTCTGGTCTTCCTCCTGGTAATCCAGCAATTGCCAATACAGCGTATAATTTTGATATATCTGATACATCCTGTCCGGCCAGAGTTCCACCGGAAACAATATTTATGTTAAGAGGACCATCGTAAGTGCATATTACACAACAAGACATCTCTGCAAGTGCATTTCGGCATTCTTCAGGGAAAGTATTACCGAGAAGCATTGGGTTGGCCAAAAAAGAACCAAAAAGCGCATTGTTTATGAGTGTAGCGCAGTTGGTCTTTGAGTACTACATAGGGAAAGTCAGCGATATTTGATTGCTTAGTTTATTTTCAGTGAAACGTACAGCATCGAAAATACTATAACACTTAACACCTACTATTGTAGAAAGGAGACCAATACTCGATGAAGCTTCGGCTACATTTGATCCTGTCTCAAAGGTTTCTGATTGACATGTTCCAGACCCTTGAGTAAAATATCAATATAGTCTTTGATCTGACTTGTCGTACCACTGCTACCATCACAAAAGCATTCAAAACCAAACCCACAAGTGTCCTCAGAATTATCTAGTATGTATGTTGCATTACAGGGGTCTCCCTAAGAAATTTTAACAAGATAGCAAAGAATTCAAGGAATTAATGATGGCAACAAAGAAAAATTGAACTTCGTCAAACATGATGACATACGTATCCAAATTGTTGTACACAAATTCTAGCTTCACACTCAGCACCATTGCCACAATCAGAATCTCGAAAACAAGTGTCATTCTATTAATAAATATTAGAAAAAGCAGTCTGTGGTTGGTAAAACATACTACAGATAATGGAGTTTGACACGTTCCAATAGAGCCTTCTGTGGCATTGTTGCTGATACATCTCAATTCTTTTTGACAATTACTGTTGTATGCTTGATCTGTAATACAAGCCTCACCCTTTATGAAACAATGTCAGACAACTTAGTAATGAAGTAATTATACGCACCAAGGAGGATGGAGTTTTGGATAAACAAACTGACCCACGAAATTGAAAAGGACAATTATCTGATTGACAATCCTCATCACCTTCACATTCGTGTAACTAAACATGATTTTGTTAGGAGAATGTACACATGAGGAATGTGCATACATTTGCCCTCTTGGTTTCGCATTTAAACGTTTTATCATTCCAAAATTCTGTGTTGAAATCACACGATAGCTCAGGATCACCACAAACAAACTTTGGTACAGTGTCAGTAACGAAACATTCTTGTGTTCCACAAGATAATTGAGAGCAATCCTACACGTGATACATAAGTATTATAGCAGAGGTATGTTATTGGTACCATGCCAGCACATTGGGAAGCGGTACAATTGTTTGATTGACACTCTTCGTTATCAGTACAGTCTTCTCCAATTTGTAAGTTAAAACGAGCACATTTTCCTCCAATACAGTTTCCATTAAAACACTCAATGTCACTGGTACACGTATCACCGATACACACTTTCTTGTACTCGCATTTAAGAGTATTTTGGTTACAGAAAAGAGCAACAGGATTACAATTACGAACTGTCTGTACGAAAAATGTTGGTATTAGCCTGTGACGGATATAGATGTATTTTACGTACTTCAACTGTATCTTCCATGGCTTCAGATGTACACTCATCTCCTACATTCGCTTGAATAACAGTTTCTGAACATATATCTGCTTGATTACAATCAAGGCCAAACGCACAATTATCAACTCTAAAGGAAAAGCTAGCATTAACAAATGTATGTTTCATTTTTATGTTCCATCAACGAAAAGCGACGTGGCGTACTCTGCGCATGATTGTCCAACAAGTATTGGTCCAACACAAGAGCAGTCACTTGATCCTTGTGTTACACAATGACACTTGTCCTTTGAATCACAAATATGACTAAAATGTGTTAGACGAGCCGGCGAAACGTTGACAGAAAACACGTGTAAAGGCGTACGTTTCATTACACTGAGTGCCAGTTGCCACTGTAATTTTATCAACACAGCTCCCTTGAAAACAAATTTGTGTCTCTGCGCAGCTATCGCATTCTGGGGGTACGCATTTGTCATTGACACATCTGTACCTCTCATTGGCATTCTTAAAAGAAAGTTAGACTTTATTTCCCTATTTTATCTTTGTAACGCCACCTGTGTCTTGCAGTCGTCATAAGATGAGCACGAGAACGAAGGGTCACAAATATTTGCCAATGAGGTGTAACATAAACAAGCAATGATAGCCAGATAGACGACTGATGGAGTTGTTGTACGCATTGAGTGGTTGTATTCGTTTCGGTTGTGGAGATAAATCACGTGACCCGGAAACTACCCAAAAAAAAAAACTTTTTTAAGGTACTTACCCGAAAGGCTTTCTTTGCTACAGTCGACTGCGAGAATCAAGTACAATAGAATCTCAATTACACGTCACTGTCATTTAATTAAGTCACTGTTGTGACACCTTTCAGTTTACAACAAGAACGGAAATGATCTAACAGCCACAGACAATCGAATATCAATTTTGGGCTTGAATAGGCTTACGGAAATACAATATCCACGGGAAAACTTCCAGAAACCTTCGCAAAGCATTACTGAGATTATCTAACCATACATGCAAAGAGATAGCGAGATAAGGGTCAAAGGGTGCAGCAAGTATTAAAATATTAGGTATGATTCTTTGGAAAGCAACGATTGTCATGTTTGGTAAAAAACTAGGGAAGTACACGTGGCTATGAGAAGGTTAAATACATAGAATACTCCACTACAACTTTATTTATTACAAGACAACTAGCATCTTACATGCAAATTAGTGATACCAAACAAAGTAAACTAAAAACTAAAGGCATTGAAGACGCTGAAGAACTGGGTGGGATCAAGTCAGCAATTGGTTCTACAGGTTGATCCGATACAGGCGCAGGTGAGGCAACAGGAGCAGGTGTCTATTAAAACCAATCAGAAAAAACCAGGAAAGGATGAAAAAATGAAAGAAGATTGTCAAACGTACTACAAAGTCATTACATTTTGAGGCAGTCTGCAATTGTGCAATAGTAGAAGACCATATCTACAACAAAAATTAGACTTTAAAGAGATACTTGCCTTGCATTGTAATAACTCACGTTTTTTTGTCCTGGTACTGAAGCTGTAGGACATATTTCAGGAAATGTTATTCCTCCTTTACCACCATTAAGACTACAATCTAATGACATCTAGATACAAACCAGACGTAAGAATGTTACAACTTAGAAAAAAACAAATAAAAAGGTACATACGTCTGGTCTTCCTCCTGGTAATCCAGCAATTGCCAATACAGTGTACGTTTCCGTTCCAGATATATCTTGTCCTATAGTACCACCAGCAACGACATTTGTGTTAATATCACCATCATAAGTGCATATTAAACAGCAAGATATCTCTGCAAGTGCATTTCGGCATTCTTCAGGGAAAGTTGCTCCGAGAAGCAGTGGTTTGGCAAAAAAAATGCCAAAGAGTGCATCGTTTATGAGTGTAGCACAGTTGGTCTTTGAGTACTACATAAAAAGATTAACATTCAGGTTACGATGTCAGCATACCTCTTCGAAATTGCTGAAACACTTGTTGCGTGCGATCTCAATAAGTATAGGGCTGGAAAAGTTTACTTTAAAGTTTGAACGGGTAGAATCAAAGGATTCTGATTGACAGGTTCCAGACTCTTGAGTGTCTCATTAGTATATAAACAGTTTGTTCTGACTTGTTGTACCACTGCTACCATCACAAAAACATGAAAAACCAAATAAACATGGATCTTCAGAGCTACTTAGTACATAGGATGCATTACAAGAATCTCCCTAATAAATCTAATCAACAAGCCAAAATTTTAAGTTACACATAAAATTAATAAACGCTAAGCTTAACGTACGTATCCAGCCTGTAATTCACAAGATCCAGAAACACAAGTAGCACCATCAACACATTCGGAATCTCGAAAGCACTTGTCATTCTATTAAATATTAGAAGTATTCTATTAAGTACATTAACCATTAGAAAAAGCAAAAAGCAGTCTGTGGTTGGTAAAACATACTACAGATAATGGAGTTTGACACGTTCCAATAGAGCCTGCGGTGGCATTGTTGCTGATGCATCTCAATTCTTTTTGACAATTACTGTTGTATGCTTGATCTGGAATACAAGCCTCACCCTTTATGAAACAATGTCAGATAACTTAGTAACGAGTTAATTGACCTCACCAAGGGAGATGGAGTTTGGGATAAACAGACTACACTGAGAGATTGAATCCTACAATTATTTGATCCGCACTGCTTATCGCTGATACAGTCTTCAAGCTATGTGGTATTTGTTAAACAACATAACAATACCTGAGGAAAAGTGCGTACATTTGCCCTCTTGGTTTCGCATCTAAACGTTTTATCATTCCAAAATTCTGCGCCATCAATGCACGATAGCTCAGGATCACCACAAACAAACTTCGGTACAGTGTCAGTAACGAAACATTCTTGTGTTCCACAAGATAATTGAGAGCAATCCTACGGGCGATATATAAGTATTGTACGAAAAGAGGTAGGTTATGTGGTACCATGCCAGCACATTGGGAAGCAGTACAATTGTTTGATTGACACTCTTCGTTATCAGTACAGTCTTCTCCAATTTGTAAGTTAAAACGAGCACATTTACCTCCAATACAGTTTCCATTAAAACACTCAATGTCACTGGTGCATGTGTCACCAATACATACTTTCTTGTACTCGCATTTAAGAGTATTTTGGTTACAGAAAAGAGCAACAGGATTACATTCAAGAACTTTCTGCACGAAAATAGTAATTAGCCTGTGACGGATATAGATGTATTTTACGTACTTCAACTGTATCTTCCATGGCTTCAGATGTACACTCATCTCCTACATTCGCTTGAAAAACAGTTTCTGCGCATATATCTGCTTTATTACACATAAGACTACTTGCACAATTCTTAACTCTGGGAAAAGAGTTAATTACACTATAAAAAGTTCCATTAACGAAAAGTGACGTACTCTTTACATGATTCTCCAAGCAGTATTGGTCCAACACAAGAGCAATTACGTATTACTTGTGGCTCACAGTGGCATCTGTCATTTAAAGCACAAACGTGACTAGTTGTAAGGATAAATATACACGAAAGGTTGACTTTTTTTTGCAAAAAATCCACGTGCGTGATAAGAGTTCTCTCACGTAGATATGTTTTAGGCGTACGTTTCATTACACTGAGCGCCAGTTGACACTGTAATTTTATCAATACAGCTCCCTTGAATACAATTTTGTGTCTCTACGCAGCTATCGCATTCTGGAGGTATGCATTTGCCATTGACACATCTGTACCTCTCATAGGCACTCTTGAAAAAAGTTAGACCTTTACTTTGTTGTATCGTTCTTTATAGCCGTCACCTGTGTTTTGCAGTCGTCGTAGGATGAACACGAGAACGAAGGGTCACAAACATTTGCCAATGAGGTGTAACATAAACAAGCAATGATAACCAGATAGATGACTGATGGAGTTGTTGTACGCATTGAGTGGTTGTATTCGTTTTGGTTGTTTCATCTTCACACGGCTAGTTGCGGAACAGGGTAAATCACATCCGTGTGCGGCAACGCGAAAAAGGTATAGTATTGTACTGTTTGTGTATAGTAGTTAATACAACCAATGAGTAACAATAAAGTCCGTTTTTCCTTTATTTACTGTTCATCCACGTGATATTCTTCATATGAGCGCTTACCTGATTTTTTTTAGGGAAGGCAGCGCTAGTACTAATTAAATCGTGCGCTACTTGGTGTTTTGGGTAACTATCCTACTGTAACACCTTGTGTTGTATACTAACTACTAGCACTGGGTGGTAAGGCGTCCTGGAGTACCCATACAACGTGCGCATATATTGTCGAGTTTTGTTGTTTTTTTTGTACAGAACGTTGTTTTTTGGTTTATGAGGTCTGACTGTTCTTACAAAAAAAATAGAATTGCGAATGAATACTGTTTTTTCTGCAAATACGACTTTTAGTTTTATTCGTTTAGAAGAACATACGTATGACCACGAGAAAGCGAAAATATCAACAAAAATATGGCATAAATCCTCTTTTATTCTAATAGTACGAAAGAGTAAATTAAAATAGGTTTTTTTGTTTGCTGTGAGAAACTTAGACGAAAGAAAACCCAGTAATGCAATAAACAAGCGTTGCAACTAACGATAAGCACGTCTTGAGAGCAATACTACTAGAATCTACAGGAGCAGTCGGTTCAGTTGGAGCTGCGGTGGTAGGTGCTACTGTAGCTACTGGTGGTAAAGGTGGAACAGGAAGATCAGCTGGCTAATAACAGGTGAGCAATAGCAACTGATCCAAAAAAAAAAGTTCGTACAGAATACGCTGAACATTTAATGGTATCTTGAACTTGTTGTATTGTTTTTTCCCAAACCTTCGCACCCAGTTAGAAATATCATTGAACATGGTGTTGTCTTACACTAGTGCTTCCACCAGGGCAAACGTTAGGTATAATCAAGCCACCTCTTCCACTGTTAAGACTACAATCCAAAGAAGCCTACAGTATTGTTTAGTATGTCAGCTGATGTACTGGTAGTTTGAAGTACATCAGGGCGTGCTCCTGGTATTCCTGAAGCAGTTATCTTTCTATAAATTGTAGGAAGAGTAGCTATGGTTTGGTTGTTTAGAGAACCACCGGCTACAACGCTTGTCGAAAGAGCACCAGGGTAGGTACACAATAGACAACAAGATAAATCAGCAACAGGGTTTTTACAATCTTCAGAGATTCTATCAATAGTACGTAAACTGCCTTGTACCAAAGCGCCGAATAGAACTTGAGAAATTTCATCAACACACTTTGTGATAGCATACTAAAATACAGCTAAGAAAAGCAAAACCAATAGACACAACACTATTTTCAAGAGCAATCTTGTTTCGTACTTGTGCGTAGGTAGGGAAGCAATCATTTCCCAGAACTTGAAACAAAACACCAACAGCTAAGCTTGCATCACTTGTTGTTGATGAAGGCATAATTTCTGGTTGACAACTCGCAGTAGCTAATAATAACGTTAGAAGAAAAACTAGTATAACAGATGTTACCATTTGTATTATCTCCAGCCTCACAAAAGCATCTATTAGAACCAGTAAGATCACAAAAGTCTCTAGAATCTTCCAACACATATGAAGCATTACAGGGAGCTCCCTATTCACAGATGTACTAGTTACTACAAGTTCAAACTGTTTAAATAACGATACCATTACGCAAACATCAGTGCCATTACAGACAAGACCTAACTCGCAGTCGCTTAATCTGAAGCAAGACATATTCTGTTGTAGTTATTATTAGCACTAACGTCTTAAAGCGAAGAGCTATACGTACCGCTGAGCGTGGTATTTGGCAAGTTCCACGTGTTATTGTTCTGTTTTCGCTTATACACGTGAGACCTTTTTGTTACAGAACGACTTAGAGTGGTTGAGGTCAGTAAATAGCAGTACCTTGAGCGCAGCTTGACGAAGCATCTGTTTGAGAACATGGTTCTCCCTGCAATGTACTTTAACCGTAATGAAAAAAAAAAAACAGTTAAGGACACGTACCGATGCACCTGGTGTCGTTGATAGACAAATGCTTCCTGAATTGTCAAAATCAACGCAGATGTCTGAAAGGCACTCATCATCAGAATCACATTCTTGCTTCTAAAACAAAAAAAACAGTCTTAGTATGCATAAAGAAAAAAAAAGGTATTTTATGAGTCTTTATAGTCAAAGAAGTTTGAAGTAGGCGGGTACTGTTCTGGGGGAGAGTACAAAATTTACGAAACATAAGATCTTACTTAAGTATGATAGCTGCTTAAAGAAAAAGCCAAAAGGGGAACAAAAATTCTTTTACAAATCTGTCACGTACGTCAGCTCTCTTGGCTTCGCATCTCTTAGAGCTATTGTGAAACTCTTCACTCTGTTTACAAGAACCTTCTGGATCACCACAAACAAATGTTGGGTCATTTCCTGACGAAGCAAAGCATTGTTCGTCTGCTGCACAAGCTAGTTGACTACAGTCCTAAGCGATTTTAGTAACTGCTTGCAAGTTCTGTGCTGTAACAGAATAACATGATATCATACCAATCCAATGCAAGTGTTAGTGGTGCTAGAGCAGTTCTCTGAGTTACATTGTGAAGACTCTACACAAGCTTCACCAAAGTTTAAGGAAACAGCTGCACATTCTCCTTGAATACATTTTGATGTTAAGCAATCGCTGTCTTTTTCACAAAAATCACCGAGGCATACTTTTTTGAACTGACATTTCTCAGTAGTTTCGTTACAAGAAAGCGCAATTCTATTGCAATCGAAGACTTCCTAAAATTTAATGAATTGGAATTCGAAAAGAAAAAATTCAGAAAGCCGTACAGCGATTGTTTGTGTTTGATTCTCTGGAGTACATTTATCTCCAACATTACCTTGAAGTATTGTTCTTGAACATATATCAGCTTCATTACAATCCAAACCAAATTCGCAGTTGTCAATCCTAGAAAATGTTAAGACTCTCCTTGCCTAACAAAAAAACAACTTAGTTGCTATTCATACTCTTCACAAGATTCTCCAAGTCCGATTGGGCCAACACAAGTACAGTTTACCTTGCTGTTATCAGGGCAGTAACAATCATCTTCCTCTTTGCAAACATGCCTACACAAGTCATTAAAAACTAGCGAACCAAAAGACATTTCTAGGTTGCGTACGTAGTGTTGCATGCAGCGCTTGTTTCCACAGTTACCGTATCAACACAAGTGCCTTCTACGCAAACTTGTGATGTTGCGTTGCACGTATCGCATTCTGGAGGTACACATTTACCTGCGACGCAACGATATACTGCTGCATTACTCTAAAACTTTCGTTATTGACGCTGAATGCGAATTTGACCAAAAGCCGTTGTAAAACAATAAATAACGCTCAAAATACGCTTTGCTTACGCGTAGAATACAAGTTGTACACAATTAATTCGCTAGCGGTTGTTTTTAATCAAAACTACTGTATTTGGCTATACTAGCGCGTTTACGTACCTGTGAGAGGCAGTCTGATTGCTTAGAGCATTCAAAGGATGGGTCGCAAACGTTGATTGCATTACAGCGTAGCAAGCATACTGCGACAGCAAATAACAAAACCAAGGTGTTTTGGTACATTTTGTGTTATTGTAGAAAGTGACGTCAACGCGGAAATTTAAGGTTTTTTTAATAAATTGTTTTCCACCTTTGGACTAGTTAATGTTTAGCGAGTTTTTTTATTTGCTTAGTAGCATCATATAGACGCTTTCTTGTTTTTTTCTTGTGTATCACTGATGAGGTTTTCTTGTGAAAGGACATTTTGTGCCTGTAGAGTAGACTATCAGCTAAAAAAAAAACACTGAAGTTTGGTTTTTTGGTACCATTTTCATTGAGACGTGTTGGGATGTATCGTGTTGAAGGGCACTGAATTTCATTCTCCAAATCTGTTGGTTTATCTACTCTCATCATACTATTCCATAAAGTAGTAGCAAGAGAAGCATGTGTAGAGTGACTGAAATGAAAACTAAACGGACCTATTAGCACAAAACAGGAAACACAAATTTAATGAAGTAGCTTCAGGTAATTTCACACGTGGTTCATTAGTAAATAAAAAGGGTCTTGTTACAGGAAATACGAAGTTTGAATGAAAAAATCACGTGCGCTGAAGCAAAAAACAGAAAAAAAAGATGCATAAAGAGCATGACATTACCAATCAATTGATAGAGAATTTCTATTAAAAGTGCCGTCAGGGTTTTTAGGGATAGTAAAATCTCTTCCTAAAGGATGATATATGACTTCGAACATAGGTCCACTCAGTTCATCAGCTATACTCTGAGATTCTTGGTTGTATGCGTCAATAAGAGGCACTACCAACTACCAAATAAAGAGTGTAAGTCAACGTCTTTTAGAGCTTTTCAAAATAAACGTTGTCAATTTGAATTTTGATCTCTTGAAGTCCTTTCTTAACCTAAACATTACGTACATTTGTATTGATAAATTCTCGTGTTATTCCAGGTGGAAGCGGTACACCAAATGCTTGGCTGATTTCTGGAAGGAATGCACATGGACAGAAGAAAGGTAATGTTTGATTACAAAAGAAACCTGACACTTCTTGAAATCCTGTAACATCAAACATACCAATAAGGTTTACTATTGTATTCTCTAAGTTATCTTTCAATATTTGAAGTGTTTCCTACACATATAATAAACATTGAAGAACGCTACTTACAAAGCAAAAAAAAGGAAGTCAAATCTTTGGTTTTTTTTTCATCGTACTCGCATAGATACTGCCCATGATTGAGCTGTTGCTCCTTCTCTTGAACATAAATTATTACCTACTACATCGATTATAGCGCTACATTGACAGCAAACGTCATTCCCGCCTTTAACAAATTAGTACTTCGTGAGTAAAAACCCTCCAACTTACCCATAAATATTGTGATAACCTTAGGCACACGTGCAGTTCGTAAGTCACCCAACCCTGCAACCAATCTTCTAGCATGCTCAGGTACTTCAGACATAATAGCACCAGATACTAATAAAACCTTAATCACAAAGAAAGAAAACTCAAACGGAAACAAAAAAATTACCTGCATAGTTGAATCCCTTATTACAAACCGTTGGATCAAACTCACACTCACGTAATCCGTTTACTCCTCTGCCACCACCTAGAATATAACTGTCTTTAGTACTAATATAAAGGTTATAACTACAAACCCAGTACAAATCCAGAGAATTGTCTGAATAAATTTGGAAGTGTCAGCGTTCTTTCTCTGTAGCCATTAGTGCTATCAACAACACCAGAAGAAAAAGCAGGTCCTCTCTATAAACAAAAAAGCTAAGTCAGCTTCACAAACCAAGTTGAATTAAATAATCGTGTGCTTTGACGCTTCGA
Organism: Trichosphaerium sp. ATCC 40318; assembly: GCA_038496445.1. Lineage (NCBI taxonomy): Eukaryota > Discosea > Flabellinia > Trichosidae > Trichosphaerium > Trichosphaerium sp. ATCC 40318. Next base: position 281,190 of record JALMLS010000353.1, read on the forward strand.
CTATTAGAAAAAATTAATCACGTGCAAACTCGTCTAAAACACAATCAATAGTCTCTGAATCGCAACCAGCTCCAGTTCCAGTGGAAATTGAGTCACCCAGAGTAGCGAAAACACGCAAATCTTGTAACCAGGATTAGATATTTCAATCACGTGGTTTAAATTGTGCGCCAAGCGACACTTGTCAAGATTGTATTAATTTAACTTACCGGAGGGTTGTGCGCAATGTACACTAACGAATGCTTTACTGCGGAGGCTTCTTGGGAATAAAGGACATGTAGCTCGATTGAGATCTCCCGCTACATCAGCTAGAAGTGGTCCAGTTGGATCATAAGCTTCGCTTTATGGAGGTTTTAATATTATAATTTTATTATTGGCGAATATCGCGTTTGTTAGGTACGTACAGGTCCGCCGCAGCATCTATTATATCTTGATCTTGAAGAATTGGACATAAGCGGTTAGAGCAATCTTGAGCGACTGATACACTCAAGTAGCCTATTAATAATATAACTATGAACCCTAATACTTTCATTCAAGGCAAAAAGTGAATCTACAAGAGGAGATAGTGATTAATAGTCAATGCGAATCTTGCTTTAGCTATTCCTTAAGTTTTTGTTTAATGACGCAGGCAAGCAAATAACCGCAGGTTTGGCGCCCTCTTACATTTTGACGTGTTGTTCACGTGTTTCTTGAAGTACAGTGTACATCTATACACATTCGCTGTTGTGCCTGATCTGCAATCCCGAAAATTGCTTAGAAATAGAAATTATTTCGAAAAAGACTTAGTACTTTACGTAAAGCGTTGTGAGGACGCAGCTTCGAATTAAGTAGATTTATGCAGCTACCACTTTGTTTTCAACCAAGTGAAAGTTACCTCTAACGCACGTTTCGGTTTTTTGGCAAGAAAAAGCCATTTAGTTTGTGTACTGTACCGGAAAAAGCACTTTATCAATTACTGATACAGACGCACTATGAAGGGTCAATCTACTATTACAATCATTTCTATGCTATGTTTGGTTTATTCCGCAATAGGAGCGCCTGTACAAACAATACTGACGCTCTGAGTACTCACAATGTAAAGGAAGGGCTTGGTAGTGAATTTTACATCACTTACGAATCATTTGAAGGCACCAAGGGCGAAGACACTCATATATTAGACTACGCATTGTTTGGCACCACGAAGCAAGTTTTTTTAGCCAAAAGAAAACACCTAAGTCGTTATTTAGCGTTAAAGTTGGTCTGTATCTATCCTCAGACATCACACGTGTTATTTATACGATAAACGATACTGGAGTAACTATAGAAAGTCCCCCGTTTGAATATCTTTTGCCAGGCAACACGCGTGAGGAGTTGGGAAATGGTGAGAGCCAGTTTTTTAAGGCTAAAACCATATTAGATCTAATTTCTGGATTAGGAAAGGAACGACATTTTAACGTTTTGGCAACAACCTGCGATAGTACAAATGAAAAAAATTCAATTTCAATTAACTTTATAATACCTGCGTGTCCTTCAGGTACCCACATGATTCGTGTTTGCGTACGACTAACACTGTAAGATCACTACCTTGAAGTTTTTTTGGACGATTCACTTCAAGTATGGCAATCACGTGTTTGTCTCTGTAACATTACATAGGGGATCTCAAAGAATGCTTTCACGTTTACCCCTCAAGGAGATGTTGTTACTGACGCTCAAGATGAAGCTCTACGGTTTAGTGTACGTACACTTTAATTAATATAACCATCAGCTGATCGGTGGGCTTTGTTTAAGGGCGGCAACGTGTATCTGACCAGCTCTCAGTATACGCTAGAACCTTTTGCAATTACATTATCTATTTGGGTAAACCCAAGTGCGTGCTAGAGTACACCTAACGTGTTTGTTTTAACATATACTCCAGCAACTATTTCGGGATCTTCAACCTTGGTTTTATTGGAAGGAAAACACGAATTTAGGCTGTTAGAACTAAAAATAGGTTCCACAAATATTTGTGTTTTAAGTTATTGACTCTTCTAAACCAGACAACGGAATACCTTTGTTCAGTACCAAATTAAAATCTGTTCGAATATTCTACAATGTAAAAGGATCTAGTCCTATACAGCCTAACAAGTGGACTCATATAGCTGTTGTTGCTGATAACATTTTAAATGAAGACTCAGATACAAGTATAAAGCTTTACGTTGATGGCGAGCTGGTGAACAAAACTGGACCTTTCTTGGATAGAACACGTATATCAAAAGGAACTGAAGCTAATTTCACAGTCGGTTCTGATACATATTTTGGTACCTGTAATACAATATTGCTCTACTAATAGTACTTAACAGGTATGATATCAGACCTCAAGGTTTACTCCTGTGCGTTCTCTAGCAGTCAAGTGACAAGGTTGTTTTTACAAAACAGAAATGATACTCAAGTTTTGGAACCTGTTGTCCCAGTTTCGACTGTTACTCCATCTCAAAGCCCAACTCAGAGAGCTTGTAATTACGATAGTTGTACTGATGGCGACGTAAACGTGATTAATGAGACTAAAACATTTACTGGTCGCGTACTCATTAATGGTAAATGTTATAGTTCATAGTGGTAACAATGTACTTAATGTTTTGGTTCTAGGTGACTTAATCGTAGTTGGAAAGAATAGTACACTTATATTCAACAGTGCAGTTATAAATATAACGGGTTGCATTGAATTTTCAGATCCAAACGTTCAAATTCGTGGCATTAATAGAACAACAACTCTTCTCATGTGGCAAGGTACATTACCAAATACTTTTTTTTTCTTCAAACCATATTGTCAAAACACGTGTCTGAACAACACGTGGTACTCTATTATCGCGATAAATATTTGGTGTTATCAATTAAAGATCCACATTATAGGCAATAAATGTACGTTTTCCACAGCCAAAGCAACCGTTTCATCAGACAATAAATGTCATGATGCTACACATAAAACAACAGGTCCACCATCATCAAAAGACTATGATGTTTACTAATGTTGCTTATAGAAAACAGTTTCATCGTTGTTATTAGGCCGTCAGACACATGCAAGTCAGATACGAATAAACTCGGAATTGTACGATTTTTTGTGTTGACAAGTGCTTTTTCTAACTGTGGGTCTTAGATTGTTGGTATTTGCGCTGGTATTATACTCTTAGCTTTACTTGTTTTTATAATTGCGTTCTTTTCATCAAGAAAATTGAGGGAAAAGTTGTTACCACACCAAATAAGCTGGAAAAAGCAAGTGCAAAAGGCAAAGAAAGTTAAAAATAATAAATAAAATGTTAAATATTCTGTAAACTAGAAAAGTTACAATAAATACTGTTTGTTTTCCTTTCTGATAGTATTCGGTTTGATGTTATTCTACAACAAACTAATACCTCCACAAAACCTTCAACAAAACTACACATATTGCCATTTAACGATGGATGCAAGTCGGACAATATGAGATGAAGTTTTAGCCTTCAATAAAAAACCAGACTTTTACCACCAAATTCTTTACACTATTCAAACACCGTTGATGGCCAGGGTTCTTTTAAGTATTCTGCTACTCGCAGTTACTTTAGTAGCTAGCGAAAAGCTTGTTGTCCATTTAAAAGACTACAAAGACGCTCCAAAACTCAAAACATACTTGGAACAACATAAAGACGCCAGTTTTGAATGTATTCTGAGCGATGAAAGCCGTCACGAACAAAATCCGATTCTAGCTTCTATTTATCATGTCCACGCATCATCAGAAACACAAAGGTATCGTTTTATGTACCTAATTGAAAAGTCTTTCGAAAATAACGGAAAAAACCTCGCTCAACTTTTTTTGTTGTTTTTTTTGGGAACACAGGTTTGTCATGACTAAAACTCAATCTATTTTAGGTCTGAGATGCAAAGGGCACTACTGAATCTTGACTTTATTGATGCAGCGTATACCAAAACGGTATGATTTAGGTAAACTTATTTTTTAGTAACTTATTTACAAAGGAACCTGAACTTGCCGTGATGAATGATGAAGAAGTTGTTGGTAAGCGTTTTTTTTTTTACCACGTTTTTGTCACGTGATAGCTTTTTTTTTCTTCCCTCCTTACATGGATAGTTAATCACACTGTATCTGAATTAATAAACACGCCATTGTATGAAAATATGCAAGGATACCTCGACGAGCCACCTTTTGGCGTTGGCGCTAAATACGTATGTTTATTTGTTTATTTCGCTTATATTAACACTGTTTAAGATGTGGTCTATCCCTGGCGGTATGGGCGATGATGTAACCATAGTAGATGTTGAAGGAGGTTGGACTTTAGGTGCGTATTGTTAGAAGATACAGTGAAAAACTTGCCAGTCGCTGATTGTTGAGTTAATAGATCATGAAGATTTGCATCAACATGGTGGAAAGGTGCTACCAACGTCTATTCCTTATTAGTATAGTAACAAAAATAGCTCGTTTCAGGTGTTAACAGAGATGATACAACATGGCTTCCACATGGAACCGCAGTGTTTGGCGAATATGGCGGTTGGATGAACGACTTTGGAGTAACTGGAATTGGTACGCTCTATTTTTATAACGTAATAACTGACTTCATTAGCTTCACGTGCCCGAACTGATGCATCTTCCATTTTTCAACCAAGTGGGTCAGCCAATACACCAAAGGCAATAATAGACGCTGCTGATTATTTGAGGTAAGTAAAGAACAATAAAAGTACCAAAAATTAATACGTTTTTCAAATAAAGGCCAGGTGACATTATGCTCATTGAACTGCATCAAATCGGTCCTAATAACAACTATATTGCTGTTGAATGGTGGCCTGATAACTACGCTGCACTTAAATATGCAACGGATAAAGGTACGTTGACTTAAAATAAAAAAAATTACCCAACCTTAAAACCGTTTCAAAGGTGTCATTGTCATCGCCGCAGCTGGTAATGGAAACCAGGATCTGGATAATCCTGTATATGATAGACCACAACCAGGTTTTCCATCATCATGGAATAACCCATTCAGAAGAAACGTACGTTACATGGAAGGATTTTTGAGGAAGAAAGCAGTCTATTTTTAGAATCTAATGTAACTTTAGCCTGATGATTCTGGTTGTGTCCTAGCTGGAGCTGGCGCTCCTAAGAGTGGAAACTATGGACCACCAAGATCCCGACTAGACTTTTCAAACTACGGATCTGCAGTAGACGCACAGGTAGATGGTTTTGTTTCATTATTCTTCTTGTTTTTTCTTATCATTGTAGGGATGGGGAAGAGAAGTTACAACCTGTGGATATGGTGATTTACAAGGAGGAAATGCAAAGGTACGTACAAAACAATACAAAAGCAAAAAAAGAAGCAAGCCCGCTTGTGTTTTAATTGAAACTTTTTTTTAAAATCTTCTTTTTTAGATTCGTTATACCAAGCAATTCTCTGGAACTTCAAGCGCTTCACCTATTGTAGTAGGTTCTATTGCTAGTATACAGGTATAACCTATGTCTTGTTGTCAGTTTTAATTCAAAGATAGGGTGCCTTGAAAGCTAACAATCTTCAAACTTTGACACCAAGTACTGCAAGAGAAGCACTTAGAAATACTGGCTCAGAGCAGCAACCGTATGTAGTCACATTACCAAAAACTACTGCTTTGATTTTAATGACTTATTGTATAGTGTATCTGGTCGTCCAACTTCCCAAAGAATTGGTAATTTACCAGACCTCGAAGAGTTATGGAATTACGTTAGATAAATGGCTTGAATTAGTTAATAAACAACAATCAAGCAAGTTTGCTTGATTTTACCTTCATACTCAAGTACTGTGCGTTTTTTAGACATGTTATTGTATTTTAGAAGGGTTTTTGAATGTTATTCTCTCAACTAGTGTTTCACTAGCAGTTTTAGAGATGCTTGTTAGACATGCTAAAAATGTTTTTATTCCGAAGTTTTTTCTGATTTTTTTCCGTTTTCTTCTTCTTCCTCTGTATCCTCATCTTTAGTTGTTTCAACGTTATTGTCATCTTCTTTTCCTCCTTTATCATCGTTTTCTTCTTCTTCCTGTGATTTTTCTTCTTTCTCTTTAGCCTCATCGTTCTTTGGTTTTTCGGAAGTATCTTTATTTTTTTTATTTCCTTTTTTTTGTTTCTTGCTTTTTTTCGATGGTGTAACATTGACTTCCTAGTAAAGATGTTATACAACGTTGCAAATGCGTACTTTACCTTTCCAGATACTTTAGCATCAATATAATCCCACACTGAATCAATAGAAGCTGCAGAAGTCCACTAATTGTATGAGGTTTACATCTTGTTTTTAAACTAACAGCATCGTACCTCATGCTCTGTATGTCCTGCAGACACAGTTGGGCATCCTCCTTCTTTCTTTCTTGGTGTACCAACAGGTCTAGTAGATCGCACTAATACGTTTTAGGTTACAATGAAACATTAGAAACATACCCCAATTACAAACATTTTTATCGTAATAATCAAGCAACTCTTCATCAAAACGCTGCTTGTTTCTGGACCTAAACAGATCATGAGAAGCCATAAAAACGCATAAAATATAATGGTATACCATAATCTTGGATGAACTGAATCTGTAAGTGCCACACATCGTAACCGAGACAAAAGTTCATCCTCTTTGAAAAAAGTAAGAAAAAAAAAAAGGTGGTCACGTGATCTGCCATGCAGATCTTAAAAGTTAATGAATATCCTTACTTTGATATAGTAAATTAAGTGTAGCGATACCACCATAACTATGTGCTATGATAACAACATCTTTTGCTTTAGACGAAGCAACAAACTTATCATATACATAACAAGCATGATTTTCAGGTGACTTATTATGACGTATTTGAACCATTCTATTTTTAACTCTTCCTTCATTTTTGTTCGGGTTAAACACCTACAAATGCAATAATAAGCAGGAGAAAACAGCAAGCTGTTATTGTTGACAACAGAAATTAAAACAAATATCAAGTAAGAAAAAAACGAGAAACTTACAATGATAGCATAACCCCTACTCCTAGCTTCGACCAGATAAGGTAAAATTGATCCTTTTGATAGATCTTCATTAATACATAGAGACCGCGCCCATTGACCTGCTCTTAGAGGGACAATGTGTCAAAACAAAAATAGAACAACAAAAAATGAAAGACTAAAAGAGAAACTCACCTGACTTGTCCAAGTCCTTGTATCAGAAGTAATAGCTTATCAGCAGTATCATAATTTTTCGAAACAAATATAGGAACCTTAGGGTACCCTTCTGGATAGTCTTCTTCAAGTGGAAGGTTATGAACTTGAAGATCGAAATCTACAAAAAAAACCGTTAAAATTACGATTACACGAAAGAAAAAAACCGTTAGGACTGAAAAGACGTGTTACTGTACAGTAAGTTTCCGCGAAGAGAATAAGTGTTATCGGCTTTTATGGTGTTTTTGACCCAAAACCAAGTTTTTTTTGTGTTTTGTTGTACCCTTCGCCATTACTTCTTGTATGTAATTCTTTACCATCTCCGAAATGGCCTCGTAGTGTTCTTGGTCTATAAACTTAAATTTGCCATCTTGATAAACATAAGTAAGTTGTAAATAGCTGATAACGCGTACTAGACTTCATATCTACTAGTTTGTAGTCGTATTTCTCGTGTTCGCTATCAGCATCTAGTTTTAGCCATTTATAACCGTAATCTTCTACGCTCGTAGGGTTTTCAGGCAATACAACGCCTTTTGGCTTTTTTTTCTTTTTAAATCGTTTAAACGCCATTTGAGGAATGTAGTATTGTTAAAGCTGAGCTGCTTATCCTTAATAAATCAGTTCAAACTGATTTTAGGCCTAAAAATAAGCGTTTAATGAATCCCAACAAGAAGAAAATGTCAAGACTAAAATAGGTTTCGAAATATCTTGTCTTACAAATTCTCTCACGGATAGATACAGGTTGACAAGAACTGCAACACTAATACAGCGTCCACAACATGCTAAATCAGCTAGACTTAACAAGTACAAAAGATTAAAGTCAAGACGTGTCGAGGCTATTTATTCGAGTCTTAATGTTTGCATACAGGCATAGCAATTACTTCTTGCAAATACATCAGCAGCTGCCAATACGCCAACATACTTGTCCTTCAGAAGAGCTAACAAGTTAAGTCAGATATCGTCACATAAAAATAGTCACGTACGTTCACAGACATCAAGTACTGATTCGAAGGCAGCATGAAATAGTAAGTATGAGTTACCAAAGTTAGTAGCAGATGGATCACCTACACCAGAAGCTTGTGCTAGACCACCAAACACAGTACCTCCATTTTCTTGAAATACGGAGAATAAACCTTGTCCTGCAAAAGCAAGGCAATCTGATAAGTATGCATCTGCTTGAACAACATCATCACGTGTTCCTACAATAATCTTAATTGAGGAAAACACTGTTTCAAGCTTACCAATGCCAAAATGGCCACCAAGAAAAGTGTCGTATTTGAAGGTGTTTCCAAGCAAGAACTTAAAATCTCTTTGTAGTCCTGGAACAAAGTTTCCAATACCTATACTCATTAATAAAGCGAAACAATGAACAACAAATAAAAATGAAGCTTTGAGTACCGTAGAAATCAAAAGGGACCCAGCTAGGCCAGACTGTGTCAACATAGAAAACAAGCTTTGCTTTAGGATAATAGAAAACAATGTTTCCCGGCATGTGCCCATTTCCATTGTATTTCAGAACAAACTTAGGTCCGCTAAACCCAATGGAACTGTAGTAAACTACATTGAATTAAACACAACAGTGCTACCAAGTTAGGCGTACCACTATCGAAAGTGCGTGTTGGTACAGGCCGGCGATTATCACTCTTGTCAACTCTGTCAGCGATGTGACGAGCAGTCTCCTTATGTCCGATAAACCTAGCATAAGGCCACTCCGCCTAGGTAAGCATGTTAGTTTCCAACAAAACAAAGTTAACCTCAACAACTTTCAGTACCTTTATTCTAAACGCATTTCCTACATGATCAAGGTGGGCGTGAGAATAAATAAACAGGCATACTTTGTGATCGGTCACAGTCTTAATAGCTTCAACAAGATCATTACCATTCCAAGTCTATTTAGTGTTAATGATATAAACTCTTCTCTGCTAGTTACCTCTGGCGCATCTACAACAAGTGCACATTTCCTCCCCAAAAAATTATTACCTTCGATGACGAGTGCTTGGTAAACACCTAAGAACTACCTGAGATTTTTCTGGCTGCACTGAAAACCATACCTTCGCGAAGAACAAAAACTCCTGGTGATATTTCATCGCTTCTCCAAGCTGTACCACCTGGAAGCGCTGGCCCGTCGAGAGGATCTCCTCTTGCAGATTCGGGTAGTGGCGCAAACCCAGAGAAGTCAAAGGCTGCGCAAGTAGCGGCAATAAGCAGAACAATCAAAATATAGGAGAGGCTGTTCATTAGGCAATGAATTTCTGTATTGATCGTTTCATGTATCACAACAAAATTGAACGTGATGATGCGTATGTTTGAATCATGTGATTTTTTTTTTAGGCTCACCAGAGGGAGAAATATATAACCGACCCTAGAAATAATACAAACGCAGTTCTGAAAACAAGTAGTTATTAAACGTGACTAATTACCTTTAGTAACTGCCGACTGACTCACAAGACAATGATCAAAACTGCACATAGTTACAATAAGCAAACCCCCATTGAAACCTTGCTAACTGAGTGGCAGACGCCAAGGCATAACGTGCTCGGTCTATTTATGCGGCAACTGCAAACAATCTTTCAACAAATTTATATTTAAATTTGTTGCTTAAATACTACCAAATGAAAAAACCGTTTGACTGTACTAAATACATTAATGCACGCTATATTTCTAACTTTCTTGCGGTTCGGGTAAATTTTCTAGTCATGTGATTTTCGCTCTAAATCAAACATGCTGTGCTCAACTTATCAGCTCAACACTCTCCACTAAATGGTATGACAACAAATAGAACAAACTTTGCTCTCTTTTGCGAGTACTACTGTCGGGTAAAATGCTATGGTATTGCCTGTAACGTACCAGTTTTACTTCCGGCTGCGTTGAGAAACTATTTGATAGTTAAGAATTGTTGTTTCTTTATCTTTCTCATCTCTATCTCAGCCTTGCGGTTGTAAAAGCTTTTGTAAACGGTTGCCCTTGCGTTGCTTACAAAAAATTTGACAGTGTAATCATTCCATAGACACTGATAAAGGGAAGCTTTTTAGCACAGTAGGTACAGCGATTTGTGTTTGGTATTAGTTTGATCCTCCTATGAAGAAATTACAACTTTAATTGCAATAGCAATTATTATTTATTTGGCTTTTACGATACAAACTTTTAGAATTCTTTTAGCCTTCTTTCGCCATATTCACGCAAGTTACGCGCATCTCGCAATACTTGACGCAGTGTTTCCATTTTAGCCGTGAAGTCAGCTATACAGTCGTCAGTGCAAATATCGCCTTCTCTTCCACAGCTGCTTATGATGCGGTTTTGATAGCGCTCCTCGAAGCCAAAAAATTTAGCCCAACGCGGGATATCGTTAGCGTCTTCAATGCATTCGTTTTCTTCTTGTGTGCAATCTCTAATGCAAGAATCTAGGTTTGTTCTGTATGTTTTGAGTGCAATCACTTGACTGAGGCAGCAACAAGCAATAAGAAGTAGTGCGATTGTAAATGAGCGCATTTTGTTGTTTATCGTGTACGAGAAACTTTTTAATGGTCTTAACTTCTACTTTTAAGGATACTTTCCTTATTTAGAAGGTAAATTACTTAAAAACTGATATCAGAACTACGATAATCGTTCTACTGTAGCACATGCTCCAAAACGCTAAAAATCTCCTCTACAACAGTCCTGGAGGATTGAATTCTACTGGATCTTTGCAGCGACAGGAATTGCAAAGCCCAAAGCCGATAGAAAACTCTGTATGTCGTTATACGAAGAGTAGTATTACCTTTGGGGCAGTGGAATTGATCCAATGAATCTATGGAGATTCAAAGTAGTTTGTGTAAATGTAATAAGCGTAGCATCTCTAAAATGTTAGAAAACAAAAAAAGTGCTTTAAGTATCCAAAAGGGCTTTTTGCCGGTAACAAATATGTAGAACTTTGTCAAAAAAAAGTCAAAAATTCGGCACACTAATTATCCTATATTATGTCATAGGAACTATTTAGAAAGTTTCATCCTAAAAGTTGTCTCCCTTTGTGGCGAACAGTTCAATATCACTTCGACATTTGTTTGACTTTTTTTTCGACATTTTAGTATAAGCCCTTTTTGCATACCAGGTAAGATTCGTCAATAGCAACAAACTTTGGCTATACTAAGTATGTGATTCACAGGTTTGCTTAAGCAAAGCATACAGTGCTTCACTGTGAGGTTTCTTGACAGGCTCAAGCGATAAGTGAAATATCGCACTTCCATCAGTATGATAGGAAAATAATAAGTGATGAATTCGTGGACTCAGTATGAGGTATTCAATTACATGAACAGAATATTACACTCATATGGACACGCAAGACGAAGCTCCTCTCCTTTCTACAGCGAATGCTATAACAGAAAGAAAGGTACTGTTTACTATTGGGTGGTTTTTTACAGTGCATAGTTTGTAAGAAGGTTGTATTACAATGTGTTTCATGCCGCTATACTTTGTGTACTTACAACAGGCACGCGCCCGTGATGAAATGACAAAATAGCTAAGCGTACAAAAAAGGACCAATCACAAACTATGCAGCTCTTAAACCTGCATTGCTTGAGTCTAGAGTTTACGCTAACATTTGTGGTGATAACTGGAAAGTTAAGTGCGCAAATACATCTAGGATAGAAGCTTGTTGTCCGGTACAATCTATACAGATACAACATACTAACCTCGAAACACAGGAGCAAAATTTAGCTTTGAATAGAGTTCCCCAATTTGCTTTCGGTGGAGTGTTGGTGCTTTCTTATTTAAGTGGTGAGATTGCTGTGCGCTTAGGTAATGTAAGAAAGAATATGATACTTGGAGCATGTGGCATAAGTGTTTGTTGGGTTGTAGCCGCATTTGTCCATGAACCAGAAGTACCATACTGGGTAAAAGTGGTGCTTGTATTTCTGATCTACAAGCTTAAGATTGGTTCAGCTTTCAAAGCTTATAGTTTATGTAGATAACTTCATGGCTACTACCAGGATGTCTATTATTGACTATGTTTCTGGGCGGTATTATTTACGTAGCTTGTCTGACATACTACTTGGCTGCTACTTCGAAAGGTATGCAAGTAACAATTTATCTAAAAGCTTACTGTTTAGTGCAACCGAACGCTATTGGACTATTCAATGGGTGTCTCACTGGTGCGTGGGATCTCAGTGGTATTGTTTTTTGGTTATTTCTTGTTGTATATGACTGGGGAGTCTCGTTGAGGTAGCTGTTATCTGTTTTTCGCTTTTTTCTGATATTCTACACAAGGTGGGTGTTTTTAGGATATGCTGTTATTGTATTTGTGACTACGCTCCCTTCTGCTTACTTTCTAGAACCTAACTACTCATTACTGCGAGAAGAAAATAAACCAAAGTCAAAAGAAACGCTTCCTTCACTTTATGAAACATTTACTGTTGATGCGCTTAAACCGGTTGTAATTCTCTCATGGCTCGTGCAAAGTCTTTTTGCGTCACTTGTACTAATAAACTTGCTCTGTAGGTTGTTCACATTTGTGTCGTCTCCTTTGGGCTACTTCTATATCAGCACTGTTCCTGATCAGATAAATTGGGCAACGCACGTTGGAACTATAGATGCCGATATGGAAACAGCTGAAGATTTAACCCTTGGTTGGTCGATACTACTACCAGCTATGGCTTTATTGGCACCAGTGTTGGGTTTGGTTTACCAAACAAGAGATAAAGGTACCTGTAATTGAGTTCACTGCTCACCTAAAACTTACTAAAGGCTAATTGTTGTTGTAGATCTTAGAACAGCTTGGAGAGGAGCTTTGTTAGTACAAGTACTTGGCATTGTATGGGTTGGATGTTCAATGTTCAGGGTAACTGGGTTGGTTTTAAAGCAAGTATCTAATTGGTTTATTGTAAAGATAGCTAATCTACAGTACATGACGTTCGTCATTATGGTGGTTTGGAGAATGGCTGGAATAATCTTCACGAATCAGCTTATCCAACAATTCGTTCCAAACAACTTATCAAGGCTTGCAGCTATGTAAATACGCTTTCTTACTTTTTTCTTGTTGCATTACATTCTTTGGTTTAACTAGTTCTAATATAGGGGATATACTCTTGGTGGGATTGGTACTTTTCTTACACCAGTCATTGATTCTGCTGTTTCATCAAAGCAGCGTTATTCCTGGGTAAATTGTATTTGGTTTGCCATCTCAACAATAACAACATGTACTCTTCTCAGTTATGCTGCAGTACATGCTAGAGACTGGAAAAGAAAAGAATACTTGAATACAGAAGAATACGACGAACTATCAAATGTATGATTTTAGTACCACGTGTTTTAATACAAGAAAAAACATCAATTGAGTCTTATTACAACTTGTTTAGGCTGACCGCACAGAGATTAATCCATAGAACAGTGTATCATACATAAACAGAACATATACTCTATTTAATTTATACTTTATCTGACACCTAGAAACTATTATGTTTAATGCTGTGAAGTTTGAGATAGCGAACGCCTTGCAAATACTAACAATGCTGGTTTTTTCTTGAGAGGGAAGGCAATGTAGATGTTGTTTGTCTTCATGAGGTGTGTCAATTTCTTGCAAAGTTGTTTCCATTGTAATTTGCATTGATTGTGGTTCCCCTAATTCGCATCTAGAATACATTTTGAAATAGCTTGTGTGTACCAATGAACGCGCAGATATATCATAAATGAATGTAGCACGTGACCATAACTTCAACAGGAATCTCACTGTTATTCCATTTTTGCATTTGTGAACCTTGCAGCGATATAAGCTAGACCCATAGTGAAGAGCTAGACAAGAAGCCACATACATTACATAACTTTTTATGTGATTTGAGTTGACTTCAGCTAATAATGCTTGATTCTTCGCTCACACAGTACGAGCGATCTCAAGATAAAGGATCAGTACCTAAAGTAGATCTTAAAGAGCAAATACTGATTATTGGAGAAAACGGATCAGGGAAAACAAGTTTGGCGTTAAAATTTTGTCAGGATACTTTTGACGCGAGTTGTAACCCAACCGTAGAGAATGAGCAGGCTTTTAGAAAAAACATTTACATAGACGAAGAAGAGAAAAGCGTTGAGTTTCTCATTATTAATGCTACTGGAGCGCGTACTATCGCAGTCAATGATCTATACATGAAACTATGCAAAGCAGTATTAGTAGTTTACAATATAGCTGACAAGGCGTCTCTGGAGCGCATTATACGTGTTTTGGACTTTATACTACTGTACGTTTAGATAACGACAAATTCCACTATACTAAGTGTAAAACAGCATTAAGCATGATAAGAAGTTTCCCGTAGTTATTGTAGGCAATAAATCAGACCTTGAGAGCAATAGACAAGTCACAAAGGAAGAAGCAATGGCAGTGGCAGACCATTACGGTTTTCCTTTATTCGAAACATCAGCAAAGAGTGGTGAAAACGTACATGATGCTTTCTACAAGCTTGTTCAGATAGCTGAATCAAAAACAAGTAAGAAATCAAGTACTTGCAATATCGTTTAGATACCATAGAAGCGGTTAAATACATTGTACAATAGTCAATAAATTCACGTCACGTGATCTTTTTTTTTGTGCAAGGACATTGCTGTTTCCAATTGAGTAACAACACCTCTGGCTATGAGACTGATGAAAGAAAGCCGAAATTGGTATGTTCTCCTCCATATTTGTGGAACTTACTGGACAGAAGCATCTACAAAACCTGACTTTAAACAATTTCTGCTTGAACAAAAGAGGGCTAGCTCAGTTGGTTGATAGGACTGGAACACCGCGGTAGATAGGGCAATATGTACTACACCTATAACGCCAGTGGTTTGACGCTATTATAGACAGTATATTCCAGCTACATCCAGTATAAACGTCACATCTTAAAGGGTTGTAAATGCTTACGATTTCTGGTGTATAGTCAATAAAAGTCAGTTACGACTTTACACAAAAGCTATTTTTAATCGAAAGCACGCTTCCTGCTTTTTGTAAAATACAGCGGAAACAATGAACCAAGACACAGCATTCTTCGACGAAGTTCCAGTTGAAATACTGGTTATCATACTCCAATACCTTACTGTAGTGGATATAGAGTCAATAGCGCATACATCCAAATATCTAGACCGTATAGCGATAAACTTTGGATACTTTCACGCCAAAACAAGAAAAGTGCTAATAGATTCCAAAAAAAAACTTCGAAGACTTTTCAAGACTGCACCACAACTTATACGAAAACATGAGATTGTAATAACATACCATAACTTTAGACAAAAAGATATGATTCGATATCTCCAGAATGTATACTTTCTTAATCTTTCAAGAATAACTGACTTAACTAAATTTGATTTTTCCAAACTTAACATCATACATGGTATTGCCTTAAACAATATTATTGTTCATGAAAAACACCTTAAACATCTATCTGGTTTACATACAATCACGCTAAAAGAATGCTGTTTATCAACAAAGGGCATGAAATGGCTATCAACCTCTCATACTGTAAACCTTCCAAAAGCTGGGATTATTTCAGATTTTGATATGTCGGGGTTGGGTCTACCTGTACACAAGGTAGCAAATCAAGCTATATCAGCACTAGCTGGCGTACACACAATTGATATATCAAAGACTAAAGTATCTGATGAGGGTGTAAAGGTGTTGGCAGGTGTACATACAATTGATCTTTCAGGCACTAATGTAGGCGATAAAGGTGTTAAAGCTTTAGCTGGAGTTCATAAGATTGAGCTTGCGGATTGTCCTGAAATAACAGATGAAGCTATCAAAGCACTATCTGGTGTCCATACAATTAACCTATTTGGTACCTATATAACAGATGAAGGCGTTAAAGAATTAGCTGGAGTACATACAATTAATCTATCAAATCCAAGAGTATCTGATAAAGGTGTAAAGGCTTTAGCAGGAGTTCACACAATCAATCTCTCAAACTCTTGCGTAGGAGATAAAGGCGTCAAGGCATTAGCAGGAGTTCATACAATTGACCTTAGGAGATGAAGGGATAAAAGCATTAAGAGGTGTTCATATAATAAATCTTGAAAGGACCATGGTAGGAAATCAAGGTGTTAAGGCTTTAGCAGGTGTTCATACAATCAATCTCTCAAACACTAAAGTAGGAGATAAAGGCGTCAAGGCATTAGCAGGAGTTCATCGGATCAATCTCAGCTTTTGCTATTTAGTGACAGACAAAGGTATAAAAGCATTACGAGGTGTTCATACAATAGTGCTTGAAGGGCTTAAGGTCACTGACCAAGGCGTTAAGGCATTAGCAGGTGTTCATACAATTGATCTCGAGGGTACTAGTGTTACAGATGAGGGCGTTAAAACCTTAGCAGGTGTACACAAGATTCGTCTTAGCAGTGCTATTACTGACAAAGGCGTCAAACCATTGGTTGGTGTTCATACCATTGATCTGTCAAACACTAACGTTACAGATAAAGGAATTAAGGCATTGGTTGGTGTTCATTGGATAAAGGTATTAGGCTGTTCTTTCATCACTGACAAATGCAAAAAAGCAATGTCCCATGCAATAGACTGGAGAAGTATTAGTTTTGATTATTTTAATGACACAACATACAATGCATGAAAGTAAGCATAATGCTAGCTGTTGTAATAAATAAAACACAAGATACAGTGAAGAGTCTTGTTTTGAGTTTTTAAAGCTTTGTTTGTCTCTTGAGTTCAATAACACAATGTTTCGATTTTATTTAGTTTCCAGGGTACATTGACATAAACGACTTTTTAGTCGCTTTTTCAACAAGAGCTACAAAATCACGTGTTGGTTCAATAAATCCTCTTTCAATCTTTGTAACTTGATCTTGATCAATACCTAAATAGTCCCAATAAATATAAGAAACATTGATGTTGCAAGAATAAACCAAAAAAAAAAACACATAAAGTATTAAGGCTCTTTCTTAAACACTTATGCAAAAAACAGAAAAAACCAAGGTATTTTATAATGTGTAGGAGGTGGTAAATAAGGGTAAAGAGTATAAAGATAAAGAGTATGAGCACAGCTTCAAAAAAAATCAAGAACGTAAATTTCACAAAAACCAATTCGGTTCAATCGTACCAACAAGAGCTGAGAATTGACCTAGGTTTATACCCATATCCATACGTGCTTTAGCCAATGCTAGCCTTAATTTTCTAAATTGCTCTTTACGTTCTTGTTTTGCAAAGTAATCATTTGCGTCAACACGAATATCATCAGTCGAACTCTTAAGATCATGAACCTGAGCAGAAAAAAAGTCAACAACATTGTTCAAAAAATAGTCAATAGCTTTTGCAATGATGCAAACAAAAACACTTTTCTAGGATGACAGTAGTTTAAATTTAATAATCACAGTGTTAATAAAAAATATGGCAGAATTTCAAGCGATAATTTATGGGAAAAGTAAAAGCAGATAAAAAAAAATTAGTATAAGAAACACAGTCTTTAACAGTTACGTACGGAAACTGGGCCATAACCAAATTCATCATCAACTTTGTAATCATTATATTCACCTTCCCAGTCTTCTTCCAAATCGCGTGAAGAAAATAGAATATCACGATAAGCGACTTTGTTGCTTCCTAGTTTTAAGCAGTCAGTTTAATATAATTTTAATGTTTTTAGATTTCATTGATACTTACGGAATTTTAAGGAATCATTCTTCTTGCATACATCTTCTATAACCTTACGTAACTCTTCAGACACATCTTCCCAATACTCCAATTTGGTGACATCTTCCAAAAACTAACAAAAACGTAAATACTTTACTCCAATTTTTACAAAAACCTTCTGGTTTGTTGTTCAACCAAAAGGCGGTTTCTTGAAATTTAGATAATTGCTTTAAGCTTGAAGTATATTATATACATACTAAGGATGCTCAAAATTAATTTTTGGCTACAACCAATACAACCAAACGTCACAATAAAGTTACAACAAACCAAAATAAAAAAAAATCTCGCATTCTTGATGGAAATAGAACTAACCTTGGTACTCAAAAAATCCTTGCAAGCAGTATTTAGAACCTATTTTAAATTGTTAAATATGTAATAAGAAGTGTATTTTTGAACAAACAATGAGAGCCTCGTACCGATGACTTGTAAAAGGTGGCAACATCCAAGATTGGAAGAACAGATTCCAATTCAATATTCTCGGCAATAAACGACTCACACATTTGTTTAAGTCCAGTCATACGCCATACATTAGCAGTAATAAACATCTCAATAATATAATCGGCAGATAGATGTGTACTATTAGTGTAAAAGTACTCTTTAACAGCTTCAAAAACCTAAATCAAAAAAAGTCAGAATACACCAAATAACTCCTAGCAAAATCACGCTTTTATCAAAACAAAGCGAAATAAATTATACTAAAACTATAGAAATGCACAGAAAAAATATTCAAGTAAATCAAGACAAACGCAAAAGAAAAACGTGAAAAAAAAAGTAAAGAAAAGTCAAAGTGCTTTTTTTCAAGCAGTGCGTACAATTGGGTGAACATCTTCTACAAAGATGGTACCATCACGTTCACTCTCACTCATCTTAGAATCCATCATTGTTCTAAAGTAAGCACTTCTTGCATAGAGCATAGCTCTATGAGAAGGACGTTTAATGCCGTCCAACATAAAGCTGGTATCTGTAAAAAAGTTGTCTTCTTTGTAAGCCATTTCCAAGTCCTTTGCTAGACTTGGAAGACGCACAAATAGAGTGTCACGAGAGAATTTTATGTGTTTTTGCTAAATAAAGTATGTTAGGATCTACAGTGTACGAACATTGCAAACATTCGAATAGTACTGGGCTTGCTCAAAAAAAAAAGTCACGTGCCTTTATAGCGTTGGCGATATCTTGCAAGCGACCCAATTCATATTCCTTGGCAATTAATTCTAGTTCAGGAGAAATTCGAGGAGGAATCTAAAAAGAGTTTCAGGATCAAAGTAACTATTAAACGAACAAAATAAAGAGAACCACATTAAAAAAGATTTGGAAGAAACATGTTTTCAAAAAGTATAAAGTCTTACATCTCCGGGATGATCAGTGTAGATGTAACGCATCATGGCAGAATACCCCTCGTATGATCCTTTAGTTTCAGGTATAACAATTTCAGTTAAATCTAAAACTCATTAGCTTTGTTAAACGTCAAGCAATGTACAACATAATTACTAGTAATGAAAACAAAACCACATACCTCTATCATCCATAAGCTGCTTACGGAAAACTGGAGATCTTGCAGCCAATATGAACTTATGTGCTCTGATTTCCTCGCCTGTAGATATGACTGTAAGTACTTTAAATACGCATTTCTTCCCTTGACAAGAGAAGAAAAGAAATAAAAAGATAGACAAAAATGGAGTATCTAGTGTACCTTCTACTACAAGAGTAATATCATAGAACTCATTATCATTAAGAAGTATTTTCAAATCACGACTCAAAGGAGATTGAGAACCTAAAAAGCACGTGCGTGGTTAGTTGAGAGTTCTAGAAAAAGATATAAAACTGCGTACTGATAATAGCTGCAGAATGAGCATGGCCAACGTCAACAGAGATTACCATGAACTTATTCAAGTTTGTTACCAATCGAGGTACCAACTAAACATCACGTTTCAGCAATCAATTATTTAATATCGTAAAGAGAAGCCTAATAACTAAAAGAGACCAAGTTCAAGTCTCAGGGTACTAACAAGAAAAGAAAGAGAAAACAAAACTGAAAGACAATTACCTCGTTTGATATCGTGTTGTTATGTCCAAGCTTAATACCTTGTTCACCCCATGTATATACTTCACCACTATCTGAATAAAGCAATAAGCAATCATAAAAGTAAAATGATAGGTTTACCAGTGGTTGCTGCTGAGAAGTTGTTACCAGCAGCTACTTTCACGAAGTTTTTATCAACACTGATAGGTTTAGGTGTATTGCAACGTTGGGCACGGGTATCACCATGACCAAGCTGAGCGAATCTATTAGATCCCCAACTCCAAGCAGTTCCATCAGCTAGAAGACAAAACTTGTCAGGAAAGTAACAACGTAAAACAAAACAAAAAACAAGAAAAAAACAAGAATAAACAAACAATCGTTTTGCTGCTTTTCCATTTCTTTGAAGAGGTTTGTTTGGTTTTAGCGTAAAAACTATTTCGTACACATTAATGCAACAGTATGATTATGTCCACTTTCAATAGTAGTCACTTTACGATGATCAGCTGTATGTGACAGCCGTTTAACAAGTTGTGGTGATCTAGCATTATTGTAATGACCAATACCAAGTTGACCGTCACTATTACCACCCCAAGTATACAAGCCATTCTCTATAAAAAAAATATCAGTCAAACCATCAAAAACAAGCAAACAAAGAACGAAGAAATAACTTTTGTATTCTTGTCGGTTTGATTTCTTTTATGGATATTACCTGCAATGACACCAGAATGCAATCCTCCCGCGGATACATGACTGATACCCTTAGCGTGAAGTTTTCTAACAAGCTTAGGAAGCCATTGTGGAGTTGATGTTCCAAGACCCAGTTGACCTTGTTCATTATCACCCCAAGTATAAGCATTTCCAGTATCAGTAACGCTAACAACATGACGTGCACCACATGCAATCATAGTAATAGAAGCAGGTTTTAAGGCCATAAGAGCCTCAACTGGTGTTGGTGCAGTGTAACACAGTAGATTACCATGTCCAAGCTGACCTACGCGTTCTTTTTTAGCATTTGTTTCAACAAACACAAAAAGTTTCTCTAACATACCACTTTGTCCTTGTCCCCAAGACCATACTTGTCCAGCATCTAGAATAATATATCAGATACACGTCATTAAACATCTTTTTTGATTAGAAATACGCATCGGGATTTTTTTCACCGCTTGAAAACGCTTACCTGTTAGTGCAACTGTAAACGCATCACCACAGCTGATAGATCTTACATTTACACCTTTAATAGATTGTACAATACTTGGCCTTGGTACAGTCGCCCAATTTCTATGTCCTAGCTGACCCCTAGCACCGTATCCAAAAGTATAAACATCGCCGTTTTCTTTAAGAAAATGGTCAACAAGAAACAAAAAGCCGTTTTTAAATTGGTTACCTGCAAGAACTGCTGTGTGTGCTTTACCACAACGGACCATAACCATACCAGCATGCTCTAAGCCCTTTTTACAAATTAATACTACACTGAAGACAAGACAGACTCGTTTTAATAAACGCACTTGAATCCTAACTGGCTCCGGACTATCGTCTTGTTTACCGTTACCCAATTGTCCATCAAGACCTTTTCCCCAAGTAACAAGTCCACCAGCACGTTCTCCAACATACGTAGTATATCCTCAATAATAATATAAGAGTGGTAGAAAGCGAGACAAAAGTTTGTACCAGATGGAACTTTAAGTGAAGGTTGCTTAGAAGTTTGGTTTTGTTTCTGTCTTGGTTTTTTCTCCATCTGAAGAAAACCCACATTAATATTATGCCTTCTTACAAACAACAAAGATCGCTTAAGATAAAGCCGACCCAAAACAGTATGATCCTCTGAAGGATCGAAAAAAACAAAAGCAAACACAAAAAAAACGCACGTTTGTCTCGGAAAGTACGAGCTCTTTCACGTGATCCTTAAAGAAATTTTTCCATGTTTTCCTTCTAAATTTCGTCCTTGGCACAATTGGCTTTTGAGCATAAGGACCTCTTATGTCTAAATATCACCATAAACGTCAGAAAGAAGAAGAAATGCCAAAACAAGTTTTTTGTGTTTTTAGTGAAATTGTGTTTGCAAAGAAGGCTAACTTACTTCTTCTTCTATAATATCCACCACGAGGTGGGTTTCGACGTTCTAAGACGGTTTTTAGCAAGGTTAATTAAATCGAGGTGGAAACGTTTACGCATTTGAAGTTGTCGTTGCGCTAGCAGTAATTCGTCATTGGCAACAAGCTTTTTGCCTTTTTCTAAGCCCATTTGCTCGAATGAAGGCGTTTTAAGCTCTAAAGGTGGTACAATGATACCAACATCGTTTATTTCCTGTGCAGCGTATAAATAACGCTGTTTGGACAAAAACAAACTCCTAAAACATGTACCTCAATTAATTCAGGGTTCAAGTGCGTCTGAAAAGCATTGAGCGCTAGCCATTCATACGATATTGGTTCTTTATCCTATATTTAAAATAAACGCTTAAACTCTATCAAAACCGTTTCATACGCTATCTTTTTCCATGTGGGGAACGGAAAAAGGTGTTTTGGAAGATTAAATCGAATAAAATACAAGCCAAGAAATTGGTTGTAGAGTTACGTGAAAAATCGACTTGTTTTCGAAAAAACGTTAAGTTTTCTGAAAAGCGTTTTTCAATCACTAAAACACGTCATTGGGTCATAAGTGTAACGCTCCAGATGTAATTACTCGATATATCACGTGACTTAAACGTTGCCGTTCCTCCAAAGAACCTTACAATAAGGGCAACTTTGAGCGGAACACCTAAACGCTATGGTGTTAATTCACGTCATTAGATACCACGCTATCACTATTAGAACGTCTACTCAAGCAAATTCAGCTGCAAAAAAATGTCATGTAATTTATTTCTAGCTAGAAACAAACGGCTGTCAGTTGTGAACCAAAAACGATTTTTGAAAAGTGTTGTAGAGTTTGCATAATGTATTTGAAACATTCTCCCAAAATATAGTAGCGTAGCAAGGCTAATTTTAGCTTTCGTATTCAATACCATCCAAATGTACTTGCACACGTGATTTTTTTTGCTTTATAGAATTATCACTATTTATTATCCTTGTACTGTCCTCTTTTTTTCAACTTCATCATCTTCAATGTCTTATTCTTTACAGTTTGTTCTGCTCTTTCAATTGATTTCGAATATCTAGACTCAACAGTATTTCTCAAACCAGACAACAGAACTTGTTGTTTATAGGTTAACTCATCCTCCCTACAAAGCATAATTGTAAGTACATTGCTCTTACAAGTACAAATAAGACAAATTCTGAAAGATTAAAGCGAGTTCAACTCTTCTGTAAGTAGTATTTATAGAACTCACAGCTACAGAGAACTCGATTTGGTACTATTGTGTTTTCAGAAAAATGGCTGTAGTCAGCTCTGACAGTTTTTTTTTGGTCATTTCATGAAAAAGAAAGTTCAACTGTTTGCATTGTGCCTTATAGGCTTTCTTTCAAAAAACACACAAGTTTGAACTACAAGAAAAGTATTTGCGTTTTTTGTGATTTTTTAAGGTACCTAAATGCTCTTCTTCCTTTTGGTCTTCGTTTGTTAACTGAAGTAATACTTTTCGCATCTTGTCTGATGTTGAATCTTTGAAACAAGTTATAAAGAGTATCCTCTTGTATATCATCAACTAATTCTTCATTTTCTTGTGCTTCTAATATTAGAGTAAGTGGTACAATATTGGCAGTTGGTTGTTTGAAAAAAAACCAGAAGGAAGACAAAAAAATACCTTCATCTTCAACTGCTGTAACGATATCTTTCAATTGTTGTTTTTT
Source organism: Trichosphaerium sp. ATCC 40318 (assembly GCA_038496445.1). Lineage (NCBI taxonomy): Eukaryota > Discosea > Flabellinia > Trichosidae > Trichosphaerium > Trichosphaerium sp. ATCC 40318. The sequence continues at coordinate 304,750 of JALMLS010000353.1, forward strand.
AGATGGTTGTCCATCCTTTCTCATAGATTGACCAAAATTAACGAGATTGAAACGAATAGGTGGTAAGTGGGATCTTGAATCAGCCACAACAATATTTACAGTCACGTGATCGAATAAATTCACCTACAGATTAAAAGAAAAATATGAGAATCTCAACTAATAAAAGAAACATTGTTATACCTTTACTTCTCCTTTAGTTGTTTGAAGCAACATCTCATTTTTATCCTTGTCCATCTTAAACCCTGTCACCGTATACTCCGATTTATATAATTCTGGATCAAGTGATAAAGCGTCATCTGGTATACACAGTTTATCGTTCTTATCACGGAGGTATAAAGGAGCTTTTAAACCGAACCTTGAATTAAAGAAAAAAAAGTTAATAGTTCGTTTTCTTTGATTGTACTTTACGTGAAGCTTACCTTGGTACATACACCATGAATCCATTCTGTTTGACACCTATAATGACTGCATCTGTTTTAATATTTCTGTCCTTAAAATATAACGCTTGAAATAGCTCAGCAGAGTCTCTGGAGGCCTAAGCGTATTGTCATGTAACTAGCGCTACCACGTTTGTTGAAAAAAAAAACGTACAAACTTTGCAGCACGATGCTGAAGGTTTATATGCTGAGCAAGCTCTTGAAGTTGTCCATTACTCATTATTTCTGTTTTTTTACCACCAGAAAGAGCTCTTAGTAGTGTTCTATGTACAATAACATCTAAGACAGACTCTCAGAGAAATAATCCAAAAAATAGAAAAAAAGGATCTAAAAGTAGCGGAGAAGTTTCGGTAACTGTTGTTTGTTGCGTACCTGCATAACGACGGATTGGTGATGTGAAATGTGTATAATGATCAGCTGCTAAACCATAATGGTAAAACTCTGAAACATCGTATGACCCAGTAGAGAAATATCTTCAAAAAAGTTACACAAAAAAATAATAATCTATGTAAAACCGTACTGTGCTTCTTGCATCGCATATGTTGCGAGCTGCTTCAAGAAACGACCTACAATAGGATCTTTTGTTTTACTAGCACGTGCTAAAGATCTTGCAAGAACTTTATTCGAAGAAACAGAAATATTCAATCCTTGACTCTCAGCACAACTCTTAAGGTCTGCAAATGCGTCCTCACTTATGAAACAAAAAAGTTAAAAAAAGTTAGGCCTGTGTTTTAAACTTTACCTTGGTGTAGGGTGTCTTCTCAATAGTGAAGCATTAGGGAAATTTGAGTGTATGTACCCTAAGCAAATATTGAATAAAGTATGTCACAAAGCAAGAGCTTCAAATGTTGAAAAATTCAAGCAGCATTTTGGAAAGAGTGCGTGAAAGATGCATTAAAAAATTGGGTTTTTCGGTTTTGTGATAGCTTAAAAAGGACACAAGATACTGTTATTTTCAGACTTTCGTACTTGCAACACAAACATTCGCGAAAATCATGTATTCAGCAACCATCTTCATCACATCAAGTTCGTCCTTTGTACTAAAGAAAACGGAGGTGAGACTTTAAATGCTACAAACCACAAAATGTACTTTATCTTTGTAGGGTTTTTGCTGTCATCCAAGGTGAATCTTACTTCATCACTTGCAAGTTCAAGTGCACCCCTATCCATACGACGTTTACGAAGTTGTCGATAAACACCTAAAACAACAATAAGTAAGGTCCACACCAAACATAACATAGCATACCTCTAAGATGTGACAACGATGTGTATACTGTAGCATACTGATCACCAAACGTCTTTTTAGCTTCAGCAGTACCATCCAAAATACCTTATGACACTATTAGCCAGGTGGTAGGCTAACCACAAAATAAAAGACTATCAAACTGTACAATACCTTGAGCCTGTTGATACGTCATTTCGTACTTGCTAGTTTCCAGTTAGTACAAAAAATAATACTTACAAGGAAGCAATTACCTGTGTATTATAGTACGGCCATACCACGTATTTACAACATTGCCTCTGCTGTCAAAATCCCAGAGTACACTTACCTACACAAAGAATAAAAAAGTCAACACTATTTACCTAAAAAAACAAACATACAGCATATCTATCAACACCTGCACGAAGAGAGCAAAGGTATGCTGATAAAATCAATGGAAGCATATCAATCCTTCTATCAGCTAAATAAACCGATGTAGAACGAGCTAGCACGTTAATTAGTAACGTAATCAGCGGAACAAGAAGAGAATGGCGAGGCCTTAAGTCATACCTTTGGCTTCTAGATCCAATAATGTTCCTTCTTTTACAAAGTATGTTACATCAGCAATATGAACGCCTATCTCTGTGATACCACCTTTCTTTTTTCTAAAAGATAAGACATCATCTATATCCTCACTTCCCTTCGGATCAATAGAAAACAACATCAAGTTACGCAAATCACGCCTTGTTTTAATCTCTTTTGGTTCAGGTTTCCAATCATCCGCACTTTTAGGAAGTCCAGCAAGCATAGCTTCAGTAAAAGACGATAAACCAAGGCCACGCTCAACCTACAAACAACGTGTGATGAATAACAACGCCGAAAAAATAGAAAAAAGCAAGCTTACCAAAATAGCCTGCATCTCCGTTTCTTTGTCTCCAATTGGCCCAAGCGCTCTAACAAAATGCGCCTTGATAAAGGGTTAGAAATATGTCTTTACCTGATAAAGTACCTGAGGATAGTTCGATGTTACATCCCATTTATCAAATCGTACAACAAGTCGGTTATCTTTTAACTTATTGTATTGTTGTAACTTGATCCGAAACCTTGGGAATTTAACATCCCAAGGTGTACAAATACACCATACACCTTTCTGAATACCTTCACGAAGAGTAGCGACATAGTCTCTCCAATCCCTCTCCATAACACCTACAACACGACCACAAGGTCGTGTACCTCTCTTCCATTCAGTTGACTCTTCTTTACCAGCAGCAAGTCTTCGAAGCATGGAAGAAGGTGCTCTAAAATGGGTGAGCTCATTTTTACCAATGCTTCAATGACGAACCTCCAATACTTCTCTTCCAAAAGTTCTACTGCCACTATATCACCATGCATAGCACGATTCCTTGGTACCATCCCAGGGATAAATATATCATGTTTCAATCCGAATTTCTCGTCAATTCTTACAAAAGCTTCATCAGGATTTGATTCTCGAACTTGCAGCTTTCCTTTGTATAGCTTACCCAACTTGATCTACACCACATAAGAATACATTTGTACCTATTCAATGCGTACTTTCTCATCAAGTACAGCTTCTAATAAATACTCTTCATAAGCCGTAGGCATTGAGGAAGACTGAGCTTCTCCAGAAGTCTCTTGGTTCTCTTTTTTAGAATCCTCATAAAGTTCACTAGTACAACACTTACAAACGTTACAGCACCATTTACCATACCTCAATGATTCATACAAGGCGTGCATATGTTCTTTGTCTGAAAAGTGAGTGTTGAGGTATTCCAGTGGCGTCATTGCAGCAACTCCTTGAGCGGTAGCATCGCTTATTAATTGATCGTCAAGAGATATTATAATTGGTTTCTTCGGTGCAAGAGATCCACCCAACCTACCGTGTGAGTCACATGACAATGTCTAAAAGTCACGTGATGATCCTTAACGAACCAGGAGGCAGCTTTTAGAACAGCACGTTTATGTCTATCTTGTAGTGTTTCGCCTTTTAACCTTTCTGCGAAAGTAGCTACAACGTGTCAGGTAGCACTAAGAATAATGCCAACAGCGGACTGCCACTAACCTTTACAATTCTCGTTTGAAAAAACGAACACGTGACGGCGTCCATCGCGCGTTAAGCGTCTAAATCAGATGTGAGCGTAAGGTGTCGCTTTATAAACAAGAGGGCAAAGAAACACGTTTTCTTTCGTATCCAATAGTATTTGCATTTCCAAACGCTGTTTTAAGCGTTTTAGCTAAGAATTTGCGTACCGTAGCCTGGAATACGTGGAACGATGCTTTTGTTGTAACTGTAACGCTATTAGAATGGATACAGCCTCATGAGTACAAAAAAAAAGTCAATCTTGCCTGTTGAGAGGCTGTCTGCGTAAAAATGATGTTGTCAAACTCTGTGAGTTCTAATAGCTCCAAAAAATGAGTTGTTATATCGATGTCTGGAACCAAGTAATGATTCTTCTCGCCAAGGTCTGGAAGCGCGATGTCATCACGTAAGTAATGCTCTCGAACAACCCGCACAATTCTACCTGTTGATATGCGTTAACAACGTAAACATCGCGTATTTATACCTCTTTTCGAACGAATTGCGAGTATTTTATCTCTTACATCCATCCTGAATACCTGGCGTTTAAACTGGTATTGAGGTCAATTATCTTCTACCTCACGAGTACCGAAAACAAACTAATACTGATCTAATCGCAAACATGAGCGCAGGAGACGAGCTACGAAGACAAGGTTGACTGTCTAGTAAAAATGGAGTACCAACCCTAACGTTCATTGTAGGTATAAACCACGCCACCAATGGTAACTACAACGAAGCAGTTCAATGTTTTGATGCAGCATTACAAAGAGCTGGTAATGACATATTAACGCTATGTCATAAAGGCAACGTTTTATATGAGCAAGGTACGCGTTTTTGTGTCAAAAATACAATATTACGTTAAAAGAGGTACCAAAATCAGTGTATTGTACTCCAAGTGCTTACTCTACCTCTGAATTGTGTAGTTAATAATTGTAGGAAACTACCCTGCTGCCATGCAATGCTACGACATGGTACTACGTATAGACGCAACAGACGCGTGGGCTCTTAATGGTAGAGGAATCGCGCTTGCTAAACAAGGTCAACACGACGAAGCAATCAAATACTATGACAGAGCTCTTAGATGCAGGTTTCCAGGTACTCTAAACCTACCAGAGAAACAAACTATTGACGTTTGGAATAGAGGTTGCATTAAACAACAAAGGATATTCGTACTTACAACAAGGGCGAGTTGATGAGGCTCTAGACGTATTTACGCAAGCTCTTCAACAAAATCCTAATTACGCACAAGCTGCCAAAAATAAGGCTGAAGCACTACGTCAGAAATGCTCTGCGCGTACGTTGCGTATAGAATTGTTTTTAAGTGTAACTGTTAACCGTAAATTTAGAGTTAGAGAATGACCCAAGAATGAAGCTTCTCATGACGTACATGGAAGCAAGTGTACAATGGCAAGTGACATCATTGAGACATGACCTAGAGGCTCTTTCTTTACGTGTTAAACGTATGGTAAAGAACAATAAGAAAGCACTAAAACTATCCAAAAAGTAAGGGCACTATAGTGCCTTGTCCGGTTATAGGACGTTGTATCATGGATGTGCTTAGCAAATAATAGTAATAAACCGTTAAATAGTTAAGCGCAAAGAGTACCAAATTGGATAGCCCTTGTAGATCCCTATGATCTCCCGGCTTGACATCGAGAGTCATTGCTGAGCGTCAGCCGAGTAAAGGTCAACATAATTTCAAATAATACTGAGTGCCAAAAAGTAAAAACAGTACATCACATAAAAATGGCATCAGGTGGAGGGATCAGAGGCTTGTTTAAATCTATTGCTGACTGGTTTCGTTCTTTGTTTTGGAAGCAGGAGATGGAATTGACGCTTGTCGGGCTACAAAACTCGGGTAAAACAACACTAGTTAATGTCATCGCCGTACGTGCTTTTTACAACTTTATTTACGCGATCGCGTTCTAAACAAGTTAAATTAACTACAAACGCTGTAAAAAATCAATTGATGAAGGGCACATTAATTTACGACCACTTTTAGTCCGGCCAGTTTAATGAGGACATGATCCCTACAGTTGGCTTTAATATGAAGAAAATAACAAAAGGAAGCGTGACCATCAAGCTATGGGACATCGGTGGCCAACCACGCTTCAGAAGTATGTGGGAGCGTTACTGTCGCGGTGTAAATGCAATAGTGTGCGTGTCGCTGTTTTGGCACTGTGTATTAGTATTCTTTTTAAGAAAGTTAATTTTAAACACTATCCTACGCTACAACCATACTCTACAACCTAATGGAGAAATTTCTGACCACTTTTGCAAATGTATTCTCAAAAATCACGAAACGAACCAAAAAAAACTTTTGTCGGATTTTTGATTTCATTTTCTTTTTGGATGATTTTTTGACTAAATGACTTACTTTTATTTTTTTTTTAGATTCGTTGTTGATGCAGCAGATCACGAGAAATTTGATCAAGCAAAGAAAGAACTATCAGAGCTACTTACAAAGCAACCTTTAGCTGGTATTCCTCTACTTGTTTTGGGTAACAAGAACGACCTCCCAGAATCTGTTGGTGCAAAAGAATTAATTGACAAATTGTACGTTGTTCCTACTACTGTAGTATGAAAGCATGGCTTTTAATCCTTTTTTAATTTTTAAATCAGCGCGTAGTGTCACTCTACAAAAAACCCAAAACACGCTTTACATGCGCCCTGTACTAGGTTTGATGCTTATACGATTTTTTTAGAGCATTAGAATCAATTGATGACGGTCGTGAAGTCTGCTGTTACTCAATTTCGGCCAAAAATAACGTTAACATTGACATTACGTTGGATTGGCTCATTAAGCATGCCAACCAGACTAATTAATCAAGTTTTTACTTGATTGCAACTTGTTGGTGTAAAAACCTTGTAAAGAAACGTGCTCGAGAGAGTTTTTCCCATTTCTGGGCGTCATTTTGGTCAATCAATGTCTGACCAGACCCATTTTCGTAAAATTTTTAGTAAACAGGAGGTTATCCTTGATGTTGTTTATAGTATGAATACATTTATGCTCGCTTTAACGTTTTTGGTCGCTTTTGTATGGATTGGGAGCTGTTGCGCTTATGATCCTTCAATTCAACCCCAATGGAAAATATATGGCCAAGGCATGTACTGCGTGCGTCGGGTTTTACTTACACATGTTTTTAGGGCCTATTCTGGAACTTGTTAACAAATTCCGCTTATTTAACGTACTTTAACCTAAAAATGATAATTTAGCTAAATTTAACCTCGTACGCAGGATTCGAAGACATTTGTAGATTTACCCATGACAGGTACATGAGATGGAGCATACTTTCTTTCTTACAAAGAACAAGCGCCTCCTGCAACTATATTGGAGGCTTTTGAAGCCCTTGGTCCTAATATAACCAAGGTATTAAGCAGAATTGTACCATGAAATGTTAACGAACTTTTTACTAGCCTCATCTTGAAGCTTTCATAGCTCAATACTTTGGCAATGCTGGATCGGATCTTGTTCCTTGGACACCATCTGATTGGATACAAAATCCCGAATTCCTTGATGACGTACATGACGCAAATGTACGCAAAGGCGATTGTTCTTTTTCTGTTAAAGTTGTTTAAAGTGCAAGAAGTTTGGGTCTGATATAAACGAGTTGTGGAAAGTTCTTGGCAGGAGAGTATCTGATAATGTTATAGAGAACCCTTCTTGGTATAGTTTATTACCTCTAAAGCATCCCTTTATTGTACCAGGTGGTAGGTTTCGCGAGTTTTACTACGTGCGTGATTTCAACTTAGTACAAAAATTAAAGAAAAAAATTAGTGGGACACATATTGGATTGTTAGAGGTCTCCTTGTATCTGATATGACGGATACAGTAAAGTCAATTATCCTCAATTTTATTTCTATGGTAAATAATTATGGCTTTATCCCTAATGGTAGTAGAATCTACTACTTGAATAGGTACCATCCAACTCTTTATTTTTACGTTTTTTTCATTGACAGGTTTTTACTCTAGGAGTCAGCCTCCTGTATTGTCAATGATTGTAAGAGCATACTTAGATGTCAGTGGTGATGAAGATATACTCGATGTAGCAATACCTGCTTTAGAGAGGGAGTATGCCTTTTGGATGTCATCTAAGCGTCTGGTTGAGATGCCGCAAGGTGGTGCTCTGAATAGGTTTTATGTTGAACTTGATTATCCAAGACCAGAGTCCTTCCGTGAAGATACAGAAATTGGTCAGTTAGAGTGGGTTTTTAACACTATTGACTTGATACTTTAGTTGCTAATTTGAAACAAAACCAAAAGATTAAGCTTTGGAGCAATCTCGCAACAGCTGCTGAAACTGGTTGGGTACGCTATTTGTTTGATTGTATACACTAAGTTAAACTCACTGCAGGATTTCAGTACAAGGTGGTTTGGTGGCAATGACTTAGCATCAACGAATACAACAAATGTTATTCAGGTTGACTTAAGTACGTATCCTACAAGATTAGAATATTAATGCTATAAGATGTGTTTATGCACAAGATGGAGCAAAATATAGCGTACTTATACAGTCGCCAAAACAAACCAGCGAATGAAAAAATCTATCTTGACAAAGCACATCAGCGTTGTGAAGCGATCACACGCTATCTATGGGCACGTGACTATCACGTGATTTCAAAAAAAAAAACCACCTTCGCACTGCTTGTGTAACAATCATTCTAGAACCCTGAGAAGAAACAATGGTTTGATTGGTTTGTGGGGACAGCTGAAAAGAGGTAGAGTTCCCAATACCCACTTTGTTTTCTAAACTAATGCGGTTATGTTTGTAGCAACAAAGTTTATCCCTCTAATTTCTTCCCTCTTTGGAGTGGTTGCTTTAACAAGGCACAAAGCGATGAACTGACAAACGCTCTAATTAAGTCAAATTTACTTCAACCGGGTGGTGTACCTGCATCTCTTGTCGATTCTGGACAGCAATGGGATAGGTTAGTGTTCAATATATTTTTTTGATCTTCTTTATACTTTTGTTTCGCCTTGTTTCTGTTTGTCTTGTGTTACTGTTTTTGTCAAACTTATTGCTTGTAGTCCAAACGCATGGGCACCATTACAGCATATCATAGTAGAAAGTCTTGAAGCTTTAAAAACCGAAACATCCATTCAGCTTGCTAAAGAACTAGCACAACGTTGGATAAATTCTAATTATATTGCATTTAAACGTGACGGATACATGCACGAAAAATACAACTCAAAAGAACCTGGCAAAGCAGGCACAGGTAACTTGTTTTTTTTCTCTTTTTTTTTTTTGTTTGTTTTTCAGCCCTACTCCACATGCTCATGTTTATGTACTTGTTGGTTGTTACCCTCTTTTTTTGTTATTATGAACTATCTACAATCTTTATGATATTGAAAGTCTACATACAGACGAGATAGTTCACGTAGAAGTGTAGTCATTTGCAACAAGTTTTCTCATGTTTTTTTTTCATGTTTGTGTAGGCGGAGAATACACACCACAAGTTGGATTTGGATGGACTAATGGGTTAGCGCTTACATTCTTGAAGGAATACGGATCTCTATTGAAGTGTTTTGTGCCACAGTAATAAAATTTGTATGTACCTTTGGGTCCTTGTACGTCATTGCCACGCGTGGACAAATCATTTTAACGCAAGTCATCACAGCTTCGTTCCAATCTACAGAACAAGCATAAGTTATCTAGTTGCTTACACCGTCATACTCATCTGTTTTTTTTCAAAACGTGCGAAACCTTCATTATTAGCATTGGTGCGCGTAGGCGTTTCTCTCTGTCACTAATTTGTTTGTTAATAAAAAGTACTTTCATCTCGATATTTCTAACACTCTTTCATTAGATAGCATTTAGCGTTTTTTACGCACTCACATAACAACCCAGCAAGATTTTACCAACTTTTCGCTGATGCCAATCAACAGCAATAGCCAATATGTTTGAGACGCTAACTTTCCTATGTTCCTTGCTAAAACCACAATATTTTTGAGTACCAGAGTAAACTGCTTTTAAGGCAACACCCTGGCTTCAATATCAAGTCCTACAGTGCAGGCGGGGGAAGTAACGGTTTGCATTAGATAGGCATTAGTTACTAAATAGTAGTAAGTTCTGAGAAAACAGGCACTAGACCATGATCCTGGGCGACAGGCATGGACAAAGTCCTATTAATGTGTGCAGGATAAAAGAAATCCAGCACAAATAGGCAAAGTCCTATAATGTGCAGGATAAAAGAAATCCAGCACATATAGGCAAAGTCCTAATAATGCGCAGGATAAAAGAAATCCAGCACATATTGTAGGCAAAGCTGGTCTTCTACGTAGAAAGGGAACTTCGGGCTAAGCACTAGGCGGCACGAACTCCTGGAAGGCCATTATAGCTTTTGGTTTTATTCACAGATAAGGTATTGAACGTAAAAAAGAAACATGCACAGAAAAGAGTTGGACAAGTACATTATTTTTATGCAAGTCACCATTGTTTGGTTCCAGTTAGTTGGTTATGCAGACAATACTGCCGCGCGAACAGCATACGGCATTGCTCGCCAATTAGTAGAAGCTTTCACGTGCAGTTAACAATTCACGCGTGCGCTTGTTCTCTTCACTTTATTATTGAGTTCTTGGGCAGTTGAAGGAAAACATCTTTCTCGCTGGCGACGATTTTTGTCACAATAATACACTTGTACTTAGATTAATAAAGCAGACTTAACTTAAAACTCGTACCTCGCACCTTCTTGTCGTGACAATTTTTATTGTTTTTTTTGGGTTTGCAGTAATTCGAAAGACTCTTTGTTTTATCTCAAAATAGAATGTCAGGTATTTGTTTTATTGTGTACAAGGAGTATGTATTACGTAGTTTTAAGCAAATTTAGCACGTGACACATGCTGGTATTTAAAGTGTGCGCTTAACTTCGAAACAAAAGAAAAAAACAACTTCTTCCCAACATTAATAAACCCAACTCGCGATATCATACGGAGTATCCATACGCATTAAAATGACCTCCTATTATATAAAAGAAGATAATAACGCTCCAAACACAAAAAGACATCCACATGACCCAAACGTTTTACCAAACGAAACGAACCTATTCTCTTTACCTTTTGAAGTAATTTGCGTTATACTAAATGTTCTCAATGAAGACCCAGATCGTCTCTCTTCCGCACAGAGCTGTAAACTACTTTATAAGGCTATTCATAAAGATGTTGGTTATATAAAAATATTCGTACGAAAACAAGAGGACGCAGAAAAGATTACAGAGCACGTGGGTATTTTACGTCATACTGAAATTATAATAGAAAAAAAATGTAATCTACGTCTTTTTAAAGGCGTCAAAGACATCAATGTCAAAAAAATATCAAGTCACGTGACAGATGATAGTATTATATCACTTGCCGGCGTAAGATCGATAAATCTAAACAAATGCAAAAGAATCACAAATAGAGGTTTAACGGCGCTAGCTGGAGTTCATACTATAAAACTACGCGATTGTAAACACGTTGGAGATGACGGTATAAAAGCTCTAGCAGGAGTACATACGATCGACTTGCGATGTACCTACGTGACAGACAAGGGTATAATACCATTATCTGGCGTACATCAGATCGATCTATACGGATGCGACAGTATAACAGACAAAGGAGTAAAAGCGCTAAAAGGAGTACATACGATAAATCTAGGGGAATGTAGTCAAGTCACCGATGACGGGATTAAAGCGCTATCAGGCGTTTACAGCATTGATCTTACTTCTAATACTAATGTAACGGACTACGGCATTATGGCTCTATCAGGTGTTCATACAATGACGTTGAGCGGTTGCGGAAGAGTTACGGATAGAGGTATAAAAGCATTAAAAGGAGTTCATACTATTTTCTTGTCTGATTCTCAGGTGACCGATGAAGGATTGAAAGCTCTTGCTGGTATTCATACAATATACTTGGATGGGTGTAATCGTATTACCGATGAAGGAGTAAAAGCATTAAAAGGCGTTCATCAAATCGCTTTGAATGGATGCCGAAATATCACTGAATACGGACTTAAGGCGCTCGTTGGTGCTTATATAAGTAACTGAGAGTTGTGTATAACACTTGGGTATGTATATCGGTTGGTACCAAGGAATAATGGGTAGTGTACAAATGATATAATGGTGTTAATGAGCTGAAGATAAATAAATGACATATTACTTTTTATTTTCGCGTTTTTTTCTTTCAATCGTTCGGAAAATTTTTGTCTCTTTGGCAACATGAGACCTGTAACTAAATTTATGTGTTGAGGTAATAGTACGAATGGTATTTTATTTAGTCATTTGGTTATTATGGGATTTTTCACGGTAGGACTTCAATGCCTTTTTTGTGTTTTTTTATTGTGAGTGACTTTATTCTACCTTTGGGCCAGCCTCTACTATCTCCTTTGATGCAAGAGATTCATACTGAGCAAAATTCTTTGCGAATAAACTGCCAAGATGCTTTACTTTTTCGTCATACTCTTTCTTATCAGCCCAAGTATCTCTTAAAAAGGACTTGCGTTAGATTTTCTTCAAAACAAAGAAAAAAAAAAGTGATACCTTGGGTTTAGAATATCACTTGGGACGTTCTTAGCAGCCAATGGGTATTTGAGATTAAATACATCCATCGTAGCATATTTAGCTTCTTTCAAAGAGCCGTCATGAATAGCATCAATGATAGCACGTGTATATTTGAGTTTGCATCTACTCCCTACTCCGTAAGCTCCGCCAGTCCAGCCAGTATTGACCTAAGTGTCACAGTAAGACTTGACAGGCGCCTGTATTTTTATTTGTATTTCTGGAAACGTACCAACCATACAGAGGCGTTATGTTTCTTAACGTTAGCGGCGAGGAGTTCAGCGTATCTCGTTGGATGCCATACCATAAAAGGAGAACCGAAACATGGTGAGAATGTAGCTTGTGGCTCAACAACACCGTCCTATTAGCTTTAGTTGGCAAGTGGAAACATTGTCTTCTAAATACCTCAGTTCCCGCAACCTTTGCTGTGTATCCAGCTATAAAATGGTACATCGCTTGTTCTGGCGTCATCTTAGAAACTGGAGGGAGTACACCGAAGGCATCACATGTGAGCATTATGACGTTGTTTGGGTGTCCACACATTGCAGGAATCTAATTGTTACGTTATTTCGAGAAGTCGCTGGATGCTGTCTGAATTACTTACCACTGAGTTTGGAATGTGTTCTAGCGGATAGGATACTCTTGTATTTTGTGTGATAGAGCAATCTGTAAAATCAACTTGTCGTGTCTCTTCCTTGACAACAACATTCTAAATGATTCCTTTAATTTTCTCATTTTTTGGTTGTTTTAAAAACTGCTTTATTCCGAAAAGTACTTACCTCTAGGCAAGCGCCGAATTTTATAGCATCATATATTTCTGGCTCGTGCTCTCTTTCAAGGTCAATACATTTCGCATAGCATCCACCTAAGTAAGTTTGAGTGCTAAAAAAAGAAGGATATTCGTTTTGCTTTTGATGCTTACCTTCAACGTTAAATATACCATTTTCAGTCCAGCAATGTTCGTCATCACCAATCAAAGCCCTACCAGGATCTGTAGAGAGTGTGGTCTTACCAGTTCCAGATAATCCGAAAAAGATTGAAATCTACAAAAAAACTAATATTAGCTTTGTCATTCGGTGTCTTTATGAATATTGTACCGATGAAGGATCTATCTTGCTTATATTACAAGAGCTATGCATAGAAAGAATATCTTTTGTCGGCATGAGATAGTTCATTACAGTGAATACGCCTTTTTTCATCTCACCAGCATACCTTAGCAAAAGGTTAGCTCACAAATTCAGATGAATGGTCTCGTACTCTGTTCCAAGTATAACAAGTTCTTTAGATTTAAAGTTTACATCTACACTAGCATCACTGGTCATGCCTTCAGTATATTTATTTGCGGGAAATTGACCTTAAGGGAGGTGTAAGATCATTATATTAACAACTAGTGAAGAATGAATTACCTGCGTTAAAAATGACCCAATCTGGAGTTCCAAAGTTCTTTAGCTGCTCAGCATTTGGCCTTATGAGCATATTATTCATAAAGAGCGCATGATAAGCCCTTGTAGTAATGACACGAACTAATTTTAAACTCAGTATTAAGCAACAAAAGAAAACCTTCAACTTCAAATAGTTGTAAATAAATATCACGTGCGCACCTTTTATCCTATTTTCTTCGTCCCATCCTACGGAAAATAAACGTTTAGTCCATCTGTGTATGGGAATATGTTCTTGGTAGGTCAGTACGTACCAGCGAATCCATCGAATACAAATAGTCTTTTTTTAATATTCAAATAGTCTATTGCACGTTCCTTGTTTATCAAAAAAGTGTGGGTGTCTAGTTTGATATTGACTGGTCCCCACCAAATATCCTTTGTTTCTGGCGTCTCAACAATACTAGTGTTAAAGTAAACAAGCAAGTTATAAATAAAAAATAAAATCCGCAAAACCAAGTTACGACTGTCACGTGGAGTTGGTTCACTACATGCTTTTTTTTTCTGAAAAACTGAAAAATTAAATACTAAAAGTTGTACCGTTTATCACTTGGACTTCTTCCTGTATGTTTCCCTGATCTCGCTACTAAACCACCTAATAAAAAAACCGTTAGTGACCTATAACATCGCGGAAATGCGTCATTTTATGCGTACCGGTGTCCGTTATGATGGAACCTTTTTCGTATTTGAGAGCGTACTTTATAAAGTCGTTTAGAAGATAATTCAATCGTTATCACGTGTACCTCATACAGTACAGGTACTGGTGCGTTATGTAGAACTAATTTATTCTCACAGGTAATGTCGTATTTACCGAGATCTATTTGAACGAAAGGATGAGCGTGTTTGTCTGTCATTTGTACTTGTGTTTAACGATTTTGGGATCGTGACTGTGACTTATTAGCCCTAACTTAAACAGATTCCTTGTCTACTACATTCTTAGCATTCACAACACCAAGGAAGATAAGAAAGAGTTTTTCCGGAAGTTCAGCGCACAAAGCTAATGGCTTTGATCGCTAATGATATGTCACAAAACTTAACTGCCTGAGTTGCCTTAAAACCAAGTTTAGTTTTTTTCCGTTTTTAAGCAGAACAGAGATGAGACTTGTTTTAATCGTTTTTATTTACTTTTCATTGGCGCATATTCACCTTAAAGTCTATACGTCTTATAATAGCACATTCAATCAAATATCAGGAAAATCTAAATCACGAAGAGAGGGTACATGACTCTCATCCGCTACAAAGGAAGTTCTTCCAGTTACACTTTCTTGATCAAATTTATCAAGTTCGCTCTCGTTTAAATACTCCATATGGCTTGGTACCTCAATAGGAGGGAAGTCTGTTATATCGGGCATAATAGAAGAACCTGGCATAGGTGAAGAAAGATTTTGTATTTGAGGTAGAGTTAAGTGCGCATGTTGTTGTTCGCCCTCTGTGTTGTATGTGTGTTCTGACGTGTCTCCAATACGTCTCTTAGAACCACGTTGAGTGGATTCACTAGAATTTAATAATAAAGCTTGTTGAGCTTGTGGTGGCGCTGTTGGTTGTCGTCCGACTTCAAAAGCTTGCAATAAAGTACCACCAAAAGGAAGAATAACACTGCTTTTAACAACTTTACAATTATCAAGATTAAACCCCATGTGACTTGACGCTGAAGAAAAGTCTGTTAATTGTAGGTGGTGGCCATCAGATTGTAGTTTTATAAGCATAACGGCTATCTTCTTTGCTTCCATTATCGCATGTTGAGGCAGAGCTTGTCTTAGTTCTTGTAGTTTTGGAATAGCTTCAATTCTTTCATTGGTCATGTTGTTTCGGTGTAATTGCATTACACGTTGTAGGACCTTAAAAAAACCACCATCAGTAGTGAACTGAAGCTGTAGTATTTTCGGAGTAGCTGCTATGTAAATATGCGAACATACCTTGACTAAAGTAGCAGAGCAATTCCACCTATAATAAAAATTAGTACGGAAACGAAGTCGCGTAGGCAGCACAAAAAAATTATTTACCTCCTGCTTAGTCTTTTATTGTACTCCATGCATTGTATAAACTCACGTGGGGCATCAATAGCTGCAAATAGCTAAATACAAAATAAGAAAAAAAGTGGTTGTAAAACGTTTTATCTTCAGATAAAATCACGTGTTAGGACGCAAAAAAAAAACAAAGCGAAAGTAGTGAGTAACTTGAATGATACTCAATGTGTAAGAGAAGAGAGCGTACCTCAAAAAGGACCTTGCAAATATTAGTATCAGTTAATGAAGTTTTATTGTATTTAAGCATCAGTTCAAGTGTTTCACAAGCTGTCTAAATAGTACACTTATTAGACATATGTATGAACAAACAAATGTACTTTATATGCGGCACTCCTGTCTCCACAGATTAAATAAAATTTCGCTTTTGCAGCTATTTTCAATGATTGAACGTGAAAGCTTGTCATTCCTGTTGTCATTGTTTGTACTTGAGATATTCTAAGCTAGGTTTTTATGTTAATTCTCAAACCGTATCTATCAGGCAGCGACATACTAGAATATTCGTTTTTTGGGATGGTGTCAACTCCATCCTTGCGTGTCTTGCGGCATCTACCTTCATAGATGTTGTCAACATTAACAACTCTAGAATTTACATGTCGAACTTGTTTCTTATTTTTTTCGCAAAATGTCGTTTTGTTGTTACCTTGTGTATAACTTGTGATAGTAAACATTTTGCAAGTATTTCCTTATCAACAAAATCAAGGCTTCTTGCGTCTCCTGTAAACAAAAAATATAAAAAATATCAACTACAAGTGTAGTTTTTCACTAAGTACCTGTGCATGACATTAGAATATCACTGCACATCTCCTTTGTAGTATTTATGAGTGTGTCTCCGCACAGGAACTTTAATTGATGAAAGGTAACGACATGGTGAAGTGACTTTTCACTGCTTGAAGATATACCTACATAAACAAATTAGCAATCAAATAATCACGTGTTTGAGTAGGCCTACCATAACTACCTCGACAATTTCTGATTTGTATTCCAGCTAACCTTGTATGATACTGAGACTCTAACAGAGCGCTGTCACAAAACATCATTAGACCAAGCATTGCATTAGCACCTAAATTTATTATTAGCAAAAACCGTGTTATCGGGGTGTTTTGAGATATGGTTTTAAAGTGCGCTGCACGACATCCACGCAAAGGTTTTATAAACGAGATTTTTAATCAAAAGGAAGTAACTAGAAGGTTCTACAGAATCGTAACACCCATAGACGTCATGTATGGGTACAAGTACTCACCGGCTACGATAGGGTGATTAAGCGTTCGAAGCTGTTCAGCATGCTGTTTTGCAATATTCTCTAATTGTTGTTTATGTACCGTTTTACCAGATACGTATGCACCAAACGCAGCTGCTGCGTATACTTGAAAGGAATCTGGAGAAACTACAACCAGTTAGTAAATCTGCAAAATACGAAACAAAAAACAAGAATATAAGATCGTACTTGTACTAAGTGGTGCTCTTGATATATCAGCGGGAATAATTAGTTGTTCCGTGTAGAGCTTATCTACGTAACCGAATATAACTGTTGCGTTAATCTACAAAAACAAGTGAGCCATATTTTGCACCGAGTGAGTACGATATCACGATGTGTAAGATTGGTTTTCGAAATGTTTTTTGTAGTATTGTAGTTTTGTTCCGTAGAGTACCATCTGAACGCCAACGTTCGACCTCGATAATGTGTGCGTTAAAAGAGAGTCATTGGCTTGTGTTCTTTTTAAAACTTTCAACTCTTCTTCTTGTTGTTTTATCTTTGCTTCAAGCTTTGATATCTTCTCCACGTATTGTGCGCGATAACCTAACAGTTTGTAGGTTGAGGAAAATTGACGAAAAAGTTTTATTGCTAGGTGAAGTGTGAAGCTGTTTTAAGCTATTATAGTGTTACCTATAGATGGTCCTCGCTTTTTTAGAGCTACGTATATACATTCTGCGTTGTTCTCAGCGCAAGAAAGACAAGGTGACCCTAGAATAGTATTATACAACCTGCAAGGTATATATCAAGCCATTTGACGTACCTCCGGTACATTTCTCATGGCGTCGTCTACATCTTACACAAGTTTTACTTTTAGCTACCTTACGCTTTTTGGTAGGACGTGCTTCAGTCATCAACTGCTTTACGTCGAGTATTGACGAATAAAGAAAGGCAAAATTATGAATAAAAGTTCAATTTACAATTTCAGTGAAAAAAAAGAACGCTCTGAGTTGCCCTGAGATAGCGCCATAAATGACAGATTGTTCAAAATTACACTCGAGATACACGAAGAAAAACCATTTTTATAGTTTCTTCGAGTCTGTTTGAAGCGATTTACAGCCTCGTGAAAAAACGTGAAAAAACGGTTCACCATTAAGAAAAAACAGTCTCATTTGCACTCGAAAAAAGAGGTGAAACAAAAACGAGATATACCGTGTTTATATCGCGATACCTAATAAGGATTGTGTTTTTATGAAACCTCAATAGAATTAAACAAGAAGCATGTGCAGTTTCCGTCAAAATCAATAGTCCTATGAGGTTTGCATGGCATGTAACGTTCTAATAGTGGTACAAAACAAAGAACGCTACATGCTCATGGAATGATGTTTATTATACGCGTTTGTGCGTATTCACTCTATGCTAGACTCTGCACTCCGTCTCTTTTTGTCGTGCACAAGAAACGACGTTTTTGATTAGAACCAGATGTTGCTGGCTCGGCACCATGCTTCACAGCACACGACAGCTTTTTCATGATAATACCACTATCACAAATCAGATTCATCGCAGTCTTTAAAGCTATATATGACAGACACCACTCAGCAACAGGAAACCCCAAGGCAACTCAATGGCTCGAATATAATAGAAGGTAAAAAATTCACTAGCGTAAAACAACAATGTACGCGGCCTTGTCGCCTTTGCCATTTCATTGGTAGGTGATATTTTTAATAGCTATGAGTCTCATTGATGTTTATAGAACATAATAGGCAGTGAAGTTCATGAAAGCGAGCACGAACCTATGTAACCCTAAGTTCTACTGATAGTTTTCTGATTTAATAATAGAGTGGTAAGCGCAAAGTTGGTTTAATTTGTCCAAGTTCGTTAAATCTAGCAGCAGCAATATAGGTATCCACCCAACTTAGCTGTAAAGAAAGCGTCATCACATCTACTACAGTAAGAATGAGTTTATAACTTTAACTCGTATACACTGACTCGAAGTCTTGAAGGTGTATGATATGTAACTTGCGCGCTAAGAGGCGTTTAAAACACATGGATAGTAAGGTCGTTTCGTAGGTTTGTATTAAAAAAACTTGCAGTTCCTAATAATTCTTGCCGTACTGCAAACTGGCTGATCCCAGTTATTTTTTAGTACTCATGAGTTTCTTATTTGTTTGGAGCTACATTAGCATCCAATATAGTTAAATCGAATTATCACAAAAGCTCCAAGGAGACTCCAGAGAAACTAGAAGGTACTGCACGCCATGGGAGAAACGACTGAGGTAACGTTGTATACAAAATATCGAGTTATAATAGTACGGAGTAGACACTTTTGGGCTCGGTGCAATTATAGGTGAAGCATTGTCCGCATATTGTACTAACAACCCTTCCCTATTGGGGTTTTTTGAAGCGTACTTGGTGGTTGGCATTGTACATGGTGCACACTTGAAGCGATTAACCGAACGTACTCTACCAACCTAGGTTCTTGTTGCCTCCTGCTCCATTAGCATAGTGGTCATACAACTATAAATATTAATTAAAAGCTAACTAGATGAGGCAACAAATGACGTAAATTCATATGTACGTCTCTACAAAAAACGTTTAAATTCTTCGGGTCACAAGAGCACTATATTAAGGTTGATTAATGGCGATGAGTTAGGCAGAGTTAGGCAGCTAAATTTGCAGTTACTTCGCTCTATTGCTTAGTTGGTACAACATTGCGGAGATAAGAATAAAACAATTTGGCATCAATAAATCACCTTTAGTTTTGTTTTCAGCATATTATTTATTGCGTTCCTCAATAAGTTCTAAGCTCTCCTTGTAACCTTACTCCGAGGAAAAATCAGAATAATATCACAACCTACAAGTAGTTTATTCGCATCAAGCACGTGACCAGCCAAAGTGGCAAAAGAAGCATGCAAAAATAACTATTCAAAAAAAAAACTGAAAAAGATCACGGTTACCACGGAGTTTGCGTGCAGTTTTGATGTGCGTATTAATAAAATAAGTTTTAAAAAATACCCACAGGTAAACGTTTCGCGCCTGGAAAATAAAATAACCCGCCACTTG
This sequence comes from Trichosphaerium sp. ATCC 40318, assembly GCA_038496445.1. NCBI lineage: Eukaryota > Discosea > Flabellinia > Trichosidae > Trichosphaerium > Trichosphaerium sp. ATCC 40318. The sequence continues at coordinate 324,736 of JALMLS010000353.1, forward strand.
AAGGGATTTGGTAGTCAAATTTTTAACCCAATACTTACTGCAGTACACAACTTAACTTCATTGTTGGTGAAGCGTTAGTCGGGTCAGGAGTGGAATGAGGCGTAACCCAGGCTCTCAAAGCCCTGTTATATTGAATGTATATACGCTATCCTATTACAAGAAGATAAACAGGTTTACAAGTACTTTGGGTCTTGGTGGCGCTTTCCATACAGGTGTAGAAGGTAAGCGCGCTATTTCGGTGGTATTTTACGAAACGCCACGCTTTTTTCTTCGCGAGTTTTTTAACACACTTGTAGTTTATGGCATAGAATTCGCTTACGCATGTAACAGAGGTTAGTATACGTTTCAGTATTTTTTTGTCGTGGGAATCCGTAAAACGCTTTTTGTATTTTTTCAGTTAGTTAAAGTATGTAGGCGTACACGCATTAGAACCTAGAACATTTCCAGGGTGTATTTATAAGAAATCATTCTACATGGGCGATGTACGAACCTTAAAGAAAAAAAATCTCTGTTACACTCATTTTGTAGTTTGTATACTTACAAAACACGTAGACTACTATTGAATGGGAGGACATTGCCTCAGTAATCAGAGATATGAGGTTCGTTTTCTTTTTTAAGTAACTTCAGAACATCAGAACATAAACGAAGGCCTATTATCCTTGAATAAGCAAAAAAAAAAACTAAACATAAACAAGTGAACTTTCGGTTCACAAAACCTTTTGGCGCTTGCGCGCAAGAACTGCATTTTTTTTTTTCTCGAGTCGGTTTATTTTTGTTTGTCGGTTTTTTTTATCGTTGTCTGATTTATTTCCACAGGGAGCAGTTTCGTGGCACTGACTATAATTTACTTACACATAATTGTCATTCATTCTGTGAGGCTTTTTGCAGACAACTTGTGAACAGACGCATACCAAAACGGCTTAAAAAATTACCACGTATTATAGCACACTTTAGACATATAATACCACGGATTAAAGTTCAACCGGTAAGGAAGAAAGCTACTACAACAAAAAAAAAAAAACAACAAAAAAAAATCCAGAAAAAGAAAAAATATGGCCTTTTTTGTTGTTTTACTCAATTCGTTGTCTTATAGATTTTAGGAGTTGAAGATAATAGAACCACGCAGTGTAACTAGATGTATAGATGGGGACGCTTACTCAAGTTATTCAGAGGACTCTTCTGTACGTTCTTCTTGATCAAACGGTTTTTTTTTCAACAATTTTTGGCTCGTTTTTTCAATTCCGACTTGCAAGAAAACGCACGTACTCACTTGAACTTTCTACAACGTGGCCGCAACAACATTCAAACGTATTTTTAAAACCTACTGTGGTCAGACACCCTTCTAAATAGCTCAAAAACTATCACCCTTTTATCGAATTTTCAGAAAGTTTGATTTTACAAACTACTTTACTACGGACTTTTTCTAATTTTAGATTTATTTTTAGACTGATGGTGATTACGTTGTTGAGTATGTATACCTATAACACACAAAAGAAGCAAGCCCGTGGAAGTGATGTAAACGCTCGAAAGAGCCTTCATGGCGCTCTACGACCTTTGCTTTCTTAATTTTTTTCAAAATCGCGTAACTCTTTGGAGACCGATTACCTCGTACAGACTTATGCGGAATCCTTTGCATTGTATATTACGGATTCACGACCTTTGCTGTAGTCAATGTATCATAAATATTGTAAATTAGCTTGCCAGTCGTTTGTATTTCGTTCCTTGACTTTTCTTTCGTTCCTTTACTGCACCCAATTTGGAAATATATTCGTACCTAACACAAAAAATGTACAACATGTACAAAAATAATAAATTAGGTAGCTACCTACAAAATAACAAGACAACTTTTGTGTGTAGTTTATTGTTGATACAAATGTCTAATTAGTGTCATTTATTCCCAAGGAGCTTTCCATCCGTTTTTCTTCTTTTCCAGATAGTACGTATTAAAAGGATCAGCGCTACATGAATGGTCTTCAACAATAAAAACACCAATAACTGCCTTTGATATAGGTGATATACAGTGAATGAGGTAACATTGAATCTCTCCATTATCATACTTTAGACACGTGAGGTTTTTCAATCCCCACTTTTTTTTCTTCAAAACTTCTTCGAAACTCTTCAACACCTCAGGTTTTTTCACGTGTTCCGAGAACGTTTTTAAATCAAATTCGCTGAAGCAATCAATATGTTCTTCATAGTCAAACGTAAATCTCTTGAACAGGCTCATTAGTGCGTGGTCTCCCTCGTCATCTTCTTTTAAGGCTATGTAGAATGGAGTGAAAATTGGTACATCTGGGGAATTGTAGTAGGCGAATTCAAAGCCATCTAGGTGAGTAGCGAGCGAGGTAGCTATCTTCTGGTTATCACATCTTTCCTTCCAACAGTCTACATCGCCTTCCACAATCCAAACCTCTCCGTAAAGTCCTTCAGCACGTATGTCGTAGTCACCAGTCGCTGCTACTTCGAGAACTTCTTTGTATCCGAGAATGTCAGAAGCTTTGAAATATTCCCAAATGCCGTTGTTGTGAATGTAACCCTCATCGGTGATTGTGGCGTACAGAGAGATGTACTTTTGTCTCCAATACGGTACACGTGATTTGATAAACTTTTCGTAGCACTTCGATACCGTCAAGTACGTATAAAGAGATGCCTTGTCAGTGTTGTACTCCATGATCACCATTACAATCTCTTTAGGGAGTTTTTTGTTTAAGGCTGTTGTGTTGTCCATTGATACTCTTTGCTAATTTATGGTTTTAAGTCGTTGTATTTATTAAGTTCTAGAGGCACGCGCTCGAAGCGTGCCACTTGGAATTAACAGATAAACTTGAACGAGCGTTTGTGAAGTATAGTTTAGGAACATAGTTTGTGTAACACAAACGATGTTTTCTTGGCAGTATTTGTACTGGAAAATAAACTATTGGGTTAATAGGCTCACTAGATATGAGGCTTTGTCATAGTTGTTATGAAAGTTTTTTGTTATGAACAGTTTTAACTTGGACTGGGTCTTGTCACAAAAGATCGTCTCGCTGTTCTTAATTTGATTGAACAAGGACATAGTCTAATGCGTTTGGTAGGGTTAGAATTACACTTATAACACAGGATGTTGCCATTTTCAGCCACAGCGAACTTTTTATCCCAAACTAATGAAACCCAAGCTAGCCATATCAATGACTTACAAAATAATATCTCATAAAGCGTTCCTTTGTGTACGTGTTGATGGGCTTGCTTCAAAACCGCAGGTAAACTAGGTGTTAATATTTGTACAAGTTGTATTTTACTATGGCATCCTACGGAGACCAATACATTTTTCTCATGATTGTAAAAAAACCTATCAAAAGTAACAAAAAGGTGGAGAACGTTGGACATGCTGAGAAATCTGCACAAGGTTGTTTTTTTTCTATCCTTTCTTAAAAAGGTAATTGTCGCCTTATTTGTTTAAATTAAATTCCTTAAACTTTCTGCTTAGCCAACGATGTTGTTGGTCTTAAAGGTGAAATTAACAATTATACAGTACGCTGGTACTAAACAAGTGACTTATAAGAATCCTTACCGACGGCGTAGATAAAGGACCTAGAGCAACGTACAAATATAAATCAGTCAATCAATAAAAATAATCAATAAATGATACTGCTTCATTTACATGGAATACCGAGAGCAACTTGTGATACTGCAATAACGTATTGAAGGCAAACTTGTACTGTACAATTTATTTTATTCTGGAGCAATCAATTGAGAGGCTTCATAGGTATGAATACAATTTTTTCAAATGGTTGGCTTCTTTGAACTTCTGGCATGCGCCAAAACTTACTAGCGTTTTGTATCCGTTCCCACGGATTTAATGTTTTGTTTGTATTGCTTTTCATTTCTCTTCTTCGACTCTTTGATGCCGAAGTATGTATCACTGACCCATACCGAGAAGTAAATTGTTTAAAATCACGTGCCAACAGTGTATTACTATACGTCATCAAACGTTTTTTGTGTTGTTGACCTCTTCTTTGTTGTTGCCTTTGTGTTTTTTGCCTCTTTACAATTTTACCGTTCTTATACTCCGGATATTGTTTGTAGCATACTCCAAGGTCTTTGCTCATAGGTAAGGCTAGTCTTTGAGGAAGCCATAAAGGGTTCGCCTTAATTGGAGGTAGTCTTAAAAAATGAGATTAGAATCAATTTAAAACTTAAAAAAGTGCTTTTAGTTTTAACCCAAGGCTCTACAAGCGTCGGAAAGGCGTAATACACCTTCCTTACGCGCAATACATTGTTGGGGGGTATTAATTCTGGCTAGAATAAGCAATAAACGATCCCGAAGGAATGTTTTTACCGATCTCGCTTTCAAAGAGTTAGCTTCGTACCTTTCAGTCATTACACAAGGTAATGTATATCTATCTTCTTGAGGATCTTTTTTTGCCATGCGTTGAAGTAGAATAAGAGAATCTGCAGCGACTGTTTGTCTCGTATCAGGTTCGGCGCAAGCAGAGGTAACATTTGCCCTGTTGCTTAAAATATCACGTGGTAAACGCGGTAAAATACACGTAGTAGTATTTCCGGTGTTTATCATTATTAGATTGTTTGAGTGTTGTTGCGACGGTGGAGTGATACAGTGTGAATGGCCGCATTGTACGTAATCTCGGAATTTGTTTTTATTTCGTTTTTTTTTTCTTTCGACAAACGTTTGTAGCCCTACATTTTACAACAATACGTTTTATTACAGAAAGGTTCTCGGGATAGTTCCCGAGAGTCTATTGAATAAGATTTATCTTCCGACAAAACTCGCTAAAACGAAAAAAAAGCGTTTTAATTTAAATCTGCGAGAAATAAAAGTTGAAAAAATAGCCACACAAATACTATTTCCCTTTGGATTCTGTGACGTCATCAAAGGATTATATCTGTACCGAGATAGCCGAATTGTAAATCATCAAAACGCCTACGAGCCATTCGTAATATTGTTACGAACATAGTAGGTTTCAGTCACCCAAGCACGGGATAGTGTTAATCGTGAAAACAGTCAGCGTTCGGGCGGAGTTTTACTTATTACTGCACATTGCCTCATGCTAATCCACACATAAATACAGGATATAGTAATGTACAACAAAATGAATGTATCTAAAACATCAATATGGTTGTAACACGTTTTGTGTTTCACGTGATTGTTTTTAAAAACAAAAATCCAATTTGTACAAAAAAAAAAGGAAACAAAAATGATCAAATGTACTTTGTTTGTGTGGCCTCACCGTCTAATATTAGCTCCTGGTTTACTAAACATTTTATAGTCACCGTGGTATGGTGGCACTGGCAAGAAAGCCTTCATGCAAAAAAAAAAAACCCAAAAAACTTTTTTGCTGTTGTGTATTGCTAACAGGTAACGATAAATTTCGTTGAGATTAAATGTACAACTATGTTAGCTCCATCTGGTTTCTATTTTAGCGCACGAAGAAGACTTGATACCAAAATAGAAACTGTCATTTTGAAAAAATGTGCGTAAAAAATCGGAGTTTGAAGAGATTTACCTCTGATATTTTGGGTGTTCTTACACAATATCATCGCAAAAGTCCATACCTATAGGAGCAAGAAAAAAAATACACTGGTTTATAAAGCGGAGCTTGAGTTATACAAGGTGACATTCTGGTATAATGGCGTTATATTGCTCTGAACGATAGCGCATACATCAAAATCGGCGTAAAACGCTATTGAAAATGACGCTGAGGATTTTCTTAACAAACGAAAACACATGATTTTGTACAATAAAAACAACGCTGTGGCTATCCAACATTCTTGTATTGACCATTCCAACAAGGTGCCAACGTATTCGTGCGCTCTTATAGAACAGCAGCAAGATGCCTAGAAGAAGGAAAGTTAATGCCTAAACTTATCACGAATGTCAATAAACAAGGACATGATCTATCAAGAATGGATACATAGTGTGTACCGGTCGCCTACATAGGGAATGGTCAATTCTGTCAATGGTAACAAAGAACGAGAGTACAACTATTGGAATTCCAGTGGACTATTGCAAAATCAATTTATGTGCGTCAATGATGAAATAGAAAGAGGGGGAGCTTTAAACAATATTATGATAGCCATGTAGATGTAAGCCAAATTGTGAATACAATAAAAGGATTTTTATTAAGACAGCATACATTGGCATGTACACCTACCATTGGCTGCGTACTACGGACTAGGGTTTTAATCATTACAATAATGAAATGTTAGTGTCCTTATAGGGCGATTTAGCATCAAGTAGGGGTTCACTGCACTGCTTTGTTAATCAAACAAACATTTGGAATATTGATAAGCTATTGGTTGCACAACTGGGTGCGTCACCACTTCCTGGATGCATAGAAGAGAACTATGGTACTCCCATCTTTATTGTTGTGTTACAAAGAATGCTGTGCAATAGCTAACCTTGTATTGCAAGTAACCTTGTCAATCTACTTTCTGTGTACAACTTAGTGGGTCTAGCAAGGTGTATCGAAGCTGCTTTGACCAAAACTGATTGCCACAGATATTATAGCTTGTGCACTTCCTTGAATAATAGAATTGAAATGGTAGCGTTTGCCCTGAGATTTTATACTATACTAAATAACAAAGTCAGATCAGCTACACAAAATGTAAGTTATACTTTTCATCATACTTAACAGCACTATTGTCAGGTGTTCATACGATCATTACACCCTTTCTTACAATGAAAGGGATTAACTGTATAGCTAAAAACCAACTACTCAGAAAACTGTAGACCTTAAGTTAAATCAGGCTTCATTCAGTTGTGCTTTTATTCTGCAAGTCCTAGTGTAAGTTTTTTTACCTACAAGACATCTTAAATTGATTTATTACTTCGTTGTTTTGCATACGTGAAAAAATCACGTGAAATACACGTGTTATTCGTTGACATATTAAATTACTATATGGGAACAGTCAAACGGTTTATTATAATGATTCAATGCTATCCGCACCTTCTCTTGCTTTTACCTGTGATATCTAAAGCGCTATTAGGTATCTCAACAGGTGAGAACTTGCCATCATTACTGTAGACTTACACATCCCTTACTAGATAGTCTCAATGATACATTTCCATCGACTAACGGTGAGGCTAATGAAGATTTATTTTGGAGTAGCTTCATCCCTGTTGTTGCTATATTAGCGTTTGTTCTATTTATTGGATGTATATCAAAAGTGTTACTTTGGTTTAACAGCAAGAAAATAATTGATAGAGCACGCAACACATCTACCTTTGTATTGTAAACAAACTCATTTGAAATAAAAATGTCAAAGCCGATAGTTTTACGTGGTGTAATTTTGTTTGTGCTACCCAGTGTTTCTATATTTGTATATCACCTATATGGCACGTGGGATGTGTTAGCTAAGATTCTACACGCAAGGGTGCTACTTTGTATTGAGAGTGGATTGTGCCAGCGTTGCATGAACAAACACAATCTAACTTACAGTTTAATTTGTTTCTCTAAGTACAAAATACACTATTTAGGCTAGCGGATCAAAACATCTTTAGGTTGGACGTCTTCAGCCATTTAAAGCTCGCCAGTTGACAACAGTTCATTCCTCCGTATTCAAGAAACAAGGTCTTAATAATTGAGGAAGTCACAATTGTCACCAACAACAACCACAGCCACACATGGTCGAAACGTCAAAGTATTGTATTTTGGCTGCAATTGTATTCATTACACTATGGATATCTCCAATCACTTCTCAACCTCAAACCAAGTGTAGTTATCCCTACAACTACGCTAAAGCAGTACCTGAGATTGATTTAAAGGTACTACGGCCGGGAAAGGGGGAAAACTAATACAACGGTTTACTAAATCACGTGATGTAAGGCTACAATTATAACAGACGCTGTTTCAAAGGCCGTTGATATCATTAAAACAAGTCTTGTAAAAACAAGAACCAGAAAAGCGGTGAGCGCAGCTATCGTCTACAATCAAACGACGCTTTGGTCAGGAGGATTTGGTACGTTGAATTTTCTACATTTTTTACACTGTCACTTGACATTTGGGAACACGTGATTTTTTTAAATATTTATTTTTGGGTAACTCTTTTTTTTCACAGGAAGTATGGACTATAGAAATCCGAACGCTCCTTCTCCTGATGGAGATTCTTTGTACCGTATTGCTTCTCAAACAAAAGTCTTTACTTCTTTATTGGCTCTTCTTCTACATAAACAGAAAAAACTAGACATTGAAGACAGTGTTATGGAGAAGAACCCATCTTTCAAATTAAACTTCGATCCTTTTGGTACCAACAAGTATATCTCCTTCCGTCATTTAGCTACTCAGTTATCTGGACTCCCTCGGGAGAGTCCTTGTAGCTTCCATGAATGTAACACAACTGAAAGTAACTGGGAACGTATAAGCGAGCTTGCTATACCAGTTACACCTCCAGATACGCTGGCATCTTACTCAAACCTTGGGTTTGCTGTTCTTGGTCGCTCTATTGAAAGTACGTCTCATAGAACTAAGCCAAATCATCTGTGAACCTAGTACTAATGTTATTTGCACAAATAGATATGATGGGTATCAGTTACGAAGATCTTGTTAACAGCCTTATTCTATCTCCTTTGGGAATGAAAAGTTCTGGGTTTAATGTCACGCCTGCTGTAGAAGCTTTAATGCCTGAAGCACCTACTCACCCTAAGGTACTTCAAATTTTGAACCTCGTGCTTATTGTTCTATTCTTTAGAACCTCAATATGAACTTCTCGAATCCAGGCAAGAAATGAAATGTTTTTTATACTTGTTAAGTCTGTTTTAGCGGGACAAATGTATTCATCAGCGAATGACATGGCGAAGTTTCTTAAAGCTTTTTTTAAGGATGGTGATGGTCCTATCCCTAGAAATGTTGCCAACCAAGCCATGACTGTATATTTCAGCGATTTCAACGGAGATGGAGGCATAGGTATGCGGCATATTTAAGGTAGTCTTGCACCACTCAGATCTATTTATAGGCGCTCCTTTTGAGGTGGCGTATGAAGACAACTTGTGGGTAATGACGAAAGGAGGGTCAATACCTGGATGGGATAGTATCAGTATATGGGTTAAAGAATTAAAAGTTGGGATAACAATACTTACTGCTGGGACAAACCGTATGTTTTGTAGTTTGATTTGCTTTTTTTACCATTGCGACTTTGAAAGACTTGTTAAACGTTAATGCCTTCTGCTTACTTTTTTGCAGCCTATGATATAGCTAATGAAATTGGAAAGCCCGTTGCATTTGCACTCTTACCTGCAATACAAGCAGCAATTGCCAAAGCGCAAGCGCAGATCAAACCTTTCCCTCCTGACCCGGTTGATTATTTGGGTTGCTATCACGGTATGAGCTATGGGGAGCCTGCCAACTATTGCTTGTCAAGAAACCAAGATGGTTATATTATACTCTCACGTGGGTTCGGTATTAAGGACTTTACGATGTTGTTTCAATTCAAAAAAGGAAACGACTTGTTTTTTAAACTAGGTACAAATTGATACACTTTTTTTTGGTTGTTGATTTTCTCTTTTGTAGATATGAGTACAGAAGGAGGTTGTCTTGACGAAGAAGTTAGTGCTAGTCAACTTCAATACATTATTGTTCATAAAGATGACAACGGTGGTTACTTTGTAAGCGCGCCTGCTTTGATTGGAGGTGTAAATTTGTACCCGAAATCTTAAGAATAAACTTTTCGAACAAAGCTTGTGGCATTTCCTCAAAATAGATTCAGTAAAAAACTATTAGACTGGCTAAGTAGTTTAACGAGATATTATAGAGGGTATTTATTAATTAATTTTCGTTTATCTACACCAACCCAATTTAGGCGGTAACAAAACTACTTTTTTTTTTTTTCAGTTGATTTTGTTTCAAAACACATCGGAGTTTTATCACAGTTTTCGACCTGAAACGACACCTAGTCCTTCGTTTAGGAAAAGAAAATTGTTTTTGTATTTGAAATATTCTTCACGTGTGATTCAGTACGACTTGGGACACGTACTACAAACAAAGCGTAAAGGTTTTATTCTGTATTATTTGGTCGAAAAACGTTCTTTGTCTAAATCTTCTAGCGTAGCACTTTTTTTTTTTTGGGAGCCTGGCGAACAATACCCCTAAATCGTACAATATCTATTGCACGGTTCAAAAATGATGACTTGATAATTTTTGATAAATCGGAATTGAAAATTGTATGAATCTTTTGTAGACAGTTTTTTTTTTTGGTTAAGTTTAGGTTTATCTGTACCACATGACCCACTAACCACACCGTATTGTTAACGATCTCTAGTTAATGTTACCTAGCTATGCTTAATTCTCTAGCGTAATACTTGTGCAGAGTGTAGAAATCACGAAGCAACTTTTGTTTTGATTAAAAATAACTTTTGTAAACAATACGTACATTAATTTTTTAATAGTTTCGTGTCTGTACGTCTCTTACACTGTTCAACACTATTTCATAGGATATTAGGTGTTTAAAAACTAGCACTTCTGATAGAGCCACGTAAGACTGTAGAGCACGATGAAGCACAATTACAGGCTAGTATTTAATCCTTTTTATTTCATTCCATTTTTTATCTTCGTAGATGCTGCCTTGATGCCTGTGCTGAGAGTCGCGGTGATATACATAAATCGTACTATGGTTTTTACTTTCTTTGTTACACCTATTTTTTGTAGGGTATGGCCACCGCAACTTGTCAGCAGAACAAATTATAAAATATTCGTAACAGTGTTTTGCACTTACGAATTGATTTGAAATGAAACGACGGAAAAAGCCCCACCCCTTATGATTTTATCCCTAGAAGATAGTCCGCATAATGGATTAATTCGTACGAACTACTATTTAATTTAAAACTTTCACAAGGAAAAACAAAATAGCTAGGTAAGCTGTTGCAAAACTTACAAATTTGCTTTTGTTGTCGCCAGTCGACAGCAGACGGTGCGGAGTAACATTAATACCTTTTAACGAGTCCATTGTCTCATGGTTGCCAAATACCTTTGCCAAGTACGTATTCTTACAACTATTGTCTTAAACACATTTCTATAATCGATTTCTTGCAGTCCATGACTCTTCGCCAAATCGAGAAGCCTAGGATTTTACGTTACTTAAGTAAAGTTCTAAAGCGTCAAAACAAAGCGAAAAGCATCACTTTATGTACATAATGTACTTTAATACGTATACAAGGTAAAAGAGCCTTGTGGTTACGAAAACGATTATACAGCCGTTGGTGCTAGAAAACCACTCGCAAACTACTTTACCCCTACGGGGAAACAGTTTACATGTATTTCCGGCCTCTTTTAGCGGTTTCGAACTACCAAAGCTCTATACCGACCTAAACAATATCATAAACTACTACTAGGCGCCGTCATAGTCGTAATTAAAAAAAATATCGCAGCTTACGGCGGCCGTCCGGAAAAGGCCGCAGCAAGTTAGTTTCTACGCAACAAAACGAATGGTGATACTTTTGGTACGTTTTACGAAATTTGCTTTATTTTTTGATTTCGTAAAAAACTTGTTCCATCACGTGCTTCTTATCGACATTTTACACCTTTTCGCAACACTGTTGACACTAACGAACTAACTACAAGCTTTAGATAGGAAGAATACCTTTTTTTTTATGGCGCACGTGATACATCACGTGCGAAAATGAAAAAGTTGTTTCGCTTCGTAGATCGTTAGGACCGTTCGTATGGTAATGTAAAAGCTATTGGTAGAAGCTTAAGGACGATAGATACGATGTAAGTGTGTTATTCCTAAAACTTTGTTAAACAAAAAAACATACCAAAAGTAGGCTTTCCTAGTGTTCGCACTTTGGAGCAAAGGTTTAAAATGGCTCTACTTTAGCTACATATAACGCTGGGTGTATTCAAACGCCCAACAAAAATTCATCAGATTACTGCGTTGTAAAACTGCGACACGGATTTTTTTCGAAAAAATAAAACGAGGTACGATGGTTTTTAAGGTATTGATCATTTTTCATTTTTTTTCAGTTTATTTTTTGGTGCGTACTTCTTTTTTTGCGATATCTCAAGCCACACGCTGTATCTATTCAATCTAAATATAACGCGTTATATAGAAGCGGAGTATGCCTAACATCACAATGCCATACACAATCTGTTTCAAGGAGAAAAATAGTCATCACGTATTTGTTCATAAGGCTACAGAAAGAGAAATCTAAAGTACGTGCTATACCACAAAAACAAAAAAGTTGAAAAAAATGAAAAAATACTATTCTCCGCGTCCACGAGCTCACAAACCTCTCAAGGACACACAATAGTTTTGAGAGGGCTAAGAATCGGTTATAATAACAGCACAAACACAAACTGTACTAAAAGACGCGTTCTCAGGTTAATTATGGGTTTTGTAAGCTACTACAAGCGGACTTTTTTTTTATCCTGAACTAAGCGAGAAAAACCGAGAAAACAAGACGCTACACATCAGGAATGTCAAAAGATTTAGGGTTTCGAATAAGTTTGGAAACTATGCAAATATTTTTGCGTAGTACTGCATGTATAATATGCAGTAGTCCTCTGGAATATATAGAGCGATCAATACATTACGAATACTTCTTTAGAAAGGTATTTCTAGAGATAAAAAGTTTTGCCATAAACGCAATTGTATGTCGTTAGATAAAAACGAAACAAACTAAGAACTGCGATGATAATAATCGCGCCAGGAATCGTAAAAAGAAACTACGTAACACGTAATGTGAACTGTAAGCAAGTTCGCTTGATGTTATTTCGGCAACGTGATGTTTTGTACGTTGCAGATGTAATGTCAAATAAAAAACGGAGTTAAACCTGTAAATAATTTGATGTACATAAGCTAACAATGCAACCAACGCGCATTATGATCAATACAATCAAATGGCATACTTTTTGTGGTTGGAATGGTCTTGGCTTTATAACATGGAGATATTTCGAAAAAACTGTAATGTGCAACCAAAAAAATGTCAGATAAAAAAAAACCCCAAACGTCAAGTATCCTAAAAAAACGTAATGCTTTTTTTTTTAATATCACAAATACTGCGCTTGCAAACGTGAAAGTAAACCATTTGTGAAAAGGCGATCTTTTTTTGTGTGCGTTTTTTCGCACCTCAAAAACAAGCCCTACAAATTGCATAAAAAACCATTCTATTACGGCTCGTTTTTTTTTGTTCAGTGTTTGGACTCTATGCTATTTTAATTTTAACCCAAAAAGAATTATTATTACGAACCCCTATGCATCTATTTCAATCACAGCAGTTGAGAACAACAGTCCGTTGTTTCTTTGTGTTACAAACGTACTACTTGCCACAACCTTTTAAATGCCACCAAAATGTGAAAACTTTCAACAAACAGAAATTTCAAAGCATCATGATCACTACAACAGCTCCTAACACTTTCATCGGCACTAAATATATAAACGTTATACCGACAAGTAATAGTGCATGGCTTTTTTGTGGAAGTAATGGAGAACAAATTAACCAACAGTCAAGAAATGATAGCAAAAAAGCTGCTGCTTCTTTGATTTTGTTACAAAAAGGACGACCTAATTTTAACAAAGTCTCAGGCACACCAGATAAAGCATCTACGTACGTTTATTTTTCAACCTTAAAACGAAACAAACAAAGCGCCAAAACAGATTTAAAGATCAAACGTTTGGTGGTTTTTTTTTTTCCCACAACAAAGCATACTTCGTAGTTTTTTTGTTTCGACCACCAGCAAAAAAGTAATCATGTCGGAGATTACCCAAAAAAAGTAATGCACCCGTGATTTGTAAAAGCTTTTACGAACATAGTGTTGCGCTATTGTGCACTCATCACCAAATCTTTTCTCATTGCGCAAACAAACAAAAGACGTTTCACATAGCTTACGTACCATTAGTTCACTCTCCCCGAAAATACGGGTAAACCCCTCTTGGATTCCACGGACTCTGAAAGTACCTCATACAGGCGTTAACGCTCGATGTAATCAATATCCAGTATATCAGGATGGCAAGATATACACTTCACCATTACCACAGCAATTAAAAACAGACAACTCAACGCCGTTACCATCACGTGGTATAAATAAACGCCGGCGACGCAAGCGAAGATGGTTTTCTCCTGCAGCACAAATTAAAGCACAACAAAAAGCATCTAAATTACAGACAAAGGTAAACAAAACCAAAACATACAACAAAATTTCTCCTTGGAAGACACTTCACAATGTAAAACGGTTTTGGCGCCCAGCATCATTACATCAACCACAAACACGTAATTATCATTGTACATACCCTACAAACACGCGTATATTACCTAGGATACCTCTTCTGGATGCATATCCACAATTTTAAAGAAAACTAAATAAAACAGTGCTTCGAGGCACGCTTGTACATACGTACTGTCTGAGTTTAGTGGTGTATCTTTTCCTCTTGATATTTATTTGTAATTTTGAAGGTCCTGCCGGTGTACCTAACTGCCTAATCGGTCATTTTTCTATTTTACGAGACTGTATAAATATTGGAGGACGTGTGATGATTTTTTTTTGTGTGAAAAAAAAAGAAGTTGTAGGCGTGGTTTATGTCATTGACGCCACCAAGCGCAAATCTAAACTGAGTGAATGCAAAAAAACGGTGAAGAGCTAGCAAAAAAATATGATTATAACAATTACAATAATTATGAATAGCACTAAAGGAGCATCTTGATAGAAGTACATGTAGTTTATTTTAATCTTGTTTTTTTTTTTTTCCTTTTGGGCTTCATTTCCTCGAGCGACTTAAACTCATCCCTCTAGTTCTAGAACGGTGTGTTTTGCGGTGGTCAAGCAAGTCCTTGAATGTAATAAAGTCCGCTCTAGATGTTTATAATTAGGAACTTCAAAGCGATCTTTTTTTTTTCTTTTCGGGTTTTCTTTAAAGTTGGTTACCTCCCGCATTTATAGCAAGTATACGTCTTCAATACAATAGGTTTATGAGTTTCAACTGGTGTTTCTTCTGGATTAGTGCTTATAGCACGCTCTCTTGTAGTCGACGCATCACTGTATGACATTGACATACTGTCGGAGTACTCTGAAGAAAGCGAATCAACAGCCTCAGGATCAATAACACCAGTTCTGCAATTGAGACATATCCTAACCTTCTTATCTGAAACATTTGTTACATATCCCTTATATTTAGAGCAGTTTTCGCAAACGACCTAAATATCACGTGATTAATGACAAATTCTATTTTTTTTTCGTTTTTTTTTTTTTTCCAATAAGTTTTCCTTCAGAAAAACTCGAGTCTCGGCGAAAACTCAGTACCGTGAGAGCACGAACGTTATGTAAGAATAAATGTAATTGACTATCAATAATTATGTTCAACATACCTTGCCACATGAACGACAATGATGTCTTCGTTTGAGTGTTGTAAATTTTAAGCTACATATCATACAAACTTTAGCGTCTTTGTCTCTAATCCAAACAGATGCTGTCATATGCGTTAGAGTAGATGCTCTACTTCTTCTTGTACTATTTTTTGTAACAGGCTTTGGATCTATATCTTGTTGCCTTGATGGCATTTTCTTCTTTGGTCTTTGACTATCAGCAAGAAGCCATTGTTGTTTTTCTTTTTGTGAAGTTGCATAAACAACAAAAGATTTTTTACTTGTTTTTATCGTAAATCTGTTTCTTATTTCTAACGTATCCACCATATCCTCAAATGTAGCACCAGTTAAATCAAGGCTCCCATGGAAATGACTGAAAAAAAAAACACGTGAGCAAGATGAAGAGTAACCAAAAAAAAAAAAAAACGTTCTTCTTTCAAAACGACGCAAAACGACGCAAAACAACGCTTCATAACACGTGCAAAAATTTTTCGAGTAGAGGAATAAATTCGTAAATTGATGAAATGTAGTTTGTGGTTTTATCTCTTATTCATTAAAAAGTAGTCTATGGTCTCGCCTAGCGTACCCTCCCTTTGAAGTATAAAGTAACATGTCACTGAATAAATAAAAATATCGCGGTTTTACACTCTTCCTGCATATCTTAAATAAATTTCCTTCATGAAGGAATAATCGTCCTGAAGTTAACAATTCACAATCCTAAAAAGGCGAATATGAGTCTAAACAATTAAGAAGAGCAAGAACGCACATTGGGTAAATCCTTAATGTTTTTTTCTATTTCAAAAATCTTTGCCCAACTATTTGTGAGGTGCATGTGGCTCTCTACTTTAGAGTTTACTTCTTTTATACGTTGTAAAGCTGAAGCTAATGCTTCGTAATCAGAATGTTCTATATTGGTATTTTTCACGAGTTCCTTGATGAGAAGCTTTCGGAAGAAAGTTAATACAACCCAAGAAAAAAAAGTACTCCAATGTTTTCTACCTCGTATCTCATTATTCTTTGTACAGGCTATGACAATGTCAAAAAAAATTATAATAAAGCGCTTTATAGATTACCATAATTAATAGAGACTCTAAACTCTGTTTATCATACCCCTCTGGCATTGTATTTGCGAGATTCTGTTTAAACACAAATTAATTAAAAATTATTAAATCAATATAAAATAAAAATCTCGATCTCTTGAGCTGTTTTGGTACCTCCAATAATTTTCTTACTGACTTTGATCTCTCCTTCTTTGTCATTAACATCTTTATAGCATTATGGTAATTTGTACAATACGTAGAGTAACTGGGGTTTTTTGTAAGCGATAAAGCACGTGAACTAAAAAAATCGCTAAAAAGTACTAGCTTACACTTGTAAGAAAGGTCCCTACGCACGATATCAGTATCCTTATTAGTGCGAACAATAGGTGAATTGATTTAAAAATACTGTCAAAAAATTAAACTAAACGCTAGTATATCCAACGCTATACGCTACAAGAACGTATAATGCGCAACCGTGTAAAAAAAAAAAAAAAGGAAAGTGGTACTCACCAAATCTGAAAATATGTCGCCTAGTCGTTGATCCTTTGGATCGAGACCATTCCATGATGTCAAACGATCTTCGAGCTCCTTTAGAAGTATAGTACTGAAAAAATAAATCTCCTACAAATCGAACAATCAGTTCGACCTAAACTCGTTGGATAAAATTTAAAAAAATAACAAAATCAACTGTGGTACTGCGTTCAGTGCGTTTTTAATAAAATATGACTATCTAAAAGTTTTACCTCTATACCACTGAACACGTTTCTCGTTTCTTGTTGCGTAAAGTAATCGCTATAACCAATAGGCTTCTTGAAGAACTAATTAAATAGTTATTACAAGTGAAAATCACGTGATTAAATACATCGTGTATTCGGCGACCACTACGTTATTATTACTCTAAATAATCATTCGTACCTCTATTGCTTGGTTCATATATTTAACATACGTTTTTTCGGAAACTAACATTTCTTTGGCTAACCCTAGACGCGTCTCTGCCATATCTAAAATATGAGTTATTTTAGTTCCAAGTCTCACCATAAAAAAAACGTGATCGGGAACGTTTATCACGTGCGTGAGAGTTTTGAGAGGTCCTTCCATGCGTTATGACGCCTAAATAATGCTTGTATGAACCTAACGCCTCTTCTATTGCGCATCATTTTGTTATTTCCTGCCCTGCTTGATTTACTTGGTCTTCTATACCGAGCCGAGTGATGTGAACCCGTGGAGCTTCGTATAGTACTACTGGAAGAACTGCGTGGCGCATGAAGTGATTTACTAGTGCTACGAGTTCCATGAAGCGATTTACTTGTTTGTCGCATGGTAGTAGATGATGTTATTTAGAGCATAAAACGAGGGACGCATGAAATATTTTCACAAAAATTCTTGCGCCTTAAAGTCCTTTCACTTCAACGTTTAATGACGTACTGGTAGTCAAAAAGAACACGTAATGGAAACCATGTACTACAGCGGTATACAAATTTACATAATATTTATTCGGAGTATCACCCGAGATGTTCCATGGGAACAAATACAATTTTTTCAAAAATTGGTCCTCTTTGAACCTTTGGCGCCCGCCAATACTTATTTACATTTTGGATCCGTTCCCATGGGTTTAGTGGCTTGTTTTGGGTTGCTTGATTCGTTTTACAATGTTGCTGTGGCATGGAAGGACGCGCCGACCTGTAAAATTGATTGTATCGTTTAAAATCACGTGGCGGTAGCACTGTGCTATACGTAGTCAAGTGATGTCTGTGCAGTTGCTGTTTGCGCGTTCTTTGTCTCTTTATTACTCTACCATCTCTATACTGTGGATACTGTGCGTGACATGCGTCTAACCCAATGTAAGGTAATTTGAGTGTTTGAGGAAGCCACAAAGGGTTTGCCTTAATCGAAGGTAATCTAAAAAAAGGGTAAGCCAAGATTTATCTTAAATTGAAAAAAGGTATTGGGTAACAGTTCAAAACTGGATGGTGTATTGAAAACCAAGTTTCTCCGCAAGCGTCGGAAATGCTTAATACGTATTCCATACGCAATGTAGATAGGTATGGACGCTGTTTTAAAGCTCTTGGGGTGACGGACAGAGCCCGAAGGAATTATTTAATTTTAAACGGATTGCGGATTTTTACCAGATCTCGCTTTCAAAGTAGTTGTAGCTTCGTACCTTTCAGTCATTACACAAGGTAATGTATATCTATCTTCTCGAGGATCTTTCCGTGCCATGCGTTGAAGTAGAATAAGAGAATCTGCAGCGACTGTTTGTCTTGTATCGGGCTTGGTGCAAGCGAACTTGGCCATTGTTCTGTCGCTTAAAATATCACGTGACAAACGCGGTAAAATGCATACAGTATTTCCTGTGTTTATCATAATTCTAGTGTTGTTGTGATACAGGTATTGATATAATGTAACTGGAGATGTTCGAGAAATCTCCTGACTATTCATTTCTACTTTTAGAACACAAATCACGTCTGATATAATTTTTTACAATAATGTTCTGAACCAACTTTGAAGTAGTTTATGGGACTCTTAAACGCGTAAGGTATATGTATTTTATCTTCGGATAAACTAAAAAGAAAAAAATTATCATAGTGGTATTGGTAACATGCAAATAAAAAAAGGAGAAAAAAAAATGTGTTTGACACTTCAATCTCGAACTTGCGCAACATGACGAAAGTAACATAGAATTGTATCTGTTTTGAGATTTAACCTTTTCGTGATTGTTCGTTCGAAGTATGAAAACCATTGTTAAAGAAACAAAAACCTTTTTTTAGCCTGAACAAATATTCCGGGTCAAATTATTCAAGTGTCACGGAAACGGAGTTTTAATAGTTCTTACGAACTGAAGTTTCTAAAGTGCGTTCCAACCCATAACCCAGCAAGCTACTATACATATCTACTATTTGAAAAAGAATTTAGAGCGGGCAATTGCGTTTAGACTGCAGTTTTTGCGAAGAGATTCAATTGTTTTTTTTATTTGTTTGAGACTGAATACTTGTGGACGTTTAGTTCTTCCGACGAATGTCTACAGTGCTCATCCATTCAAGCGAAACTTTTATCTTAATAGAACGTCGGGTTGAAGTCTAATACTTCAAAACTACAATGTCTTTTTTTAAAAAAAAGTTATGGGTGTTAGGAGTTGTACTTTAGATCACAAATGATACCGCATATTTAGAATCACTGCAGTTGATTTTATAACTGTAAAATAAGCGATTTATAGCACTTCAGGTGGGCACTGTTTGGGTTACTTCATAGTACCAGTAGTGCACCCTTGAGACTAGCCATAAAAAAAATAAAGAAAAACAATCACAAACACAAGATCTTTTGACTTTTGGCAATAATTTAGCCACAGGACGCCCGCAATTTTAGATCTTTCAACTAAAACCAATTATTTATTTTAGGTTGTAGATGCTCTACTTCAAGCAACAAAAAAAGAAGTGTGTAGATTGACCCAATAGAGCGTATCTGTGGAGCCTCCTTATTCTAAAGAGACTCATTTCGTAGGCTAAACCGTTTGAGATTAATCACATGATATTCTTCGTAATAACTATTTATTACGAAAGATACACCAATTTCTGTGTGGGCAAGATTCTAAACAGCTAGTTTCATTAAGTTTTATATTATTTGTTTGGATAGCGCTACGGAACACGTGATAAGAAAAAAACCCCAACAAACCCAACAACTAGAAATAAGTGAAACGAAGATAAAGATTATTGTTTCTGAAGCAATATCAAATTGATTTGTCACTGACACAAACGGACAAAGACAAGATATATTACGCCATCCACTATAATACAGCTGGTATCGTTCTAGATACGTGTAATAACGTATATGTGTGAAAGTAAGTGATTGAGGAATCCATCACTTTTGTAAATGCTCTATCCAGATTTGACATTATCGATTGCAACAACAAACACTATCCTTTCACACCAACCAACCGACCCTTGGATACAGCGTCTTTACTAACCTTTCTTTTGTTATTTTATAGAGCAATAATGGATTATTGTTGCTACTCACGGGTTAGTGTCTCAGGACAAAACACAAAAAGTTCGCTAACCTTTTTTTTGTGGCCAACGTTTCTTCTGTGCCAAATACTCTTTACGTTTACTTTATTTCCTGAAGGAGACGGGTTTTTATCCAAACAAAATTATATCTGTCAGAATGTACGCTGAGTGGTTTGATACATTACTCAGCTGAGCGAGTTATCAGTTCTATCTGTTGTTTCTTTTTTTAGGATGCCACATGCGATAATCTTCGTTTATAGCTAGATAGTAGGCCTACTAATAGTATCACAGATTAAAACAGTATCTACGCTAATATGCAGTATTAAAAGAGAGAAATAACACCAAGACGCTAAGTAATATGGTATACTTGGTTTATTTAACAAATCAAAGTGATAGGTCTTGTGAAGGGACTTCACAACAGTTAGAGGCAAGGAAGAACCCAGTTTCAGCAAGTTACGTTCTTTTCATGAAGCATTGATTGCTGCTTTTACAGCCACCAAATACAGTATGCAAGTATCATAGGCGGCTCACCTATGGCTTTTGAACCGAATACACTCTTTAAAAAAAACTCAATCACGTGACTTTCAAGTAGTACGGTATGTAAAAGCAAAAAGTACTCCTGGGTGTTTGTTTTCTGCATCAGTAAATTCAATACGCCAGTATTGTGGAATATCATGAAGGTGGTTTGTATTCCCATGTAGAATCACTATTATTA
Source organism: Trichosphaerium sp. ATCC 40318 (assembly GCA_038496445.1). NCBI lineage: Eukaryota > Discosea > Flabellinia > Trichosidae > Trichosphaerium > Trichosphaerium sp. ATCC 40318. The sequence continues at coordinate 345,778 of JALMLS010000353.1, forward strand.
GCTCCTTCAGGTGATATCAAAACGTTCTCTTTTGGATGAGGTGTAAGCAAATACACTATTTGTAGTTGGAACTAAATTTTGTTTCATACCTTAAGAAGTATCCAATGGCATATACGAAAGCACTTTCAGCCTTTCCAACATCAATCATTGAGTTCAAGGACTTTCCAGAGTCATAGACTAAGTCTGATCTAATTGACATGGTTAAAGACACCAATGTTTCTGAGGTTGATGTAGAATAACTTACCTGCGTGTAACAGTTTCACCAGTAAGACATCTACTTCTACTTTAGAGACAGCGGCTCCATTGCAAAAGTATTCGGTTTAGGATGTTCCGCAAACCCCTTTGCCTTCTCTTTGATCCCTAACGCGTACTGAGATGAAAGCAGGTTTATGGTACAAAGTTTCAGTAAGTTGTTCCTTGTAGAAACGAACACGTTTTTGCAATTTGACGCAAGCCAAACTATTGTTCAGTTAGTTTTGTGGCAATTACATATTTGACGAGTACCTAGCAGCAGCGACGTTTATTTCCGAAGCAGATGAAGCTGTTGAACTGGGTGATACCCTTTCTTGCTACTACCAATACCTTCAACAGTAGTTATATTGGTACCCTATACTAGATTAAGTCTCCGAATGTGCATGTTAACATGTATTCAAAGGCGCATGCCAGCAGCTAGAATAGGCATCAAGCATTATCAGAGTGGTTCACAAAATCACCTAAAATGAAAGTCCGTTAGCCAGTTTTCTCAAGCCGTGTATGTATTTAAAATTGTAACATGTCAAAAACACGAGTTTTTTTTTGATTTCTAATGAACGATAAAACTAATAGATACACAAAAAAAAAAGCTTATCGCTAACATAAAGCATCGTCATTTCATAGCAAAATACGATCTACACCGCTCCTCATGTATCGATTCTTCTTGGTGTCTTAACGCAGAAAATCTCTTTAATATGACAGTATTGAATGGGTACCAATGTAAAGTACAAAATGTCTGGGTGTTTTTTTATTTAATTGATTTTGTTATTGTTTGTCGAGTTTAAACCTTTTTGCTTTTCTCATCTCATCAACAACCTTAAAGTCTTGTGATTTTTTTCTTTTTAATTTTTGTGCATCTTCTAAACGTTTCATCAATCCAAAAGACTTATAGAATCCATTCCTTGATACACTCTCTAGTTTATCATTATATTTCTTTTCACCCTCAAGTTTAGCCTTCTTTGTTCGTCCACTTGGTCCACGCGTAACAAGTGTCCATCCATCATCTTGTGCGTCACGTGCACGCTTCTCTTTTTCTTCTTTTATCTGCCGACTATCATCAGTAACCAAAGCAATGACGTAGACAAAGAAAATTGGGAAAAAAAAAATTGAAAGAAAGCTGTTTTTTTTCTTAATGAGTTGAGTCGAACCTTTAGAGCTTTGACATCATATGCATGCATCTTCTTATCTACTGTTATCTTTAATTCGTTTAGATCTCTGTTTGCATTATCATTATAGTTCTCTAGCCAACCTACAAGACGTTAATTCATGAAATGTTAAGAAACTCATTAAAAGCCAAAAAACTAATTTACTGACGAGGTGTATTTTAGAACAAAAATACGCTTCAAAACTAGACCTATTGGTGGACGACATTTGCGCGCAGGCTCTCATAGAGGCAAAAAAATATATTTGAGGAAAAAAAATTCATTTGATCGCTTGGTGAGTTAAAAGTCGCGTTCTACGCGTTGTTACGCCATAGATTGCGTTAAAAGCGGTTTTAAACAAAAACGTACTTGACAGTCCAGTTACACCACCTGCTTTTGGTCCTGGTAGACTCTCGCATAAAAATCCATCTTCAATGATGTCTTTCATTGCTTTCTTGTCAACTACCTCTACACGAGCCAAACCTTTTGTTAGAGGTCTTGCTCCTGTTACATTGTCGCGTAATAGGAACTGTAGAACGCTTTCCATGTCAAACGGACCTATTATTGAGAATTTGTAAATAAACGGCGCTTTAATTAATCGAACCATCTCCAATGTCATTGACCATGAACTGAGGTGGTATTTCAGTGTCATTCTAAAGGATTTAGCTACTTTTTACATAAAAAGTGTATAACCTCGAGTTGAGCGTTTTCTATACATTCTTTCATCCATAGGTACTTTTGAAAAGGTGATTTGGACGAAAGTGCCACTGGTTGTATTACGAAACCCTTTGTTGGCGTTCCAGACTTTTCCGCCATCTGTAAAAGGACTTTGTATAGCCTGTACCGAATCTGAGCCCAAAATGACTTAATCCCGTTCGGCAAACGTACTTTAAGCGAATACAAGTTGACAGAGATTGTGGTGACCAAATGAGTTCGTACAGCGTAGTATTTAGTACCGATACAGGTGGTGTTCCTGGTAAAACAAAAGCAGGTACATTGCAACGGCTTTACAGTTAAAGCGGTTAACAATGTCCCAGATAAAGAGAAAGTGCTTGATTATTGGTATGAGTGTAATTTAGACAAGTATTATAGTGCATTGGAGAAGCACACGTTTAAAACAGTTTTCCTTCCTTTCACACGCGATGACGCGCTGGTGTTTTTAAAATGCTGCCGTAACGGCAAAGACTGGACAAAAGAAGAACAAGAGCGCCTGGAAACGCTAAAAAAGGTACAAACACGCGTCGGAACGCAACAAAAGCTATCCCAAGAACCTTTTAGCCTAAACCGATTTTCAAAACTCCAAAATCGAAACTGTTTATACAAAAAGACGCTCACGTTGCTACAAGGCTTTAGGAGATGCTATTAAAAAAGTAACAGCTTCAGGGAGCAAAGCGTTTGTCAGGTACACATCATTTTCGAGTTAGCTTTTTTGTAGCAACCAACTAAAATCCTTTGTAGACTTTCCACACGTTCTCCAAAAGGTACAGTAAATCCTCAACAAGTTGAATACCCCTGAAGGTGTTGTATCTAACCAACTTAATAATAGACGCTGTTGATAAGCTTCCACATAAAATAGTGCCTCTTCTCAAAGAAGAACTAGCACGTGGTGGAAGTGACACAAATAATCAAAAACTTATCGCAATTCGAAGAGCTTTTATGAGACGTATGGCTGTTACAAATGTTTCAGAAGCATTTGAACTGTTACTATATTCATCTAGGATTATATCAGACTTAAAACGCGTACGTAGGAGCCCTACAAACTTTTTTTCTTTGCGTTCAAGTTGTTTTTTCTTAGAATTTTTTTTAAGGCTATTGATCATCCAGCGGAGAAATGGGATTTGTATTTTGTTGTTAGAGAGTTTACATTTATTCCATTGAAAGGTAAGAAAAGAGATTTGGTGAAATATGGTTTGTAGTAAGAATAATTATAGGAGAGTTTAGAGGTTTTGTTAAAGATGGTCATCTTGGTGCTTTATCTCAATATTATCAAAACTGTTACTTCCCAGAGCTTGTTGAAAACAAGCTTAAATATGCAAAGTAAGTATTGCAAAATCAAAGCGTATTTCTAGCGTAGTTTGCACGTGCATTTCAAGTTTTTTTCATTCAAGAAAAAAAAAAGGAAAGCGCTTTTCGACTTTCGTTAGCTTGTACCGTTAAAGTAACTGCTATAGCGATTAATACTTCACATTGAATACACTGTCTTGTGGTTGTTCTTATCCTTTTCTACAGGCTTATCGAAGCGTTTTATAAGAGTATCAAAGATAAGATTCCACTAAAATCTTTTATTATTGATTTTGCTGTTTTATCTGATGACAATATTAAGATTGTTGAACTTAACCCTTATGTACGTTTTCTTACTTGTTGTCGTATTAATCAACTCATTTGACAAAACTAAAAGGGTGAGCACACTGGATCTGGTTTGTTCTCGTGGAAAGAAGACAAAGAGCTGATCGAGAGTAAGGCAGTCCTTTTTATTTTCTTCTTTTTTTCTTGCTTGTTATTAGTCCAACTAGTCTGAGTGGCTTCCATTCGCTACAAATTATAATACCCTAATGATGTATAGGTGATTCTCTTGAGATAAGAGTATGTACTGAAGCTATAGAAGATCGCCTTGATGCTATAATTGGTGTCTGGAAACCACTTATTGCACAAGCTTTGAAAGATGATAACGATACTACCAAAACAAACGAGGGTGTTGTTGACACAGAGCAAGAAAAAAAGTGTATAGTAATGTAACGCTTAAACATGTTAGTATTGAATCAATCTTGACATTTCACAAAACTTAACTGTCCCGTGATACTGAACGCAAAGGGAGCCTTGATCAAACCTTACATTTATTTGTGACAACATTAAAGTTTACAGTGCTATCGGATGTACTTGGATGATTGATTGATTGCCAACGTTATTTGTAAAGTGTTACTATGACAAAATACAGCTACTTTCATTTTTAGTATTCTTTTTGACTCTAATTTCTTGGGTGCAATAACTCCATTGAAGATACTCTTCTTTTTCTTCTCCATGGAAATATGAATGTAGCTCAAAGGCTTCACCATTCCTAAACCATAACCCAAAATCTCCATGAAGTTTACCTTCTACATAATGGCATTGTTTAGTTAATTGACCATTATCAAGCCACTCCTTAAAATCGCCTTCACGCTTGCCCTCCTTATATAAACACGTAGAACGAACTTTACCATTTCGGTGGTAGGAAATAGAATTTCCTTCTAGTTTGTCGTTAATTAAATGGCAATGAATTTCCTTTCGGCCATTATTATACCAGCACTTGAATTCTCCTTCAATTTTATCATTAACACAGTGATAAAACTCACGTAATATTCCGTGGCTATACCAGCTTTTGAACTCACCATGACGTTGGCCATGGTTAAAACATTCTTGACATGCAAGTTTTGAACTCCTCTTACCAAAAACGTTATATGTTTTTCTTTGCAGCCACGTGCCTTGTTTCTTTAGCTCATCGTCAAACCTTGTTGTGGTAGCAGTCTGTTTTGAAAGTATTGGCCAAATAACATACACTTCAGAGTCTAAATCGATAATATCAAGTTGTAGCTCCAACGGAAGGTGTAGTAGAAGGCACCGATCAGCTAGCGGACTATTCATTTATTATATAAGTAACGAGGATCACTATAACTCTTTAATGATAGGTGGTTAAAAAGTGTACACGTGATAAACGTAAATAATCGAAAAGTTGAGAACAAGGTAAACATAGAAAAACATTGACCAATTTCTCATACTTACCGGAGTAGATACTTATGGCAGGATATATAACGTCTTCTTCACCTAACATTTAGAGAAAACAATGTATTATTTTTCTTACAAAAGGTTTATTCTTACATAAAGTGTTGTGACACTTGTCATCAACAAAGTTTTCTTTTTGATTTTCTATCTGTATCTTTTGCGTTTTCTTGTTGGTGAACGCGATTTCCTGGTGTTCCTCGTCTGTTTAGAAGGGATATAAGATGCTGTTCTAGCTCGTTTACCGGAGGTTCTTTGTCTCGATAAAGATCCAGGTGATTCAGGTGAATAAATTGGACGAGCATACCTTGGACTTGGAGAATAACGTGGTGAGGTTGGAGCATATGAAGGTGATGAAGGTGAATACTCCAGACTTGGAAGAGAATACCTTGTACTTGGAGAATACGCAGGAGATCTTGAAGAAGGAGAATACTTAGGTGATGAAGGAGAATACCTTGGAGATGGGTGAGAATACCTGGACGAGTAGAAAGGCGATATTGGAGAGTGTGGAGGCGATTCAGGAGAATACCTTGTACTTGGAGAATACTTAGGTGAGGATGGAGCATACAAAGGTGATTCAGGTGAATACTTTGGACTTGGACGAGAATATCTTGGACTTGGAGAATAACGAGGTGAGGGTGGAGCATATGAAGGTGCTTCAGGTGAATACTTTGGTGATGGAGGAGAATACCTTGTACTTGTGCCTGGAAGAGAATAACAAGAATACAAAGATGATCTCGACTCTGTGGTGTGTTGATAGTTTCCTTGCATACCATTCTGTTGTGATGAAGGTTTTTGTTTTTTAGTAGGATTAGATGGTTGTTTTTTTGAAGGTGGCAAAGATTTGTTTTTTTTAGCCAATATTCGTTGAGTTTTTTTGAATGGATTGTGTGGTTGTTGACTCAAATGATCATTCTTGGTAGATACGTTTTTTGCCATTTGTGTATTGTAGGCTCTTTCTTCTTGTACTTGTTGAGTGTTTGCAAGTACTTCGGTGTGAGTGCTTTGTTGTTTTGATGTTGGGTTTTTTGGCTTATTGACAGTTGTTTTGGGCGCTTTTGCTATCTCTGAAAGCTTTGGCTTGGTGATTTTATCTGAAGGGGTCTCTTCTGTGGACAAAAGAGTCTTATTTTTTGTACGCTGTGGTCTACTTGTAATTATTGTTTGATTATTATCAGACCTGAAACGAACAATCTGTTCAAATTTGGGGCTTTCTACTTTTTGGATTTTTTGCTTTTTCTTTTTTTCTTCCGTTTCTGTATCACGTGATCTTTTTTTACTTGTCTCAACTTTTTTGGTAGTAGTATTCTTACTATTCTTAGTACTGTTTGGAGGAGTGGAAGATTTTTTTGAAGACAAGAGAGATGAAGCATTGAATCGAACACTAAACGAGAAAAAAATTAGAAGAGAAAAAAAAAAAAGAAGAAAAAAAAGGGTACGTTTGCTCCATTACTACGACTTCTTCTTGTTGTTGTTCTTGTTCTTTTCGTTGTTCTTTATCCTGTTCGTGTTTTTGCACTTCACCTTTAGCACTTTCTTCAACTTCAACCAACTTATCCTCCTCCTTGTCAATAACTGTTACAGACGTACCTTGAATCTCTTCATTGTCATGTACACTTAATTCATCGTCAAAAATTTCACCTTCCTCAACATCATCAATACTACGTTCAATGTCTTTAGCAGCTTCAAATCTTTTAATGTGTTGAGCAGTAAAGAAATGTTTCAATTTTGCTTTCTTAGGATCAGGTTCCATTGAAGAAGATGCATCACATAGTGTACATAAGAACCACATACGACTACGTTTAGCAAATCCAAAATGAACAAAACCATTTTCATAAGAAAAAACAATATCATCATGGATTTCTTTGTCCAAAAGCTTTAGATACGTTTTAATACGTAGATCAGTCTCCAATACTTGTGTAGAAGGATAACATTCGCTTTTGTTGATTGTATCAATATGCTTACAACCATTAGAGCTTTGGCAATGTTGATACCACATACTTTCACGAATAGGAAAGTTACAACAAATCTTATCAATGTAAAAATTGTTTTTGGTACAATTGATACGCTCAACCCATCCAAGAGCTATAAGCCGTTCAGTCATAATACTAAGCAACTCTTGTTCCTCATCAGGAAAAGAATCAAGTTGTTCTTGACCATTATCTACGACCACATCTGATTCCAACGCCAAATCCGTTTTGTTTGCATTTGGTTGTTTATCCAAAGGTGTTGTAGTTGGAGCTAGATTTTCTGGCTCTGGTGCGTTACTAGCACTTGCTACATCATCTGCAATGCCATTTTTATTTACATTAGTATTGCTAGATTCATCATCACTCAAAGTGAGATCCACGAAAATCTCTAAAAACAAACAAACAAAAAGTCAGAATTTTTTGAGAACAGTAAAAAAAAATCAGAATTAAAACGGTGTGCCTTTCTTCTTTCTAGTATTATTATCATCATCTATATAAGTAGCTTCACGTCTGTCTTTTTTTATGAAAGAGTAACTCGCATCAGGTTGTAGTAAGGCCTCCCTGAACTCATTGGACCGTTCTAAAATTTCTAGAAAATAACGATCCATTACTATGTCCTTGAAGTATAGTCGCTTGCTACAAATCGGACAGTTCCATTTATTTGATTTTCGACATATTGAAAGCCAAGTAGAGACATCAAAACACTAATGAAAGGTGTAACAAACGAATAAACAATGAAAGGAAAGTCACGGTCTTTTTCTGTTTGAAAAATGTTTCTACACAGTAACGTACTCTTATATGGGTACAAAATCTTCCACGGCACGGCTTAACCACCTTTGTTAGGCTAATGGGATCTATTAATGGTACTTTTCTCTCCACTTCAATGACACCAAGAGCACTAAACGAATCGCTAACTAAACAAATAATTATGCTAAATTCCTGCTTAGTAAATCCTGACGTGCCTTTCTGCTTAGCTTGTGGGATGTCTAGTTGTCTCACTTGGCTAATAAGATCTGAAGATGATAAATCTTTTAAGCGCTGAATAATAACAAACCAACCCTTTTGAGTAGATCCATAAGTCACGTGCAGCAAAAAAGAATTAAAAAAAAAGACCAACAAACATACCGCTCTTGATGCTTGTCGACACTTAACTGTTATTTTATTGTATCCAGCAACACACTCATCTGATAAGTGCCAGGTATCCTTTCAGCAGGTAAGTATCAATAAATCTTCGAACAACACCAAAGACTTACTTTATCAGAATGAACTGTTCTGCCATTTATCATTATTTTTGATAAACCTCTTGGTTTCGAGCTGTATTTAACGTTTTTCTCGTTAACATAGCATCGTAATACTACAGGACCCTTATCTTTTCTATGCATGAATCCACATGTATAATTAGCTTTCTCATTTACTTTGAAACAACCAAGAGGTTCTCCGTTTTCTGGTTCATAAAAAGGATCATGTTCTTCTCCAAAAGCCATCAAAACTCTGACATATCTCGGAATGTCGGCAACGTTTATGTGTTTTGCCTTTATAATCTTGCTCTCAGAACTAGAGGGAAGGTGATATACAGGTCTATACCCAGACGCTTCACTGCAAGCACTGTTAATCTACAAAATAAGTCGAAACGTTCTCTCGTACCTAACACTGGCAAAAGCGCGGAATATTGAGCGTAGAAATTGTTCTTGAGTGTAAGTTGGTTTATCTTTCGCGCAATAATCTTGCATTGCTGCTAGCATGTAATTCTCAATAGCTGATATGGTGCGAGAGCGATTTAAACGACTATACGACGGTAGTTCAAACCTACTGCAGAATTCGTTAGTAATGACGTCCTATGCTCGCTTTTTGGCGTTTTAAATTAGTTTAACGTACTCCAAAACACTACGAAGCTCTTTCAAGCGAAATACTTTGAGAAGGAGATACTAACAACATTAGACGCTACTCAAGGGCTCCCAAGACGTCACTAGCGCCATATTAATTACCTCAACTTCCGCATAATTATACCGCTCCTTCACATCTTGAAGCCGTCGGGCTTGTCGCCGTTGCTCGGTCATCAGCGCATAATATTACTTGTACTATTATCTACAATTATGATAACAAGTTAAGCCATCAGTTTTCTCCGTTTGCTACGCATGTTTGCTTCAGCTGCATTGACGACATTGAACCTGTGTAAAGAGCTCGGAAAGACATTATCAGTTCTATCACGTGAGCTCTTTCAAAAATCGTTTCATGTTGACCTGCGTGATCAATAAGAAACATTATATTTTATCACGAATAGTAGCGTTTTTTCGACAAGTTTTTGGTGCCAAGTATGTTTGACGGCTGCAGTTCAACGAATATTATTTTTGGAAAAGGGTGTAATTCACAACGGAGTAGAATCAAAAGCATCATATGGACGTCTATGTGACTACAGCTGCAGTGGGCGTTATCACCGTAGGTTGTGTAGTTGTATACTACTTTTCGCGTAGTAAAAATCCGTACAGAGGCTTAGGTGGTACGTGAACGCCACTTTAAACTCAAGAAAAGCCTATAACATCACTAGCTGTTAGAAAGAATAAGTTGCTTTCAAAATTCGCTGGCGAGGGCAGTCCTACGCAGCTTAGGCTGTTATTGAGCGTTCCGAAAGGTATTAACGTGAACAGACGGTATTTCAGAGGTAATTTTAACTTGCGATATGTACAATCAGTTTATAACGCGTGAAAAGGCCCAGCCCTATGCTCTGCGACTAGATTCGGGCATTTCGAATGTGTCAAAATTCTGGTAGATTTTGGAGCAGGTAAGTTGTTACTCCAACGAGCTTAGCGACCTCAAAGAGCTGTTTAATGCATTATCTTGATATCTAACGGCTCATTTCGTAGATATTGACATGCCGGACATGAGAGGTGATACACCTCTCATATGTGCTGCCAGAGGAGGACGTGCAGATATTGCAGCTTATATCATTAAAAAAACAGGCCCACAGAAGGTGCACGAGAAAGGTGAGTTATAATTTTGGTAAACCCATTTAAAAGTGACTTCTCGGTAGGCTGGAAAGGGTACTGATTTACCATAAGGACTAGTAATAGTGTGTTAATTTTAAAAAGGTTAACGGCTCTTCATTGGGGTGCTCTAAATGGTAGAGATGAAGTGTGCACGTGTAAGTTGCTACAACAATATTTTTGTATTTTGTTAACGTTTGGTGCTTTAGTACTGTTGAAGCATGGCGCTCATGTTAATAGCCTGACCAATGCTCTGGAGACACCATTACATTTTGCATCAGGTAGTGGTCACGTTCACGTCATAGAAATATTATTAAAACAACCTGGTGTCCTACTTAATGAACAAGATAAAAATGGTATTTTTTAGGTTTTGGTTCTCTTCTCTGCTTACGCTGTACAAGGTTTAACGCCTCTCCATTGGTCAGCTCGGCGATATGGAAATCTTGGTCTTTCACTTATTGATGCTGGAGCTGATGTTTCTATACAATCAAATGAAGGTCTAACAGCTTTTCAAGTTGCTTGTACGCTTAATGTTATTTTTGGATGTATTCTTACCTTTGTTAGGCTTGCGTGGAAACACAGAACATGTCACCGCAGTAAAAGATAAAGAAAAGGCAGACTACATAAAAACTATAGTCTCTATGATACCAGCACGTGATATTCCAAGTATTTATTGCTAATGAGATGCTTTGTTTTAGGGAAACGAAACGCATGAAATAGAACATTTGAGAAGAGTCTTAGAGCATCTTTGCACAAATGACAATGAAGACTGCAACAAAACTTTGAAACTCCTCGCGTCAAATATAGCTACTCTTGGTTGCACACTCTTAAAAACGGTACGTGCCAGTTATCACTCTAGTTACCACGTGGTGCTAAGTTTGTATTTTATAGAAAGAAGGAGATGAGTCAAGTGCATTTAAACGATTAGTTCATACTTTCGTAAATGTAATACTTACTGTTAGAAGCAAAACAGGTGTTGATATTTTTTACTAGTTTTAGGTTTCTAATATCTTATGTAGAAACTGCACCTTGTATTGAAAAGTCTATGACTATTATTTCAGACCTATGGGATGCGTTGGAGACTAAACTTGAGACAACCGAAAAAGCATTATCTGAAGAACCGAGTATGTAACAGAGTCTTTATGTTGGTCTTGTAACTTTCTTTTCAGATGATGAAGCAAAATCTGTGATGCTAGATACCGCGTTCATACATGCGAGGTATATTATAGAGGCTTATTCAAGTATAACGAAGGTATCAAGTGGAGAAGATAAACGAAGGTATTCTTATTTTTTTTACCACGTGTTTTATACTCACATTGGTTAGGTTCTTGAACTTTGTTAAAGATAGAGCATCTTTATTTCAAGCATTAATAAGTGACGATGTTCTATTATTAACAGGTCCTTTTGAGTTCGTTCTACAAGTAAGTGGAACTGTTAGTTTATTTTGATTGTTTCTGGTTTTTACTAATTGTTATTTTTTCTTGTTAAGACATTAGATGGTGGAGTCCTACCAGACTCGATTGTAAAGCTTTTAGATTTATTAACATTTGACCAAAAGCGATCTTGGCTGTTACGCAAAGTACACGAAGATGCATCTGAGGTAACACTTACTAAGACAGTAATGTTTAGTAATTTACTAAAAAAAATTTAAGGGCAAGTACGAAGGAGTTAATATTCTTGTAAATCGATCTGGCGGCATTCTACAAAACAGTTGTGGTTCAATAATGTCAAATGATGCTCGAAACTTAAAGGGTAAACTATGGGTTAAGTTTGAAGGAGAAGAAGGAGTAGGTATGGAAAACCGGAGTTACAATATGAACAAACTGATTTCTTTACAGGCAGAGGAGTGCTTCGTGAATGGTTCTCTTTACTTAGTCAAGAGATGTTCGATCCAAACAATGCTTTATTCAAGCTCTGTCAAGATGGTGTAACGTTTCAGTTTAACCCTCAGTCTCACGTGAATGCAGACCACCTTTCATACTTTCGGTACAAGGAAACTGTTTACAATTCTGTATGTCTGACCTTGTTTTTAGGTTTATAGGCCGAGTCATTGGCATGGCTATCTACCACGGAGAGTATTTATCAGTTCACTTTACACGAAGCGTTTATAAGCATATGCTTGGAAGAAGAGTCCTGTTGGAAGACTTAGAAGTAGTTGACACAACTTATTATACAAATCTATCGTACGTTATTACTGGTTTAGTTTGTTGTGGTTTGTTTTTTGTTCTTGCTATTTATCACGTGACATTTTGTTGTTCAATATTCTTATGATTCTTTTAGAGGGATGAGAAAATATAATATTGATGATGCTGATTTGGGTCTGACATTTAGTATACAAGATAATACCTTTGACAAACCTACAAGTGTTCCTCTCAAGAAAAATGGAGAAGAAATTGATGTTACTGAAAAAAATAAGGCACGTGTTCTTTAAACTTTGTGACTAGTCTATGTGGTTATATGCTAATATTATGTCTTTATTAGGAAGAGTATATGCAGCTTGTTACAGAATACTTGCTTTTTAAAGGAGTTGAAAAACAACTCGAAGCCTTTTTGAGTGGTTTTTATGATGTTATTCCAATGTACTATGTAAGGCTCTTTAATGAATACGAGTTAGAACTTTTGATATCAGGTACGAAACATATTAAACTATTTTATTCGATAGCCATCTGCGTATACTAATAGCTTATAAAGGGCTGCCTAGCATTGATATCGAAGATTGGAAAAAAAATTCAAAATATGTTGATTGCAAAGAAGATTCAGAAGTTGTACAGGTAAGTGTGATTTTCTGGTTCTGTATGATTAATCATAGCTCTTATTTTTTATTATAGTGGTTTTGGAAATATGTGCATTCTTCAAATAAACGAGAGCAAGGTAACTAAGAAATCGTAATTTAATCTTTTATTTCTGAAACTTTTTTTAGCTTCGTTGCTTCAATTCGTGACTGGAAGTGCGTGTGTACCTCTAGGAGGATTTAAATGCTTGAGCGGTCCCTCTGGGACTTCTAAGTTTACTATCAAATGTACAGGAAGTCCTGAATCCCTTCCATCCGCTTCAACATGGTACACAAAAAAATTAAAAGTTCCAAAAAAGCTGATAGTTTTCTTTAGTTTTAACCTCGTTCGTATACCTAATTACACAGACGAAAAGACATTAGTTGAAAAGTTTAATATGGCCATTGGTTTAGGTAAATCATTTGCTTTTAACTAAAACGAGCACGTGACGGCAATGTAAAAAAATAAAAAGTTGTAGCAGTAGTTTCGAGTACTGAAATGACAAGTCATTACCTTTGATCACGAAGTATGTATGCCATTTCACCTAGTGTTCATGGTAAAGTTGTTTCAGGCTCTTTACTGCAAAACAGAGTGTACAAGCAACTCAGGAGCGTTAAGCAAAACTGGTACTGCTCAATTTTTACAAATTCATCCGCATGTTAGGAGCTCACGTAGATCAAGTGATGCGGTACGGTAATTGTCTGGAAGTCACTTATATACACAAACAGCGTGTGTTGAATTGGTCCTTGCTCTGAGCACGGCGGTTGACCAGCTGAAGCAACAATACCTTCTGTAGCGTCTCTTATTAACGAAGGGTCTACTACCACGACTTTGCTCACCTACCATTTTTTTCGCACACTATTAAGCACTTGATGCATTAATGTCACTCATACCCATGCTACTCTACTTTATCCAAGTAAGGAGGAAGAATATGTTGGTTGTCGGAGCGTACCTTACAACTTGTTTTGTATGAACAGAACTGAACTCGAAATACTCAAGTGGGCAGTAACTCAGGCATATGATTTTACAAACTATGGCTCGAAAAGTTAGTGGAGAAACTTTACGTATTTTTGACAAAGGCTGCTTTCTCAAATCTTGATTTATACACCTATTTACGCTTTCAAGTAGCTCCTACTTTGCATTGAAGGATAGATAATGTTGGTTTAAGATTTACGCCACGTGCACGTTTTGTTAGGCGTATTCAATGTTTGTTACAAATACTGACAGTTGCTAGGTATGTTTGTTCTTGGTAATTTAGTTTGATTGCCCTCATCTGTGTAATCAAATTCACTACACATCAACACTCTATAAAACAAGCAAGGTCTTGCGCTACGAGCAAAGAAATTGTACAAGTGCAAATGTTGGTGGTCAGTTTCTTTTGATTATGCTGTATGCCACCTACAACTCTTTAGTTAATCACGTGTAGATGCAACGCCGTTGGTTTTGAGTTAGTATCTCCGCCGCGTTTATTTATATTTACCCGACGCGAACAGAGGGGATGTTATCGGCGCTTATTGCCAATAATCGCTTTCGCCTAATTTCCGACAAGTTTCCGGCAAAAAGATAGCCCCAATAGTGCCCCCATTGTGTCCGTACCTCATCCGAAAATAAATGTCACTGAAAGGCATTCAAAGCCCACCACACTTCCCAAAATATCTATTGGCAATACGATAATGTAATTGCTCTCGAGATGGTTTACGAATCCAAACTCAATCAGATATTCTGTAGTTTACCAAAAATTAAACGAAGCCATTTTTATAAACTGCACGTAGATTCACGTGAAACGTGTGAATCGGCACGTGATTTTTATTGCTCTAGAACGATACTAGATGAGTGTTAAAGCCATTACCGAGCGAATCTGGTTTTTGGTTTAAGAGAAAAAAAGTAAAACACGTTTTTCACTATTTTCTTCGTCCGCTTGTTTTGAACAACGCTCATACCTTTGGGACTACTCTACCGCGAAACAAAAATACCCAAAAAAACCAAAAGGTACACAGCGAGCGCCTAAAAAAGGTTTTTTGACGACTCCCTTGTGACGTCATCTGAAGCAGTGAGCAAGGTTCATTTCTAGTTGGGTATATTTAAACCAAAGTGTCCACTATGGTTTCGGGTATTGGCTCGTTGCAGCTAGCGGAAAGTATCTCCTTCCGGAAAAGTAATAGAAACGCGTGCAGAACATGCTTTCTTCGCGTAGTTATGGGCAAAAACGCAAAAGTTCGCAGTGTGAATCCGGCCGCAAAAAAATTGCCGACATTTGCGGGCGGTGCATCCAAATTATAGAAAACGGTGTATTTTTGCGTACAGAGTGCGTCGTTTGGTTCTTAAAAAAACACGTGATGTTGTGGTGTTTTTTCGTTTTCTTTGTTGTCACGTCACGTGTTTATTATTACGTGTTTGGTTTCTATGGTTTTACCTTGTTGTGGTCGGAGTTATGTTGCTAAAAACGCTGGAAGCTCAGCCAAGAACTTGTCGCAGGAAAAATATTAAGCAGTTAAATAAATGATAGCGACATTAGTGAAGTTCTTCTGCTTTTAAAGCTTAAGAAGCGAGAGTTTGCCCAAAAGAGAATGTATACAAAGAACGTGTTGTAGAGATCACATGTCACATTTTTTTCAACACAAGTCTGCCTGCACGTGATTTTGAATTCTTCAAACGTTAACAAATATAAAACACCACAAGCAAGAACAAACTTCAGTCGTAGTTGTCTTAAAAATGATGTTATCACCAGAATACACTAAGAGTCATCATATCAAACTTCCTGCCTGTGATAGCATCAAACCCCAGTTTGTAGTCCCTGACTTCAGACGTAATCAAATGAACTTACACGTACGTGTTTACAGTAAACAATTATTGTTCTCAAACATTTTCTCACTGACCTTAGCAACCACAACGTTCTCCGTTATACACTCATGCACGTGTTAAAAGGCAGTTTCAACACACTCCAGCTTATCCCACGAAACCGCTCCGTTATCACCACCCAGCACCTGTTCAAATTCAGGTGAAAACGTGTGCAGGCACGTTTTTTTTTAGTTGAACTTATTTTTAGCGAAATTTATTTGAACGTATTTTAACCAATAAATAGAAAGTCCACCTGTTCTTTTGCCTAGACGTGTACTTGATAGTGAACCAAAGACTTACAGACCCAAACTAACACTTCCACCAATACGAGGCACGTCATCAAAGCGAAAAAAAACCCAAAGAATAAAAGATCTTTTTACCTTTTTTGCAAGAATTAACATTCACTTTAGCACCTTCGTTCAAGAGGAAGCATGTCAACACTGTGAAGAAAGAGAGACATAGAATAATAGAAAAGAACAGAAGAAATGACATAAACAAGTTGATTGAGCAACTCAGAGATGCTATTGCAATGAGAGGCCCTGGTACGTATACAACAAAAAAACAAAGAACAATCTGCGCCCTTTTTTTTTCAAATCACGCAATACCTCGTTATGCACCGTGAAAAATCGTAAGAAATTCTGTAACCTTTTCGTGTATTTTTGGTATGTATCATCACATAGCACGTGCTCAACAAAAATATTCACGTTTTTTACTTGAGATTATGTGTTCGTTGTATCTAATCTTTTTTTTCTTGTTAGGTCGTGTAACAAAAGTAGAAGTACTTCAAAAAGCTGTTGAATACGTCGAAAATATAAACTCTTTTGCAAGACTTGTTCAAACAAAATACACAAAACCACAGACGCTATCTATTGCAGAGACATCGTTAACAAAGAGGATATACCGTGCCATAGAAACAGAAGAGGATTAAACAATAATCCAGACGGAAACCGGGGAAATCCATCAAATCCTCGTCAACAACAAAAAAAGAAAAAGTCGCTTAATTTTTTTCCGCGGTTTTGATCACAAATCTCACGTGAGGCTCACGCTTACTTGCTATAATTATACGTACGGGTATTTTGCAATGTATGCGTTGTATATACGAGTCGTTACGAATTTTTCAATGTAAATAAATGCTGTAAATAATACATCTTTCATTTATTGCTTATTTCGAGCTCTCCTTAACTCCTACGTTAACATCGTTTATACATATCGTCCACACTTATTTCCTTCGCTTTTTACGAGCAAGTTGGGCTTTCGTTTTACCTTTCTCTCTTCTTATTGCTGCCACTGTGAATAAAACAGCAGCCATTACCCAACAAAATCCAGCTAACTAGCGCGTAAGTATATGAAGGACATTTCAAAGGCGTTAAAATTGAGAAGCTGAGGAAAAAATATATTATTTGTTCCGCCTTGTACAAGCTTTATACTTGTATAATTGGGTTTATATGGCGTACCCAGTAGAGAAGGCGGTAGTCTAAAACAATAAGCGGACAACGCAAGAGTTAAAACCGCGTTAACAATCCAACTCTGCACAATCCAGCGAATGCTGCCCAAGAATTCAAAACCCTGACCATTCCAGAAAAACGGGATCATTAGTACAGCAATCGCTCTGTATATTGCGTTAGGTATTTAATATAGTATTTTGCACTATTCTGTTGCATGTTTGAAGCACGTACAGATTATATATAGCCAAAGGAAGACCACCATCGTCTCGATACCAAATCAATGGTACAGACGAGGTTGCAGAGCCTGTATTACGTTTTGTTACAAACAACCAAATTAGACTGATAGTGGGGTACGTACAGTAACATGCTGCACATACAGACGTTTGCGCCCAGCGATGGAATTCAGCTCTCTTTGACATGGTTTAGGCAGTTTTTTACGACTTTTGACAAAACTTAAACTAAAGAAACGTTAAGTTTTTTTTGGAACATTTTTTCAACTGACGCTGATGAACGACGCTCAACAAATCAGTGATGAAGATCAACGTATTAAAGATGACCTAGACAAACTAGAGCATAATGCAAAAAGGCTTGAAACGCGCGTTAAGAATTTGCGCAAGCATTTTACTCCAGATACATGGTAAAACGCGTCGCGGTGTTGTTTGAATGACGTTTTGTAGGCCAGATTTTGTGAAGAGTTATTCTCTAATTGCTTCACAGTTCGCGGCTTTAAATGGTCAAATAGAGCAGTACTACGATCCCATGTGCCTTGCAGCAGAAAATTCAGGTACAGTGACTGATTATTATGCTAATAACCTTAAACAATACTAGATATACAACCACAAGACTACGCTGTATATCCACAGACCCTACAGCTCCAATTGCCGGAAGGTGTCATGTCTCAGCAATATTGTACGTCAAAACCGTTGCATACGCGTATAAACCAACCATGAAAAATGCTCCGTACGCTTATTAACCGAAAATAGTTGAAAACCTTCTAAGAACAATGCCTTACAACGATATGATCACTAGTGACATAGATGATGTTAAAAAATATAACGAGGAGTTCGGTTCAGAACAACTTGATGTTGACAACTTCATTGTACGCAAAGAAAACGAAATGAAACAACTTTTTTTTTTTTTGACATCTTGGCGACTAAGTCTCACTGTAGGAACTTCTTGATGAAGGATATAATAAAAATCTATTGGATAATATCTTAGCATCCTTTGATAAAAAACTCGAAGAAAAATCAGCAACTACAGGAGAGCTTGTCAACAGCACAAAAATTAACGCTGGTTCGTGATGTTTATTTTATTTCTCTTTTTTTTTTGTCCAAATTTCGAAGTCCAAAACGACCTCAAATTCGTCTGTATGGTTTCTTTTCGCGTAAGACATATATATTAAGCTATGAGAGATATTTTCAATTTATTTTAACACCTCACATGAACGTTTTTTTTTTCAGAAACAGAAAGTGTTCTTTGACAACTAATTATTTTTTGTGCTCTTGTAGGCGTTGTTCAGTTTCCTAAAGTTACATTCAATAGTAATCAAAAGGCAGCACAAGATGTATCTAATAATACCACAAACATTGCTTCTGTTAATACATCAAACAATACAAGTACAGCTTCGTTCATATCAAGAGGTCGTGTTAGTGTAACTGCTGATAATATTGATGGACTTTTGGATGGTATGTTTTTTCGCGTTCAGTTTCTTTCGCTAATCGGTATACCTAACAGGTGGACCAGTATCTGGTAGTGATGTACAGATTATTTCTTCAAGAAGAAATATTCAGGTATGTTCGCAGCCATTGTTTTTTTGTTTGTTCAGAAAATATTAAGAAACGAACATTTGCTAATGTTGTCTTCTAGCATACAGGACAGACTATGGTAAATAACGGAGTTCGCTCTGTTGGTACTAATATTATTGCGAGCGTACCTCCAAGGATGCCTCAAGGTATATAACACTCAAGAAACTTCGTACTTTGTTGTATCATTTGTTACCGTTTTTTTATTTGTGTTTCCAAGCAAGCGTTTCTTATTTTGCTTGGAATGAATTTGCTCATAATTTATTCTTATGTAGGTTCTCAATATAACATATCAAGCAACACCGGTCAAAATATGACCTTCAACGCTAATAATAGAAGATTTTGAATGCGGTAGCCTTTTAACTTTAACAAAAAAGAAAAAACAACCTTGCTCACTTACGTCATTGGTTTGTAGCAGTCTCAAGGCAAACCTTGTTTATGATGTACATATGTCGTGTGGAATAGTAAATCACTAATGTATTTAAGTAACACGTGCTTGTGATTCGCGTGGAAAGTGATATTCCAAGGGAGGTTTTTGTACAATAAAATAAAACAAGAATTCTCACTTAACCTTGTGCAAAACAATCGCTCTTTCGACATTGTAATAATATCATTCAATGACATGTGCGTTCAACCTAATTATTTACTTATACAGCTTTGCTGGTGTGCGTACATATTCCTATCCTCAATGTTAAGCTAGACGATAAAGATGTCAATGTCTGGGCAAGTGTAACTTAACTCTTTTATTTTTTTTTAATTTATTGTACAAGCGTTTATGCTACTCCAATCAATAGTCTGTGAGCTTACCAGACTTGATGTGTTTTACAGTATTCTTTTGCACCTCCTTTCCTGTTTTGAGATGATAATCGAGAGCAATCATAAAGTCTTTTCCAAGAGATTCAAACAAGTTCTTAATAATCATCCTATCCATAACTTTACCTACAACACCATACTTTGGCTTATACTCGCATGACATTACTACCTGAGATGAATTCTCTCCAGTACTGAAAACAAACGTCAGAAGAGCATGTGACAAAGCGTAAAAAGTCTGTTTTTTGCTTACGATGTAACGCTCATTTTTGCTATCATTTTACGTATTGGTGCTGTTCCTTCAACAAGTTCAATAGTATAGTATTGTTCCTCGTCGCTCCATTCAATAACTCTTTCGATTATCTTACCACCATCGTAAAACTCACAAGAGCGAGTTGCACCGATACCTATTAGTAACATCATGTTAGACAAGAGAGGCTTTTTTTTTGTCAAAAAAAAGTAATTCTCACCTTCTGTACTATCGCCAACTGCAAGAGATTTGCCGACGTTTGGATGGAATGCTTGAATATTAGGGTAATCTGATATGACTTTCCATATTACGTCAGCTGACTTGTTAAACTCCCTTGTTCTATAAATAAAATTAATACATACAACAACAATATGGAGTAAAGACTTCCAGATGAATACGCTAGAGGAAGCCTAGTACAAATAAAAAATAAAAAAAACAAACAAAATAGAGCTCCTCTCTTTGTGGACTTACGAGGTGATTTTACCCATGATATTAGTATAATATTGTTTGTATTTAGTTTAATAAGGTTACTAGTAGTTGAGGAGCCGTTGCTATTGACTTCTGTGTAGTGTAATTATGAATTTTAACTTTCTCCTTTTTTTTTGTGATTTTCGAGTTATTCCGCGGAATACAACAGAAACTTTTATCCGGATCGTTATTTCACTTCGGACCTGGTTTAAACTACTTCACTATTATAAGCGCTTTAAATAAAGCGTCTTTGACTTTATTTGATGGGTGTACAAAAGAAGAATTTGCATTTTTTTGCAAATTTGACGTCATTTCACGTTGAAGCTTCAAAAGGCGATTTTAGACATTCTAAGAACTAAGAAATCCTTTTTGCAGTAATTGTTGACAAGAGGTGGTCAAAATGCTAACACCAGTGGCAGAAAATTCGCCTTTTTTTAAAGTTGTACATGCAAGTTAGTCAGCACCCGCAAGTGATTTGTAGTTGTTTGTTTGCTTTGTTAGATAGTTGTCGGGTATGTCCAATGTCATGGGAACATTAAAAACCCAACCTATTACAATGGTATTGCTGTTGATGTTGTCGCTGTAGTGATACGAGGTGGTCTTGCTTACAGCTATGCCAAACAGGTTTCGCGAACACTACCTTACAGGCTTGTGTCTAACAAAAAGGAAATACTACCAATAAGGCATACCACTGCAAAAGAGATCCAATCAGGTTAGTTCCAACGTTATGCGTACAGTTAAAAAGTGCATGAGAATGTGAGCTTTACTAGCGGTAAGGTTACATTGAACGAGGGGTTAGAATACAATGAGCTAATAAGCTCTTGATTTTTCTGTTTGGTTTCTTGTACTTCGCTACTACCAAGTGCAGATAGGTAAATGAGCAGTTCTCATCTCTTATTCACTCGTCGCTGTGATTTAAAGTTGTAAAAAGGGAGAGAAATAACAACGATCACCACCAAAACAATAAGAACAATCACAATCGCAACAGCAATCAATCCATATTTTAATCCATTGTTATCACCCTCATCTTCACCACCACAAGGTTTCGAAGTATAGATAACGTATATCTTACGTAGCTCTAAGGTGCTTTAGCTATGTGGTGTGATGAGCGTGATGTACCAGTTTTATCAAGTGATGATTCAATACATTGATTTTGTTCAAACTCAACACTCAATCCTGTCACATGACTGTGATGAGATATCTGTATTCGAGAGTAACCACCGTTTTGTTTCAATGGTGATGTACTTTCAGGAGGTTTTATATTGATGGATGCGTTTGGAAAATCAGCACAACCCAAAACAGTGATGTTTGTAAAGTAGTCAAGCAACAATGCATTCCCATTCTCCCAATTTAGATCGCCTTTGACAAAAACTTTTCATACAAATATGACTTTTTGCAGTTACATATGACTCACTTTTAATTGTAGCGGATATGTTACCAATAGAATGACGTCCCTATCAACTGTATAATCGCCATGAACCGTACAACTGGTATTATCACTTATAATCGCAGAAGGGTTTATTAAATCAAACGCTTCTTTCACTACTCCTGTCCGTTTTCTACAACAACAATTCGTCCTTGTTCATCAAATGTAGTTAGTATAACTGTATCTCTTGAGCTATTGGTACCAAGTTGGCGTATGACTGTCTTTAAGCATAATTAAGCAAACTGGTGACTTTTCAACAAATGTCTTTTTACAACAAAAAAGAATTTGTGTTTGCCATTTTTTTTCAACTAAGTACGAACTCTCGTAGCTGTCAAGTAAGAAATACTCACTTCGGTGATATGTTTGAAGAGCTAGACCAAAATTAGAAGGTATGCTAGGGATCGTAGTATTGTCAATTATTGTATCAAAATCCACTAAATGGTGTTCTGAGTGACGTTTTCGTTTTATTTTCTGCTTTTTTTAAGTGTGTATAACAGTAACTGTGACAATCCTTCTCATGTTTGGTTTGCTCTTCGCTTTGATTTGAAGTTATGAAAAGGGAAGATGACTTCTGGTTTCCACAGAGAAATAACAACGATCACCACCAAAACAATAAGAATAATCACAATCGCAACAGCAATCAATCCATATTTTAATCCATTGTTATCACCCTCATCTTCACTTCCACCACAAGGTTTCGAAGTATAGATAACGTATATCTTACGTAGCTCTATTAAAAGGATATGAGAACACAGCGTTTTTGTTAATACGGCACAGTGTGCACCTGTTTTGTCGAGTGATGATTCAACACATTGATTTTGTTCAAACTCAACATTCAATCCTGTCGAGTTGATATCACATGACTGTGATGAGATAATCTGTATTCGAGAGGGCCCATCGGTTTGTACAGAAGAGGCAATAGTTTCAGGAGGGTTGATAGTGATTGAAGCGTTTGTTAAATCAGCACAACCCAAAACAGTGATGTTTGTAAAGTAGTCAAGCAACAATACATTCCCATTCTTCCAATTTAGATTCCCTATTGAATAACAAACTCAAAATGTAGTTTCTTACAAGACTCACCTTCTATTATAACGGATATGTTACCGCCAAAACTAACGTCTCTATCAACTGTATAATCTCCGTTAATTATACATACACGATTGTTACACGTGATGACAGAAGGATTAATTTCAGGTAGGGGTGATAAATCTTCGTTCACTACCTCTACTGTTCTGTTTGCTATAACAACAATACGCCCTTCTTCATCAAACGTTGCTACCACAACTGTGTTGTTTATGATGGGAGAAAGTTGCGTGTAAGTACCTTAGATAATGGTGCTTAGCAACACAATTGTTTGAGATAAGTACCATTTGTATAAACTATGTATGCAATTTCGTAGCCGTCAAGTAAGAAATAGTCATTTCCAGGATAAGTATGAAGACCTTGGCCATATTGATTATATTCACTAGGCAGCGTAGTATTGCCAGTGATCGTATTAAACTCCACTTAAAAGCCTGTTAGAAAAGAGGTACAACTTGTTGATTGATGATTCTTACTGAAGTCAAAATAGAATAGAGTTTCGCCACCAGCAACTATCACGACATCTGGTCGAAGAAAAGCAACGCCCTAAGTACATTACAATTTAGGTCATAATTCAAAGCATAAAACTAGTACTTGTGGTGTAGCTTTATTGTAGTCCGCGCCAATATCGTATGTACCAACATGTGAACCTAACTAAAGTCAGATTTAATCTTTTTAATAAGAAGATGTACTATCAGAAATTTTATATTGAAAGACTCCCTTATTAAACACTGCCACAAGAATATATGTGTCACTCGGATCTATAACTATTTGCCTTTCTTGAAGCATTGAAGGCTTAAGAGTGAGGGATCGTTTGTATTCAAGAGAAGACGAATCAAACACAACCTTTAAAAAAAAGTTACTTTCATGTATAGTAGAGTTTGTAATTAGTTTCAATAATCGGTTTAACACCTCTATAACACCTGCTCTTATAGTGCACGAGTGTGAGAATTAAACCCCGAAATTCACGTGTAGCAATAAGTGCGGAAGAACAGTATCAATTTTTTTTTTGACTTTCTTACAATTTCTTCTGTATTTTGTCCTGCCGTTACGTATACATCAGATTTATTGTTATTTATAGTAAGACCTATAACTCTAAGAAGGAAACAGGATTGAGGAGATGTAAATAACTTACCTTGAGGGTGGGAACCTCCAAAAGAACTTTGAGTTATTCCATTACTCCATCCAGATTTTTCCTCAACAATTTTACCTAGCAAAGAAATTGACAATTGCGTGCTATGTGGAACCAACAGTAAAAAAAAAAAGTACCTTCTAAGTCGAATACAAGAAGTTTGTTTTCTACGGTCACCAAAATAAAATTCTGAGTAACTAATACGCTTTGTGTGTCTCCTTCTCCTGACACGTCGAAGCTAGTAGAAGCTACAAAAACAATAAATTAAAGTTCAAGGTACGGATGTTATCCTTGAAGGGAAGATACACTAATAAAGAGAGTGACGCTTTGAGCTTACATAATAAATGATCACAAAATAGAATAAAAAGGATATCTGCTTACAAAGAAAGCAGAAGAAGAGCACGTGCTGTGTAAGCAAGATGTAGACTTTGTAAGCAAAAAAAAGTTCCGCACGTGATATCTGAGCGTCAATAATAATAACTACGCATTGAATTAAACATAAAACTAGCAACATGCCAGGTAGTAGCGTTGTTGCCATGGATAGTCCCGTTTTTACAATTGATTTTCAAAAGAAAGCCCAAAAAGCCTGACTTAGCTGAAGTTTTCCAAAAACCAAAGATAGTTCGCTTTAAATTGCTTGTAGAAGTTGTTTATGATCAATCTTCCGCTAACAGCGCTCGCTGGGATTGTTTTAATCACATTATGGGTTGTAGCGGCATATTTACTTATTTACTTCAGTCATCCGCTTGATAGAACGTCTGCTTGGTTTCCTAAGATTGTTGTGGTAAGTTATACGCGAACCGACGTCTGAGAATAGAATGTCGGTTCAAAGTGCGTAACAATCAGTTTACTAATGCGTGTAATGCAGCTATGGTCTTTCGTATTGGCGGCAACGACAATATTACTTATTCCATTGGATATTGCGAGTACTCGCTCGAGGTAAGTCCAGAAATACTCTGAAACGCGTTGAAACGCGCCATAACCGCGTCTAAACCAAGTATTACACCTTTGTTTGATAACTCAAATTGTAGCTCTGGAATTCCTCTTACTTGGCTATGGTATACAGTTTACATTGCAATAATTGTAGTTGGAGTGCGTTAAATGATGAAATACGCGTTTTAAAGAAAATCAAGAAAATGTAGACGAAAATTAAATTGTATTTTTTTAGGTGGTTCTAATACCTTTTGCGCTATTCTATTACGAAGCTCAAGACCCAGACAGCGAGTAGGTGCTTTATTTGAATAAGAGAAAATGACATAATGTTGTACACGTGCTCAGAAGCCTAAGAACGTGATCGGAATCATATTTCTGACTTTTTTTTAGGAACGAGGGATCTCCTTTTTGTGAAGGCATCAAAGGACTCTTCATATTCTCAGTTATTTTCTCGGTAATCTGCGCCGCGGGATACTTCACTCTTGGTACAGCAGAAGTAGATATTCAAGAGCAAATTGGGTGCCTCAATAATGGGGTACAAATAATGACGTGAAAAAGTGTGATTTGATGGATCTTTTTAGTGCACAACAACAGTGACAGATACAACACAATCATTTCGTGTCTCGTTTCTGTTATTCCTCATCACGACGCTGAGCTTTTTCGGTTGGTTGTTTTTTCTATTGTTCGGTGGCATAGGGTTCTTTTCCTTGCCATTAGACTTTGTAAATGCCTACAGGTTTCGTCCAGAGCCAATAGGGAAAGCTGAGTGCGTTTCATGTTTATGAGATATTGAAATGATATCTAACTACTCTGTGAAGGTATAACAGGCGTCAGATTGCTCTTGGAGAAGAGGCAGAGAATCTACTAAATATTGGACAGAAATTAGAATCTAAAAGAGCGAAGAGGAGGGAGCTCAACGAGTTTCAACAAGTATTATCCATAGATATTATTTTTTGTTTTCTTCATGAGAGAATTGCTTATTGAAGTTTAAGTCGGTGTACTTGCTGGAGTTGCAGTATGAGCGGAATGAAATTGGATACAAACAACATGGTGGTAATATTCTTATTCACTTTATGTCTCTTGGTTTTGGAATATGCGGGTACGACTAACCAATTTATTTTCTGAAATTTTGAAAAAAAAAAGGGTAAAGTTTTTGGTACACATCTCTTTTTTGTGCGTTTCGGTTTTGACTGTTTGAAAATGGTAGGTACCTTCTAACGTTAGCTTGGCTTGTTCACGTTGGTATTAATAATATTGCTAACTACCACCCGTTCTTGAACACAATGTTCATTGCTATGGATGGAGTTTTTAGTTTCTTTGGAGTTGTCATATTTGGGGTGTTCTCTTTTTGGCTTATGGCATGCGTTGTAGCTGGTGTATTTAAGTTTGGTGTTCGCGTGCCGTTATTAGTAAAACTATATCCTATGGAGTACGATTTTTTTGCTTCAAACCGTATAAGCGCAATCACGTGATTTACACATGTTGCTAGCTGTGGAGTAAAGGCTAATATGATTTTTTTTTGTTTAGACCACACAAAACAATGATGTCCGCTTTTCTGTTCAATACGTTTGTCATCCTACTTGTCTCTGTTGCTGTGACACACTTCATTACAGTGTCTTTTGAAGATTACGCAAGTCTATCTGAAATTAATGGTACGCAGTGACTGTCGAGGCATTAAAAGCTTGGCGAACCAAAAAAACCTACTTCGGAACAGTACACAAACAATCTGACTGGGGTTCCCCAGCAGGTTCTCCTACGTGTGCTTGGTATTATCAGGCATGCGCCTAGTCCATTGTATCACTTTTAGCTGTGTAGAAATATTATGGAATGTCACTGTTTGATTTTTTTTGTTTAGCTCTGTTTGCAATGTCAGTTTCGAACCTTCGTGGATTAAAATACTTTTGGAAGTATTCTGTATATGCTCTATTCGCAGTTTCTGCAATAACATTTATTTATTTGTTATGGAAACCTAGAGACGAGTCTCCTATAAAGTCTCATATGTATTCTAAACTAAATACTAAGAAACTAGACAAGAAGAAGATTAAGAAACAAAAGAAGTAAACACCGAACCAAAAAAACAAAAACAAGAAAAAAATAACAATAAATCACGTGTTTGTACATAAACCGCTTGGGGTTTTTTTTTTCAACACAGCGGAAGGTGCAGCTCTTTATTTTTTGAGGGTGCCCGCGGTTTTAAAATAAAGTTTAAACAAATACACCACATTTTACATGCACCGGAGTTTAGGGGTTGAAACGTTGTGCAAGGTTCAGTAAATAACAATGTGATTATTCTTAAAAGATCGTTTCGCCAACATACGTAAAACAAGGCCCCACAAGTGGGTTGTATAACAAAATACGCCAATAAGGCAACAAAAAAGCAGTAACAACTACACAAAGCGCGTAACAATACACCTAAACTAAGAAAATGGGTGCGTGCCATGGAGGTAGAACAGCTAATCACGTGGCTATATCGAAAGCTATCTCTAAAGCTAAAAGAGAGCAAGCAAAGACTATAAGGATATTATTACTAGGTTAGTAGTATTTATACTGTATATATCAAGGGAAGATAAGAGATTATTGCCCGCGATAACGTGTTAAAACAGAATTTAGTATTTTAGGAAAAAAACAAAAAAAACAAGGTTACATGAGTTTATTTTAATGTTTCTTCTCTTTATTCTTATTTATAATGCTTATATACACTATATTATAGGTGCTGGGGATAGTGGTAAATCTACATTTCTTAAACAGATGAAATGCGCTCATGATAGACTATCTCTTGCTGATTATCAGACGTATAGGAGGATTATTAGGTACTCTTTTTTTGTTTAAAGCGATCAATTTTTCTTCAAGAAGAACTACCCAAAAAACGTTGATGCACCAAAAGTCCGGCCGTATTTTGTACTAATGTGATATGTAAGAGACAATTTAATTGCTGCAGCAAAGGGACTATATATTGGTGCAAGCCGAGAAGGTATTGATGTAACAAGTGAAACAATAGTACGTAAAATAACAAACGTTTTTAAACGCTTTATTTTTTGAAAACTCAGCGCAGTTCGGGGAGGTACCACCAATTGTCACGTGATTTCAAAAAAAAAAACGATCGTGGACAGTTGACTAATTTTATGACGTGGGTTTTTTTGTTCGTTCTTTGCGCACGTGACATAATTATAACAGAATTTTTGAAAAAACCTATTCAAAAAAAAAAAAAAAAAGAACTCGTTTCACGTTAGCTAAAAGCCGTAATTATTTCTCCACTACTAGTGAAATTGTTTCTACATGTTACTCCTCGCTGCTATGCAGTGGTTTTCTGGCGGAGAAACCATTTCAACGGCAAATCAGTTTAAAAACGAGCGAAACTGTCCCTTTTACTGACTTCTATCTTTTAGAACACGTATGAAACAATTATCGATGTAGATACGCGAGTATGGACGTCAGAGACGATAGAACAACTCCAGGTACCTGCAACCATCAGTCACTCCAGATGGAGATATTAACAAAGACCAGAAACTATGGAAAGATCCAGGTATTAAGAAAGTGTGGCGTTGTTATAAACTAAAATATCACTTGCTTTGGTGTACAAACTAGTGCGTTATTTTACCGACAATTCATTTATTACCTCTTTATGTGGACTTCTAAACAGTGTTTTTTTCAAAAACGAACGACATATTTCAATCGTGTTTATCAAAACCTTGCATCATTTGTTTTGTTATGTAAAAACTATCTCCGAACTTTTATTTTTGTTTTAATTCTCCTTAAATATAAAAAACGTAACAAAAATATTTCGGGTATGACGTCATATAATGATAACATCATATAAAACCAAGTAGAGAAAATATAACGCAATAATGGTTTTCTTGTTGACCAATTTTTATTCCGAAAAAAAAAGAAGTGAATTTTTGGGTTTTTTTCTTTCTTGTCCCTCGTATTTATATTTTGTATGAAGCCTTTTTAAACATGCTGGTCGTATTGGTTCTAGTAACTACAGACCTACAGAAGATGATATTTTCAGAGCTAGGCTCAAAACTACAGGTGCGAAGTTATTCGCTTTACAGAATTTTTTTTGTGTTTTTTTTTCAAACCTTCTTTGCCTCTCCAAGGCACGTGCAGGTACTTCTGTATTTTTATGATGTGCACACCATAACATATTGAGGGGTTTTAGTAATTTTTTAATTCTGGCTGTGGCTATCTAACGTTTAAAAAGGTGTCAAAGAGACAACTGTAACAGTAAAAAATGATATCAGAATAACTTTCATCGATGTTGGTGGTCAGCGTTCTGAGAGGCGTAAATGGCTTGATTGTTTCGATAATGTTGATGCTATTATTTACCTTGTGGCTTTGGATGAATGCACGTGATTTTAGAGGTTTTTACAATTTTCTCCACTCACGTGACTTTTTCGGGTTTTTTTCGAAAAGTTCGGCTTGTTGTATTACGTCTCTTCTTGGATTCTTATACTCATTAGATAACATGGTAATAGAAGAAAACAATACAACGAACAGACTCAAAGAGTCTATGGCCGTTTTACATGAGGTCAGCGGCGCATCAGCTCTAAGAGATATGGATATTCCGTTTATTCTATTTTTAAACAAGTTCGATTTATTCCGAGCCAAGTATGAGTATGTGCCTCTCAGCGACTATTTTCCAAAATATAAAGGTAATAACGAATGCACTCCTTCAATTACAACATTAAAAACTCTTTACTTATAAAACTAAGGAAATGATTGGCAAGAGGGTGTCAAATTTGTCGCTGGAAAGTTACATGAAAGAGTTGAAGATCACAGAATAGCCAACACTTACGTGAGTACATTTTTTTTACTATTCAGCTATTAAAAAACGTAAATGTGTTTCTTTCCATCATAATGCGATCTTCCATTTGTGCAGAACTGTCAAAATGAAACTCGTCTGTTTTTTTTCAACATCAATTTCTTTCTCTCTTGCGTACCCCTCTTCTTTTGCTTTATTTGATTAATCACTTTGTCAACTAAACTCTCTTCACCATAATTAACTTTTCAATAGGTCACGTGTGGTTTAGACACGAGAAATTGTTCCCGCGTATTCAGATCAATTTACGAGGAGATTTTAATGGATAACTTGACAGCAGTATCCGCTTTGAGTAAATCATCAAAATCAAGCTCAAAAGCATCATCATGCGAATCTGAAACAAGAAGTAGTTCTGAACCTCGTGTCATTTTCTAAAAAGAGGAAGAGCGTTATGTAATCATGCGCAAAGAGAGTTGAATTTTTTTATCTACAAGTGAAATACCAAAAAACCAAAGTAAATATTGTACAGTAGCGACCCTAGTATCAAAGAAATGGGTGAAAGTAAATTATAATTAATTAAAACGAAGTATATTCGATTGCATGTATGAATTGGGATGTTATGAGTACCCACTGACTTCGTATAAAAACAACTTTGTGACAAAGCAAGTTAATTAATAAGTGGATATTTGTAATCTTATCAAGAAGGTCTGACTAGTGATAGAGTTGCAAAAGATATATGCAAGAGAGTTAGTTGAGTTATAGTGGATAAGAGTAGGTGTTGATGAACTGGGGCAAAGCATTGTGACCTGAAATATCGCTATTTTTCAATTTAGCTACTTTTCAAAGGTAACTCCTGATTAGTAGCAAGCACGTGACTTTGCTGGTCCTAGCATCACACAAAGTACTCCGTAAGGATACAACTATAGCTTTATTTCAGGTCAAAACCGTTTGCTAAGTTCATGTCGACTTCTAGTTAAACGTATCCGCTTTGCGGTATACTGAATTTTGCTAGTTTCCTGTCGTTTAGTGCGTGTTTACAAATCAAATTTACTGTTCTGAGCTGTATCGTTTGTTGTCATTTTTTGGGCGTTTTTACAAGGAAAACTCGCACAGTTTTCGGCTTTTTTGCCTTCTCGCTCACAACGCATAAAAATAGTCGAGCTTGGCTCTCCTACGCACGTAAAGCCATATTAAGAGGCGGAAACGTTTAAGTGGAAGTCGACATGCTCAATAGGTTCTGTAAGTTTATTGTCTTGTGTTGCTTTCGCATCCTATTCAACTTTAACCAGTTTTAGCACCTCCTTCCTTTCTTAATTGGGCAAGTTTTTCCTTTTTTACCCTTGTCGCCACTATAGCTGGCATGAATTTATTCATGGTCTCTAGCCTGCTAATCGCTTTTGCTTTCATTACAGTGTGGCTACCAGTCACTAACGCTCAAACATGTATGCCATTCACTGTAGAGAGTAACTGCGTATACGAGGGGACTAATAGCTCGTTTCAAATATTTGTACCGTATGCTCGTCAAGAAACGTTACTAACGAACTATTCAACATTCGCTACGGATATTTCAACGGCATTGAGCTTGGACAGGGAGTACGTGCAAAAAAAAAAAGTTATTTAACAAATGGAACCTCACGTACTTGCGGTACTAACTAGTACGTAGTTGTGGCAGAGAATTGAAAGAACTCGTTTGTAAACGAGTTTTTCGACCATGCGGCGGTTTTCCGCCAATAACCGCGTGTTATTCACAATGCCAACGCGCACTAACTGCTTGCGAACGATTATTCGAGATCGTCCCCGAAAAAAAACTAAATTGCAACGAAACAGAGGAGTTCTTTGGTACAACGCATTAAACAACGTAACAGTGGCGGTTCTTGTACTAACGGTTGTACCAGGTCTTACTTTTGATGCGTATACACCAGCACCTTGCAACGAACGACGGGTAGCCATTGTAGAAGAAGACTGTATGTTTCCGTTCAAATACAACAAAGAAGCGAAATCGGATGAGCCTCCGTGCGCCATATCATGTCCTTTCCCCGATAAATCACTTTGTAGAGTACCACACTTGGTATGGCGCACTAACACATCGTTTGAAAAGAACTAACAAATCCACTAGATTTTCTATATTTTGAACCCGATTTCTTTGGTCGTTGGCGTCTTTACACTTGCTACATTTCTTTCAAGTAAGAAAAGAAGGAGATTTCCTGTCAATTTACATATTATTCTCATGGTGTACGTACACGTGAAACAAGAACAATCATAGTTTTTTTGTTGCAAACAAAAAAAAAGAGAAAACTAAACTTTTTTTCAATAGATTTCTAAGTCTTGTTGTGCCTTTGGGGCAGATACCTTCTTTTTTGGTATCACGTGAAACTATGTTATGTGAGAATGATTATACATACAGAACAAAATATAAGGCCCAGAATATACCGTGCCTCATTCAAGGTAACCGTTTTTTTCAAAGAAAAAAAAACGAAGTCAAAACAATTGAAGTTCTTACTGCTTGTGAATAGGTATAATAGTTTATATTGGAGGTTTAAGTGCAACGTTTTATTGGGCATCATTGGGACTTATTACTGCAATGTCATTGTACAGCTTAGAGACAAATTGGAGCAAAACTGTGAGGTACTCATTATTGTCTAAAACCAAAGAACATCACGTCTAACAACTCACTTTTCTAACTAGATATCTCTTCTATTTTTTTCCTGGAAGTGTAGTTGCTGCTATTATCATAGCAAACTTGGCGTTTACAAAGTTCAGATCACAGCCTTCTTGTTTGTCTGTGTGCTTTATATCGTTCTTACCAGAAGATGCAACACTAGTTGCAATAGGTGTAATTCCAGCTATTTTATCCGTTGTAATCAACGTTGTTTGTGTTTCATACATTACATACAAGATATTTGAAGCATATTTGGTACAGTAACGGCTCATATACAATCTATTAACTCCAACACAGCGGGTAAGTAAAATGTCAAAGCTGAGTAAAAAGAAAAAAGCAAAAAAGTACAATTATCCTTCCTTCACCTTGCACTATACTTAACTTTTTATTAGGCTGCTATTAGCTCAAGCTGGTATGTGGGTTTACTTAGTAGGAGCAGGGTGGACTGCTATGTGCGTTGTAGTAGGGTGGTGTAGGTACGAATGCAGCCAAAATCAAAATCTGTTTAACGGGCTGTAGTGTACCTATTAAAGGTCAAACACGTGTACTAAGAGAAGTCAGTTTCTGGATAGACTGCGTTACAAGCGGTTCAGGAAATTGCGGTATGTGTTACTTTAAAGTCGATGAATACAAATCTACACGTGGATAGTGCTAAGGCTTACCCTATTTTTGCTTAAGGCGCTTTTCCAACAACTGTTTCTGAAGCAGTGACGAATACAGTCATATTTTCCATGTCAACTACAGGTATAGTATCATTCCTAACGGCAATGGGTACGTCATTTTAAAATAAAAACCCAAAAGACACATTGTTATAGACATCTAATTGGGATTGTTTAGCGATGCCTGATTTTTTTCCTCTTATTGTGAGGAACTACTATTACTGTACTTGTCGTTATGATCTATGGCTTGTAAAGTATAAAAAAGGCCAGACAGGGTCTCAAAAGACAAGTAAAACGAATGCTTCAAGCTATAGATCAGATGAGTCAAATAGTGTTGCTACAATGGGGAACACAGAAAAGGACAACAAGGAACAGTTACAAATTTAGAGCTTGAAGTAGATCACTCTTTCGGCTCAGATAATATAAGCTCTGAGAGTGATGATAATATAGATTTTATAGACGATGATGATGAAGATCAGGAATCCACTGTTGTGGTGTAAAGAGAGAAAAAAAATAATGCTTTGGTTGAAAAGCAATTTGTAAACTATAGTTTCTTCAATAAAGATAAACTAAAATGAAATAACGTACACCTAGAAATTGGATGACTTCTCTGATTTTTTTGACACATCACAGCCTGAATTGGTGATAAAAAAGACCAGAGAAGCAAACGCAACGCCACATGCGTTGTAGCTATTGATATAAATATCGTCGTTAACATTGTGTGCTCTGAATGTTGTTACAATGTGCGCTCCGTGAGTTATGGCAGTGGCTTCGTTTTCAAAGATATCATCCACGTGCTTGCTTTCGGTTTGACTCAGTACTTCTGATTGTTCTGAAATTATTGGATTTCGGTTTTGAAAATTAAGTTGACATTTTTTGTCATAGAAAGCGCGCTCTGAATGACTGAGCCACAAATCAAACGCCAATATGGCAGCGATACGCTATTACAGACTCTACCATCCGAAATATGGCAGCACATCCGTTCTCAATGCCATTGGACTGCTATCGGCTCTATTCACGCTGTATCGTCTACTTGGCACAAAGAAGCAGCGAAACCAACGTTTGAACAAAAACTATACCGCAACATCATAGAATCAACTCTTAACGAATACACGTTCTTCAAAACAATGAAAATTAACGTTTCAGAGTGGTTAGATCGTTTTGACAACACCGTACGCTTATTAATCGTTTATTTCGTACTACGAGCGTTGAACTAAGCTCCAACAGGTTACATACAAGTGTATCTTCAAGGATCAGTTACTAGAAATAGTATCCGAGTTGGAAAAGCTGAAAAAAATCGTATCCAAGACGGTGCCTTGGAAAGAAAACTATGAGGGTGCTTTATCAATTGTCGGAAGTTTCTCTGAGAAAAAATTCGCTGACAAGGTACCTGGTAGCTACTCGTTCATCGGTGGTACTCCTACTGTTCCTTCTGATGCTGATATATCTGGTTGGAACATCGGTGATGGTAAAACACTCGTTGCACAGCTTGATATGCTTGATTTTTCTCACGTGTTGAGCACTCAAGATCTATTCCCTAAAAAAGGTATTTTATACTTTTTTCACACTGAGTGGAGTACTCCTTCTGTGTTCCATATTGTACGGCTTTTGTTTCTTCTTGTTGTTTTATATGATTATACGTAGTTGAACTACGTAGTAGAGCCATTAATGACTCGGCTTAAGTCGAACTGTATCGAGTCATTAACTGCTTGCACTTATTACACGTGATTTTGTACTAATTGTATTTAGGATACGGAGGATTGTGATACATTGAAATGGGCAACAGGATATTCACCTGGGGAAGGACGAATGCTCAAGAGTGTTATATCTTCAGCTATTAAAGATACACTTTTTGTCGATAGTTCTAAGCTTGAATCATTGATTAAAGAAGACCTCCCGAAAGACAAGAAATGGGACAGTAGAGAAGCACTTGAAGAGTTTGAAAAAGATAGAGCAAAGTACACATTTCGTGATGGTTATTTCCCAGGTTGTCATCGGGTTGGAGGATACAAGAGTTTTTGTAGTCAAGGTAATTCTGTGTTAAGTGAAGGCGAGAGATTGTACATTCAAACATCTCATGATGGTGATTTATGGCACTCTTTTATCTTCAGTACTGATATTTCTAATGTTGGTGACTACTCAAAAGTAAATCTGATGATGTCTGACGACGTATAATAGAGAACAAAACAAAACAATAAAATTTAACTCAGCATTTAAGCATTCATTTACAGCTGTACATTGGCCAAGACTTGCCCTCCCTTCCCGGTTCGTGACGAAATCTTGTGTTCACATCGACCTTTAAACTTCCATCTGTCATACTCTCTTGTTGTTTACCATTGGTGAAATGGCACTTAGCCAACTGTCCATAAACCATTTCTCGTAGTATAACAACTTTCAGTTTCACAGTTGCTCTTCTCTGAAAACCGAATCGGAATAGAGTCGACTATTTCCAACTTTTCACGTTTTGCCGATAGATTCGGTATTCTATTCGTTTGGAACATCGCTAGTTACCCTTCATCTTCAGGAGCAGAGGTAAACGAAATATCAAAGTAATGTTTGTAAAATAAAACAATGATACGAGTTAGTTCCTGAGCCGAAATATGTACGGTGCATCCCGCATAGAACGAAAGAAACCTAATACAAAAGTTTGTTGTATAAGCTTCGTTCTACTTTGGAAAAGTTCAGAGCTCTTATCGGGTAAATTATTCCGAATAGTTGCTGTAAGCTTACACTTTTTGACTCAATGACCCGCTAGTAAGCAAACCCGATACATATAAAAGTACAGTACGGATATCATACGCTGTAATACTGAAGTATCTGTGTTGGTGCCAGCAGTATTTGTACACAACTGTTCAGTAAACAGCAAAAAGTCAACGGGTTTTTTTTGATCTTCAAAACACCAAGTATCTTCATGCGTTTACACCTTATCATCACCTTCACTTTTGTCCTTATCGTAATGCGAATACAAAAGCCTGCGACATCTTCTTACTTCAATCTAGGTAGCTTCACAGCCACCTCCTTGCTGTCAACTTCTCCCTTCTGGTAGATGCAGGGACATATCTTGTGCTCGTAGAGGCGTCGCGTTTGGACAACCAACAAGTTGTATACCCGTTGTAAGAGCAGTCCCAGGAGGTACGTGTACAATCTAAACCAAGAAAAGCTCTTTTACTTCTCGTAGTACTTATCTGTGATGGTTTTTAGGGCAAACACGTGATTGTATTTGTGTTCCGAGAGACCCAGTTTTAAGAGAGCGAACATGCGCCACGCTTGCCCCTCCAACCTGCCAAGATCTTGCTTGTACCAACCGATTGAGAGCTATTGGATTCCCTAATCCTCCTGGTTGTACATCAGTTCTTACAATACCACTCGGCACTCAAAGACAGTGTGTATGCTCTGTCTGTTATTAAACAAGAAGTAATAAATAGCATATTACCTTAGCGACTTAAACATTTTCTGTCTTCTATGTTGTCATGCTTTTTTATTCTTCAAATAAATGATTTTTCTATTGCCTCATAAAATTCTTGAACTTTTTTTTTAAGGGGGAAGAAGATGCATTAAGATGCATCACTTAACAGCATGTATAGAGTTGTTATATGTGGTGTGTGATACTAAAGGGGAATTTTATGTATTAAGACGTCTCACTTAATAGTGTACACTGTTTGTATTAGGCTACAAAGGGGGAAGATTGTATGCTAAGTTCCGTCACTTAACAGTGCACACAGACGCTATTGTGCAATAAAGGGGGAAAATGATGCATTAAGGTACACCACTTAACAGTGTATAGACTTGCTATACGTGGTGTGATACTAGTTTCACAAACACGTCTCTTTACTGGGGCAAATAAGTGTTAAGACAGACCACTTAACAAGTTTTTTGTTAGTACCTACCATTGGCAGCGTACTAGAGCGCTATTGGAGTTAAAGCTTGTGAAATTAAAAAAAATTCACAACCTACACGTCATCATTACACAACACTTTTTTTTTCAATAAATCATCTCTTATAGGGGCGCTTTTGTGTTTAAGATGACTCACTTAACCTCATTGAACAATACCACCACTGGCAGCGTACTAGAGCGCTTTAAGTGGCTCAGCGAAGCCCATGCGAGCTGCAAATATCCTGAGTTTTCTGGGAAATCTTTGAGCTGGTATCAAAGATTTCCACCTTGTGACTACACATAGCTGGTTCTTTAATACACGTTACAGTTTTATTTATAGTACATTTTTTTATTAAGTTTTACTAATGGGGGTGGTAGGTGTATTAAGTAAGGGGGCACGCTGAGAAAGGAATGACCTTAGCTCCACGGGCATCTTCAGGCGCGTAAAACGCTCGAACTGTGTAGATTGATTACTTGAGTTCTGTCTTGTGTAGAGCAAATTCGTTATTTTTTTTTGCTTTCAAATTGAGACTTTTTATCCCATAGCATGTACTAAGATGCTATGGGTAATGTAGTTTTGAACAAATATCAGTCGCAACTTTTGCAACTCACAATATTAATCATGTCAACACGAAAATTTTTTGAACAATTTCTGCACATCTCAGCGTGCCCCCTTAAGGCATAAACACTGTGCGTTGGTAATGTATACAAAAAGTTTTATCAAACATTCACTATCTTATACTCTATTAATCCCAAACACTATTTCTATGCGTGAATACTTCTCCTATCTTTTTGGGTCTTGTCAGTTGCTTACTAACATGCTTGCTGCCTTATGAAAAGTCTGTTCAATTTTTTCACACGCCATAATTTCTGACCATTCCAACCAACCATCTCTACAAATTGCGCAGAATCCCCTATTGAAACTACGCTTATACCATGGCATGAACGAACATCAACTTGGACTTTATGAGAGTATCTACTATGGTCAACATTTCCATGCTGAACATAATGAGACCACTTCGTTTTTCCATTGTTTTCAACCATAGATAATTCAACACCACTATCGAAATACGGTGAATAGGCATAGGTAAGTATTGTTCCATCTCCAAACAATAGAAATCTAGCAGGAGACTCTACTGAAACGTCTGATTTCCATTGAAGGCTTAACTTGTTTGCTTCGAGTTTGTAACAGTGCACTTGACAATCTGAACTGATAAACACTTTATCATTTAGGCACTCGAAACTTTTACTAGCAAAAGGAAGTAGTGCTACTAGCTTACTTGATTTAATATCAAAGATAGTTGTACTGCTCTCAGCCTTTACATTATGTCCATTTATCTGTTTATAAGGTCCTAGTTTGGCAATAGATAGCAGATTCTCACTAGCAGAAATACTTAATGCACTTGCTTTGGCTACAATTGAAATGATGTTTTTCTTCCATATTGTCTTTCCTTCTATTGAATGTTAGTCACTTTCATGTACAGTGGTTCCTTTGTCATACCTTTAGATATATTCAAGCAAAATAACATCCTCTTTTTTGGTATATATGCTGTATCACCATCAAGGCAAAAGAGAAGATCTCCAGAAAAAGCTATAAGAGGGTTCCTAATACCAATTTTTTTTTTCCATTTTGTATTTCCAGTTTCAATGTCAACACCCAATATATGTTTCTTTGTTGTCAATATAACAATGTCATGGGTAATTAAGTGATTTTGATAGGCTTTCACCATCTTCGGGGTTGCCCACAAGTTGCGACCGCTTTCTGTTTTGAGCATCAAATACCATATGTCAACATTAGCACGACGTAGTCCAACATGTACTTCACGTGGTTTACGTTGCCAATACGAGAGTTCAGCTTCTCTAGAAATATTCAATATCTGTCCATTAGTAACATCTAACTTATCCTCGTTCTCTATAAACACAAGAGGCGCCTGTAGAGTAAAGAGATGATTAACATTCAACAAACAACTTTTTTTTTCAACTTTCGAGAACGTAAAACCAGGTTTTTCGTCGGTTGACGCACGTGTTGTTTATGCTCAATATAAGAAGCAAAATAAAAAACATCTTGCCACGAAGAGGACGTTAATATGTCGACTGGCCAACGACATTTGGGACCCCAATGAAGTATCGGCCATTTTTGTCGTAAAAGAAACGAAGCCGACTTGTAGTTTCGCAAAATACTTGAAATTGTTGTGTTTGTGCTTGATAAGTACAGTATCGATTGAAAACTGTCGCAAGCGCTACAAACCATGTAAAGAGTATCAATTGAACATAAGACTTTGTCTGAGAGCTTTGACATTGCCTGTAGGTGAAGAAGCTGGCTGTAGTTCCTAAAGCAGTCAAAACTATTCTTCATTCAACAACAACTTACTCAGCTGTTGGGTCAATAACGCAACAGTAACACATGGTTTGGTAGAGTCACCTTGTGGGACTACAACACGTTGATATACTGACGGATATTCAGTACAAGGTGCATATGTAACGGTGTTTATTAGTCTTTCACCAGTAGAGAACTTTGTCAATACAAGATCTTCGTAACAAGTTCAACAACTTCGTCATAGGATTGGGTATCGACTAGTCAAGATTTATGTTCGTAAGTGCGATTAAGTAAAAGCTCTCAACTGATAAAGCGTAAGTATTGAATGTGTACATTACAAGACAATTTTGAACATTGCCGGCAGAAGAAAAGTAGCTGAGAACTACAATACAAGCTACTAACACATAATGAATTAACACTGTCATCGGCAAACAAAGAGAAGCTGTCTTCAAGCGAGAATGCGTAGATACAGACCAAGATTAGTGGAACCACTCTGGTAAACCTCTGAACACGCAACCGCGAATAAAATACTTACGAATAGTTCACTCGTGGTGAAGTATAGTTGTTTGCCAACAAAGTTGGTCACGTGTTTCCAAAGCAACAAAAGAATAAGATAAAAGCTCAACTAAATTGTAATCGATAAACGTCAAAGACAGTCACTCAATCGTTGGTTTTATTTACCTCAGACAACTTATTAGTAAACGCTTGACTTTGGTGTTGAGTATTTTCTTTCTTGCTAGCTATTTTAAGGCTTATTGACTATGTGCAAAGAATACATGACGCAACTAAAAAAGAAGTTCCTTGTGATGTTGATGTCATATTCCATTCCAGCTTCTCCGTTTTTACCCAAGTTCGCTTTCTCATTCAGGTACTTCCTCTGTGATTCTGTGGACTGATGACCGGCGCTTGGCAGCTAAAAGGCGCTACTATTACAACAAATCACGTTTCATCTCCTTTATCTGCAGGTCATTGCTTTAAAAAAAGACAAGCAATGTAGTTACATATGTTGTAATATCAAAAAAACTGACATTGATGAAGTACCGATAAGAAACCCATAATAAAATGAAACAAATATGTGATTCTAAAGATCGAAGAACTGAAGGGAAAAAGTACTCCATGGCGTACTCAACCTTACGTATGCAGCCCTGAGGCGATCATAGGGTTATGTCGGTGTCGTACTGGTACCTGTACATGTTCGGCCTACTTCGTTATTGTGAAGGGTGTCGTGACAATAAAAGAGTTTGCCAACAAAATTATTGTGACCTTTGCGCAGAAAAAAACGTTTCGTGACTTCGCAACAAAAATAACACGCGCACATGATTACTATAAGGGATGAAAAATAAGCGTACTTTATGTACAAATGAAGGATACAGATTTAGGCACGGCACAAAACAAGGACAAATATTTGTAAAAGTTTTTTTTTAAGTTTTCGGTTTTTTATTTTGGCTTTCTTTACAAATGTACATTTTAATTTTTGTTATTACAAAAGGAGGGATAATAGGGATACTGAAATAAGCGCTACTTGGCTGATGCCAAGGAAAATTTTTTGTTTAAACATCGTCAAAGAGAAGAAGTCTTTTTTTTTTTGCTGTTTCGACTTTTTTTCTTGTGGCTGCGGTTCGCACTTTTAAAACGTTCTTCTTTAATATCCTCCTACCTGGGGATGTGTATACGAGTATCTATCAGCTGCTCGTGCACATATCTTGCTGAAAGTAGCTTTACAACCCTCAGAATCAAGAGCACAACCGTCGAAGATATTCAACTCATCACCCTCAAATCCCTTTCTAAACTGCTCGGTAATATATTCTACAGCTTTATTTGCGTCTGCACCGCCTATTAAGTGTGTGAGTTAAAAAGATCAAAACACCAATTGTTTAAAAAATCTCATACCATCGTATTCCGGGAATAGGTTCTTTAGAGGAGATCGCGAGAGTTTAGCTTCGAATTTATCACGCTTGTTTAAGAAAAGAGTGAATTGTTTATTTTTCAGCTCTGGTATTTTCGAAAGTTCCCAAAATGTTTCCATAGAGTCTTGCATAGCGTTGGCTGTAAAATCAATGACATTCATTTCATCGTCTACAAAATAAAAAAAGTCAATAAGAGTCGTCTCGTATTTCGAAAAATTATTTAAAATGGCGTACAAACATCCAGTGCTGCTACGAATACAACAGCCGTTGATTGTCTCATAAATGTGGCCCACCTAATCTTTTGTGAGTAAAGGTCTACAAAAAACTTGGGCGAAAA
Organism: Trichosphaerium sp. ATCC 40318; assembly: GCA_038496445.1. Lineage (NCBI taxonomy): Eukaryota > Discosea > Flabellinia > Trichosidae > Trichosphaerium > Trichosphaerium sp. ATCC 40318. The sequence goes on from JALMLS010000353.1 coordinate 387,343, forward strand.
ACTGACTTACTTTCTCCTTTGATTCTGTTCTCCGCCAGTATCAATAAAGTTAAATTGTACAGGCATGGAAGAGTAATCAGCCTCAAATAGATATTCTGAGATGCCCGTGGTTTTAATTTGAGCGTGCACAATGTCAGCGTCCGTAGGTTCAAAATCTGGCTGCATGATACGTTCTACGTGTTGCAAGACGCTTTAAAGTAAAAATGAGTACAAACGCCATTATTATAAAAAAAATAAAATAAAACATCACAACTCTCCGCGTACTATTCTGTTGTAGACGCAAACTGCCCTGAACCATGCGCTTGAGTCCATATTTTTTGTATAGCGTCTTTCTTCCACATGCGCACAATCTCGCGGGACACGTTCGCAGACAGCTGGTACTTTTGTAGTACAACATCAACTCCGTGCTGAAAAAAAAAACATAAGAAACTACAAAAAGTTGGAGCAAAAGTGCACTATTTTTTTTCTTTACAGCGCCACTTCACCCATTAATTTAGGGCAAAATACACGCTATTAAAGTATGTAATAGTGATTAATGGCACATTGTGCACTACTTACTGTCTCTTCGAGGTGGTATGCTTTAAGGAACAATTGAATGGCATCCAGCAAGTTCTGCTTGAGTATCATGCCGAATTTATTCCTTTCAACCTTCGTGTAAGGTCTATGAATTACGCGCATCTGTTTAGCCACCGTAGACTTACCAGAGCTACCAACACCTACGCACATAAATAAGAGAAGTAAAACATTAAAAAAAATTGCTGAATGCCAACACGGCACGTGGTTCAAGAAATTTCGTGATAGTCTCACATGAAAATGATCGCGTGGATCTATCAATGAACTAGGAGTATTAACGTACCCAGTAGTAATACGTTGAGTAAGGGTAATTCTCTTTGGTGCTTCGTCCGCACAGTCTTTCGCTTTTGTTTTTTATCGCGCTTCTTCTTAGGTTCTTTCATCTGTTTCTTAGCACTCGCATCGACGACATTTAGTTTTGATTTTTTGCTTTTCTTTCGACGAAGTCGCATAATCCTTCGTTTAGGCTTCTTTTCCTTCTTTGTATCACTCATTATAACGTCACTGAAATTCTAAACAATAGAATCCGCCAATTGCTTTAAAACGACTACGCGCTGAGCTTATTATTTGTCCAAGAGCCCTCTTAGTCGGTTGTCTTGGTTAGTGTTTGTTCTAAACCAAGCCTCGTTGTCAACACGGAGTGCCAGTTTTTTGTATGGTAAATTTGTGAATTTTCAAAAAAAGGTACGCGAAGTTTTTAGCGCTAGCCCTTCTTGGTAAATGGTCCAAAAGTCGTTAAAACAAGAAAATACCAGGTCTACAAGATATCGATGACGTGACAAGTTTCTCCCGTTGGTTTTAGTTTTTTAGTCAAATATCAAATACCGTGATTCACTCGCTTGTTCTGATAATCCCACATTGCTCTACATGCAGTAGTGAGTTGAGACAATTTTTTTTAGTGCGTTCCATTACCTTTTTGCGCCATACTGACGACAACATCTCGGATTTTAGGCCAAGTGAGATTTTTTTCGGTTTTTTTTTTTTTGCTTTTCAGCAAAATGTCTTTTTAGAGAAGGAGGAGTTTCGTTTTAAACAAGTTGTTTGTGCTATGTGTTTGAATGATCTGGGTTATGGTGTTGTGAGTTATTGTATTCGTATTTAAATATCGTAAAAGAGATGCCATGGCACGCCACAATGAACCTAAACAACTCGCTGAGAAGAAACAATCCAAAAATTTTTACGTAAAAAAAACGAAAAAATTTGCCCGGTTAACCTTTTTCAATTTGTTGTCACGTGCGTTATCATACCTTCGCTAGATAACATAGGTTGTAATAGTACGTTTGAAACACATTTTGATACCTCCGCCGCGAAATTTCGTGCGAGGTGCGTGATTGTCCTCAAAGAAGCTATTTTAGGCGTGTCGTCCAAGTTTTCATTCAAAACAACACGTGAAAGTGCAGCAAGCAGTTTAGAGTGATCCAAAATAACCGTATTCCAACGAGGCACATTAGATAATAGAGCGTCGATGATAGAGAATAAATAAAGGCTCTCGCCAACCTAATTGCCGCTAGTTAACCGTCTTTGCAGTTTTTGAAGTAACCTTACCGTGTTATAACTGCATTCACTTTCTAATCGGTGGGTCACGTGACTGTAAAGGTCAACTAGCATTGCATCTATTTCTTTCGATCTCTCAATGGACGCAATAATAAATTGTAACACTTGAAGCTCTTCAGTGGTAGAGAAAGCAAGCGCGCTAGGAAAAACATCCTTTTGAAAAAAACGTCAGCGATCAAGTGATTGTATTTGTTAAACAAATCAAAATCACAGGTATATTGAACCAGATTATTGTAAGATTACATACCTTTGCCAATCCTACAATAAACGGTTGATTACTCCGCAGCTGATACAGAAATTTAACACATTTTCGTCTTATCCTTCCTACAGCATGTATGAGCTTGGGTACCTCTTGATTGCTTCCTTACCGCTGTTGTGTGATACTAAACTCATAAACTCTGAGTTATACTTCATTTCTATAGCTTGCTTTGCCGTGAGAACCACTTTAGTTGATTCAAGAGAGCGAATCCAATAAGAGTCTGAAAGAGCTTTAAAGTACTTCACTATTCGTATTGGTACTACTGCTTCATCTTCAGCGATCTGCGTAATGATGGGTTTGTATAGTCGCTTATGATATCTAACGCATAACCAACCAAGAGTCTCCAAGACCCAACTAAGCGCACGTTAGCTAAGAGACTTCGTCGTTTTTGTCAACAGAAAAGAACTTCTGAAAAAAATCAAAACATTTTTTCCGCTTTCAACTTGTCACAATCTCTTTTAACCAATGAGATTGATCGGTTTACGGAAAATTATGTTACAAGGCTACAAGAGCAGCATTGTAACATACAATAAAGGCAAAATAAAACAGAAAACTGCGAAGGTGTACATCAAAACATACATCAAAACAAAAAAGGTTACTTTGTTGTTTGGTATTAGTAAAATAACTGTTACCTCTTTGGTTGCTTATCTGATAGTACTAGCGACAGGCAAGAAGAAAAATCTTCATGGTCAGTAAACAAACACGTGTCTAGAACCTTCGCTATAGGCTGTATATTAGCATCACCATCGTATGGTAAGCATAAAACGAGACGAATAAGTTGTTCTCTTTCATCCGCTTTTAAATCTATATTTAAACCACCTATGGAGTGAAATTAAAGTGTGCACAGTACAAAACAGTACAAGAGGGAATTTTTTATAATACCTATGGTTTCCTGTGACAAATGTTCCCCAGAAAATAAGGCACGAACTATTGAGTTTAAGGCTGGAAGTTGTACGGCTCTGAAAGATCAATGTCAGTAGTCTGTATGCGCGAGATTGTAGCGTTCACAAAAAACGTCATGTGACAAACCATGTTTTTTTTTTTCCATACCTCATAACTTCTTTCACGTGGGCCAAAGAACTGTTAATATTGTTGTGTGTTAGGAGGTGGAATGTTCGCTCAATAAAAGGAACAACAGAAAGGGCTTGTTTACTCTTGATTTTCTCAATAAGAAATTCGCCCAGAGGTTTAGGATCTTCCTCCAAAAGAGCGTTTATACCTAAAATAACTCAGTGTTAGCCACTCGATGAGCGTTGATGTTGCAATTTTATTCAACTTCAAAGAGAATCTTGTAGTCTTATTAATACCACGTACTGTTAGAATGTTGTGTCATTGCAGTTTGGCAGCTTTTGGAACCATCCTCTTGATCAAATAACACTCGTAAGATACCAGAAGATACTTCAAGGGCTTTTGAAATTAGATGGTTAGGCCAAGAAAAAACAGGGTTTTCAGCTAAACACTTCCGTTAATAACTTGTAACCAACATGGTTTCACATGCCTTCAACTGCAAATTGATGTAATATATGACTCTTAGGACATGCGATTGCGATGCAGGACGTATGAAATTTCATCCAAATAGCCAAGATGTCAGTTGAACTATCTCCACTCACGGAAGCGTTCCAACCTTCTTCAAAATAGCTCCAGAATGCAACTTGGCATTCCTTGTTCTCAACAAGTTCCTTTGCAGTAAATATACATGCATCGTCTGGGCTATGGTCAATCCAAGATAGAAGCCCAGACACTCTTGAACTCACATCAAAACGTTTTGTGAGGTCGCAAAAAGCCGATGGTGCGTCTTGGCCATTAAGAAACTGATTGAACACCTTCTTATTAGCTAGTATGATAAATCAGTGTAAATAAAGTAATCTGTTGCACTCACTAGTATTAGCAACCAAGCCGCTGAGTAGAACAAGTCCAGTTTTCTCGTGCTTAACCTGGATACAGATTAATGAAAACTATTGACTTGTGTAAGTTTTCGTGGCTTACCGACTCAGATTTCTCAATACGTTGTCGCTTAGGTTGTGGCTCATTGTTCAAATCTGATTCTTCACGTGTTCTTTTTGTACCCTTATTTGTTGTAGTCATTGACTTGTTTGATTTTCGCCAAACTTCTTCTTGATGCAAAATCTTTACACGTTTTGTTAAAAGTGACATAGCATCAACTAGATAGTTATCAATGAAACTAAGCTCTCCATCACTGACTTTAACATCCTTGAAAGGTGTTAGATCTAGAGCTCAACAATTTCTGCGAACCTTAATGCTGATAAGTGCGCGTGTCAATACAGGTAATAGAGAAGCGTTTTTGGTGAATTTTGATTCTGTGAGAAGAGTACAAAGCCAAGAAAGCATTAAATATCTTTGATTAACAAATTTTGCTGAAGCTTCCGTTGAGTTGACAGCAAAGAAGACTCTGAACATATTAGGATTCGACACAAGCTTCAAGTAAATACTAGTCAAATCGTAGGGCTCTAAAACAAGATTATAAAATCGTAGGGTAACTAAAACTCATACCTGTGCTGCTCAAACCAACGTGAAGTATAGAAGTCAAAGTCTCGCTTGCTTCACCACGTATAGTCATAACGACTAATTGGCGTATAATCGTAGTCCGAAGCTTCTCTGGAACAAGTCCTATAACAGCAGGTATGTAAAGAGGTTGTGCTTTAGCTATACTACAAATCATTGAAGTGAGCTTTTCGGTCTTTAATTGATTCTTAAGAGTGATGCCTGCACGCCAGGCAACATAAAGAATGTACTCCATTGCAAATATATAAGAATTAGGGAACTGTGGGATAGCCATAAGAATGAATAAAGCAATTTTGGTTAATCGATAAGCAGCTTCTTTTGTTGATTCTGCATGTGCCAGTACTTGAGCTTGATTCTCTGTGAGTTTAACAAAAAACTCTGAAACATGTGTTAGACATTTATGCATGCTGGAGTTGCCGGGAATTATCTTTAACCTAGAAAAAGAACTGAATACACCGTAGCCTTATTTGGTACGTACTGAAACTCTAAAGAGTGTTCTCTTGGTGTATGTTCTTGTGGAATCCTGTTATGCTTATATAAAGCACGAATAAGTTGCTCACAAGTGAATCGCCAAAGCAGTTTGGATATTGTGTTGTTCGTTGTTGGTGCTGTATACGGCATTGAAGATCTTGGTGCAACCCTCCAATAGCTTCCTATTGCTCCTAGCAACCAACTATGAGGAATGGTACTAATTAGAGTTAGGTAACTGCCCAGGTAATTGTGCATACCTCTTTGTGTTTCTTAGATTATTTAAGATACAACAAAGCAAGCTGTAATGTTGAACAGCTTTAGAAGGCACAAGATATGCGAGCGTGTGCTCCTAAAATTATGTTAACACCATATGTATTGTACTTTAATACATAGAAGACGCTATGAAATACGGAGTGAACACTTACTGTGGATAACTCTGTGTGGTGACGTTCGATATCGAAACCCATATCGATGTACTGATTCTTTTTACAGTATTGCATCCATTGAGCTCCTTTTCCATCACAAAGGTAATTACTATCATCTTTATCCCATAGATACGCTTCAGTATCCTATAATACACCATTACTAAAAGTAATCTAGACGAAGCTCCTTACAGATAAGAATGGTCTCAAACTTTTGTTGATGTTATCTTTAATCCGCTGCGGAATTTTCGGACCAATCTTAAGTGTCTACCGTCGTTTACTAGTTAGAAAATGTTTAAAAAGAAAGACCTTGTTTTGTACCTTCTCAAAACAGCACAAATTAATATCAAATTGAGATATGTGAACTTTAACTGACTTGACATTTGTCAAACTTTTTAAGTAGCTTGATATCGATTCTTCTATAGACATCAGGACTTCTCCCTTGGATCCAAGAAGGGCATGTATACCATATATAAATACAAGTTTTCTTAATACCTCAAGGACAATGATGGCGCCACTACACAAGGAGCATGAGAACAAAATTTCGTAGAACTGCCTCAAAAAAAAAGTACAAGTTCAAAAGCCTCAAGCTATGTTTAAAAAAAAAACGTATTGTAACGCTTCTTACAGAATATGTGGAGTTAACCAAAGACTAAAAATCGAAATATCCTCCCCAAAACTAAAATTCCCACCAGTCGTAGTTGTTTGGTTTTTTCCGTCACAAAGAATCATTAGCTCTTTGACTACGTCACAAAACACAAACTAGTGTGATACAATAACATGATTGCTTGTAGCTCAACTTTGCCTATCATTCTTTCACACCAAGTACATTGTTGAGTTGCATTGGCTACTGGCATTGTTAGTGCAGTTGTATTATATGGCACATACAAAGTTTTTCCTTCATTGTTTGCACCACTAGAGCTAGAGAAACAGAAAAAAAAAATCTACGATGGTTATCTCTCTTCTGTTGCAACTTGCCTCACAGAGGTCTTCCCAGCATCATGCTTTAATGAGGTATATTAGTAACAATAATTAAGAGTTCCTAACACGCTTGTAAGTTTGACATTTATGGAGAAAGGGCAAAACTGATTCCTGTTGTAAGACGAGTTGTCAGAAGATATAAACAACTTAAAGATGATATGAAAAACTCAGCAGAACTAGAAGGAGTAGAAAGAATTAATATGGTTACACAACAAATACAGTTTTTTACAATGTTAGAAAAAGATAATGACGAGAAATACAAGTCAGAAGAACAAGCACTAGACTACACGCCGGTTCGTGGTTTTTTTAACTTTTTTTTTTCTTTATTCTTAGAATATTCGTACTTATTCTGTTGTTTAGGTGATGTCTCCAGATAAATCGGAAAAAGGTTTTTATATTAAAGTATCTTTGGATAGTAATGATATTGCACCAGCACTTCGTAGTGCTGTAAATTATGATGGAAAGAAAAAATGGTTTAGACTTCCAAGTTTTTTAAGAAGATGGCCTTCTGTACCAGAAGTCGTTTCTAAAATTGATGAAGCTGCAGCATACCTTAAAACTACAGATTATGGAAAATGTCTAATCGTTTTTGAGGATGCTAGCTTCCTACAGTACGAAACTATTTTCTTTTTGCTATTCTCGCTTTTTTCTTTTTTTTTTGAGTTGGTGTTCTTAACCCCCTTTGTTTAGGATCAATAACGAAGCTCAGTATAACAATATATTAGAATTAGCAAAGCGTAACAATGATGAAGATAGTAACATAAAAATTGTACTAGTAGAGAGTGAACCTGAAGATGTTAGACAAAGAAGAATTACCTTAAAAAGAGAGGCAGAACGCGAAGCATTAAAACGTGATGTGCTTGCAAATTTAAAGATAAAACAGGAACTAAAACAACAACGACTAAAAGAACAAGAAGAAGCTATGAGAAAGTTGAAAGAAGAAGAAGAAGAAGCTAAGAGAAAGTTGAAAGAAGAAGAACAAGAAGATGAAGATTTAGATGAAGGCGACTATGTTTATGAAGATGAAGTTGATGAAGAAGAATTTGTTGAAGATTATTCTGATATTATATAAAATATGTGCTTAAACTTCTTTTTTTATCATAGATGTTTTGTGAGATTATATAATTTTCAACTGCACGTGACATGCCAATATAAGTTGTAGCAATAGTCGTCAAATTGGTCCAGAATTTTACTTCGTTTTACTAAAAAAGTACAAGCACAAGGGAAAAAGCATGTGCCTTCAGTATAAGTTTCGTTCTAACTACTTACTGTTTTGTACATAATATGTTTTTTGCTGTGGAACTGGGTCTAATAGTTGGTAACAAGACGGTGAGTGTTAATAGTGATTAGTTTACTTTAAACTTGAAGAAAACATAGATGTTGTTGGTGCTGCAGGTGTTTTGGGAGGCTAAGGATAACGTTATTGATAAATTCACAAATCTGAAAAAGCCCTTTTACGTACTTTACATAGAACTTGAGGAATATCTTTAATGTCTGCGCCACTAAACACAAAGAAAATTAATGTCAAGAAAAAAAAATAAATTGAGCATTGTTGTTTTAGCTTACATATTAAATGCTCTGTCGGAAATGAAATTAGTTACAGGTAATATGATATCATCTAATTCATTCCATTCATTATGATCTGCTGTCTTTGACAGTGCAAGCACCTTTTCAGAATTACAAAATCCATGTAACTTCTAAAAAGAAAAATTAGAAAAAAAAAGCTCACAAACCACAAAGAGGGGTTAATTGCCTGTGAATGATAACATGGAATGACATCATCCTGCTCTCCATGAATAAATAAAGTTGGACACGTGACTTTCTGGATATTACTACGATAATAATGAGGATAGATGCGGTGGGAGAAAACAATAATAAAAAGAGGTAAGCAACACCCTAAGTTCACACAAAACAACTCCTTGCACCACCACGTACCTCCTGGAGTCCCAGTATTTTGGTGCAATAAAACCTACAAACCCTGCTATATCTTTAGCTATGTCTCGTATCGATAAATAAGGGCTACAGTTGAATAAGCACAATTTACAAAAGGTAAATAAGAGGACTAAAATGCGGTTTGTTTACGCTTAAAACAATTCTGGTGCAATAGTGGCGTGGTTACCTCTGAAGAATTAGCGCAAGAGGGTTTTTGGCCTCGCTACATAATTTCCGGCATAGTTTAATTGTAGGACCTGTTCCGATGCTCCTACCGAATAGGATGATGTTTTGTGAGGGTATTTGGAGCATTTTTGTCATAAAGTCGTATACAATTCTGATATCTCGATCAATTGCAGAGACAGAGGGAGAACCTGGTGATATACCATATCCCTGGTACTCATGTTTTATGATATTGGCCTTTTGGACGTGTCAGTTATCTTCAGAGTTTTAACTTCAATCAAAGATGTACCTTCCATGCTCTCGCTTTCATGCCAATGTCGTCGTTGCAACCAATATCTTCTGCGTTACCATGACTCCATAGTATGTACAGTTGACTAAGTTATTTTAAGAAAACGCACGGTATTGTCGGTAATGGGTGTTTGTACCTTTTAACGCCGTCGCAATTGTATTCGTGCAAAAAACATGGCACTGAGTTATTTTCTGATTTTAGAGCGGCTAAAGGCTTCTTCGCCATATTTCTAGGTACCCTAAATGGTTTATAAACGTACGTTAATTAAAGTTGAGTGAAAACTAACCAAAACAGGCCATTAGTTGAATGAGCTTTGTAGGTTGAAGCTGGGGCTGGGAATACCACCTTGTTTAACATTGCTAGTGTAATTATGATTTGGGAACACAGTTTGACCAAAAAGACGTTATTCGCACAGTTTTGAGCTAACTTTTAATGTAAAACACAAAACCTGTACCTGTAACATCAGCCACATGGTCTTTCGTTCATTACGAGTAAGAACAGCGAAAAAACCTCCCGAAGCGTTTTCGGGATAACTTAGATAGTTAGAATGCACAGATTGGCCTACTTTAATCTCAAAATTACATAGCGTCAACAATACTTCGAGAAAACAGAAAACGTGCGCAGACTTTTTTTCCGGATCTTAAATTTTTGTGGGAGCGTTTTTGTGGCGCCTTAAGGTCTCTCGTACGCGCTTTTTGTAATATCGTGCGTTAGTATGGGTGCTATAAGCCTTTTCGCTATCAAACCACTGTAAACGAATAGCTACTCACTATGATGACACTAAGGACAAGCCATTCAACAAAATTTTCAATAGTGAATCCACAGTGAGTGACGGTACAACTTTTCTCAAAAATAACGGTTCGCGTGTCCAGCCATTCACAATTATTAATACCAACCTATGCTGGACATATCAGCAGAAAAGCAAGCTATGATAAACACATCAGAAGAAAAACCTTCACCTCCGTGCTGCCGTAGATACTGTGCTTTATTTCTTATTTTGGGTGTTACCTTTGGAGTTCTAATTTTAATTCTTATTTGTTTTTTGATTGGCGCTGCCGCTTCCTCACAGAAAGACATAGCTTGTCCACAAAAGTATAATTATGATAAATCTACTTTCCCTTCTGGAGGGGTTGTACATGGACAGATATCGGGAGTAGGAGCTAACGCAACAAGTAACATTTATGTTTTTTCGAGACAAGGACGTGACTTTAAAAACACTGAGATTATCAAAGAACCAGTATTGTTCAGAGTGAATACATCCGGAAGTATTCTTGATTCTTTTGGAGAGAACATGTTCGTCGTACCACATATGGTATCTGTTCTAGACGGATTTCTATGGGTCACAGACGTTGCTTTGCATCAAGTTTTTAAACTTGACACTTCTGGAAATGTTCTGCTATCTCTAGGAACTGCAAGAGTGCCTGGATGGGATAAAACGCACTTTAATCAACCCACCTGCGTTACAGCATTATCTGATAAGGTTTATATATCAGACGGATACGGAAATTGCAGGATCGCTGTCTTTTCAAAGAACGGAACTTATCTATTTGAATGGGGCACGTGTGGAAGCGAGCACGGTCAATTTCGCACGCCGCACTCTGTGACTATCGCGTGGGGTAAATTATACGTTGCTGATCGTAATAATTACCGTACACAAGTGTTTGATCTTGATGGCTCTTTCTTACGTGCTTTTGATTCACACACACCTCGTAATGCTTTTTACCGGTTTAAGGCTTTGATGTTCGGATCTTGGATGAGATACACAACTGCTGTAATCTATTCTCCTACGGCAGATGCTCTTTTCTCCTTGGAGGGTGACCAAATTGTAGTTCGAGATCAACAAGCGACGAACTTGGTTTGTGCATTCACATCTCCAAATGGGATGAACTTTCCTCATGATATCGCAGTTAGTGCAGTCCCACACCTAGCCATATTCGTCGGTCAGGTCGGTACTACAGATGGTCACGTGCAACACTTTGTAAAAAACTAAATATAAAGCTATTTAAACAACTTGCCTTAAATTGTTGTTAGTCAACTAAAGTATTAGCTACAATTGACATTATGTGCGCAGTCTCAACGGCAAGTACAGAGAAATGTAGCAAAAAGGTTTATTTATTAATCACGTGCTTAGATTACAGAGCATGACGCTGATCGCATCACTCTTCTACAACTTCCGTTCGAATTACAGCTATTAATAATAGAAATGAGCATAGAAGTATACAACATATGGCCTTTGCTGTCTAGAAGTGCAGCAATGTCAACACGGTTTGATTTTAAGCTTAACCCACATGGCGTGTGGATTAATTGTCCACGTGGGAAATCACGCGAAGCATGGGTAAAACGGCGCGTATGGGAACGAGGAAAGAAAAAAGACTACAAAGAAAGATACGAGAATGGTAAAATGAAACAACACACGTGCTACAAACACGGCAAACGTCATGGATACAGTAGGAAATGGTTTTGTGATGGACGCCTAAGAAGCGAGTGTACTTATGTCAATGGTTTAATTGAGGGAGAGTATAGGGAATGGGATAAGCACGGTAGACCCGTTAAGGAGTTGTGGTACCAGCATGGTTCAAAGGAAGGGCGTCAAAGGAGGTGGTCATGTGCTTCTCAGCTACTTGAATGCTATACATACCACGACAATAAGCCGAATGGAGAATATTTAAAATACCATAGAGGACGTCTTATTTTGCGATGTTTGTACAAGGATGGTAGGATTGTTTCTTCCGTTGGTACTAGAGATTTCTTCTAAAATACACTAAAAGTTACATGGCATTTATTGTTCTCAAACCTCGAGGCTTATGCAAATAACAAGAAATCGAAACCTTTGCTCACTTTATCCAAATAAACGTCAACTAGAGTGGCGCCGATAGACATTATTCTCCTTGAAATAGCGTTTTGCTTCAATCGGTGTTAATCTACCAGATTGTTTTGGTTCAAAGATCTAATTCTTTTAAGAAAGAAATGAAAATAATTATTGCAATTCAACCAATAAGTTTTCTAACTGACGTTTAATATTTTTCTTTTGGTTTGGTCCAAGCCTTGCTTTCAACATAGGTGTTGTGTATGCAGCTTGACTTAAATGCCGTGCGCAAAAAGAGTGTACTGAATTTTTCTTTACCCAACACTTTGGAGTTACACATGCAACAATACTGTTCTAAACCGATGTTTCCGAGATAACAATTTATTAATGTTGTTGACTACAATACATCAAGGGACATGTCCAATTTTTTTAATACCTTTCTTTTTAAGTTCTTTAATTCCGGCTAGCGTAACTCTTGTTAAAGACAATCCTAATATCTCAAGACTACCAGGTAATGATTTTATGCCTTTATCTGTAATATTACAACCACGCAATTGCAACACCTTTACGTCAGATGATATGGCGCTAATCCAATCATCTGTTGCATTTGTATGAGTTAGATCAATTGAATAAGCACTTGATAAACTCTTCATAAATATCCCTTTTCGTAATGACCTACAAGAGGAGAGGTTGATATCATGTACACCAACCAAAGCTGAAACACCTATATCAGTAACTCCAGTATACTCCAAATTTATGGTATGAACACCAGCTAACGCTGCTACACCTTTATCCGTTATGTCCTTGCAATATGTTAAATCTATCTTATGTACACCTGCTAGCGATACAATTGAATCTGTTACATGTGTATAACTTAAATCTATGGTATGTACACCAGCTAGTGACGATACATCTGTTATATTAGTTGAACTTAAATCAATTGTATGTACACCTGCCAAAGAAGGTATACCCAAGTCAGTGATATGTTCATATTTTTTCAAATTTATTGTATGCACTCCAGATAAGACAGATAGTACGTCATCTGTGGCACTTGAGTTAACTATGCTAATCGTTGGTATTCCAGAGAGAGCCTTCAAACCTATTTCTGTAATCTCTTCAGCTTTGTACAGACAAATGTAATTGAGGTATGGAGCAAGTTGTGCCAAACATGAATCTGTTATATCTGGACAGCGTTTTAGTTCTAATCGTTTAACACCAATCAAATGATTTAACCCTTTGTCTGTTATACAATAGTTGAAGCAAAGGCTTATTGATTTAATACCAGAAAGAAGACAAAGATCTTTGTTGGTAGTGCCCACAAAGCGTTTTGTTGATACTGTAGTATTCTGTAGAAGAGGACTTCCTTCGAGATAAGAAAAACACTTGTGTGATTTTACATATATTGTACCATAACCAATGTGAGTGTGGATGATGTCTCTTAGCCGTCTACAGCTTTGGGAAATTGGATATAGGAAGATATAGTCCAAAAATGCAAGTAAATGAGCGATAATCTCTGTAGGAATATCTAGAAGCTCGGTATTGCTCTTGGTTGTATTGCATACAGGTGTGTGCCGTGTGCGCTTTGTTCTTCGCATGGCAGTATTTGTAGGGTTTTGTTGAATTGCTATATGTTGGGAAGTTAAACAGCACTGAGAACAAAGAGTGCAGATTAATTTATTGACTGTTCTTGATTGATAGATTATTAAAAATACCAAAAAACTCAATCAAAAACAAAATCTACCATAAAATTTTGAAACAAGCTTGCTTGGCCACAATTCTTATAGTTCAAATGGTTACATAGTCTCTGTGTTTGATGGGTCACTACAGGTACAACATTCGGGTAGAACCCACAAAACATAGGTTGGTTTTAAGGAATTTTGTAGACTACTAAGAATTCATGTTCTTTCACCATGGCTACCATGCTGAAAGCAAGGCTTGGACCAGACCAAAAGAAAGTAATCGACGTTCCACGTGACTTTGGCGAACGAAGCACCGTTTTAGCAGCGCAGCTGGAGCAAATCGACAGTGGAGAGTCAATAGATGATTATTTGATTGTTCTCAAGCACGCTGAGGGATTCTGTTGGCTTGTATCACATTACAACAAACCAATAAGCTCAGTATGCGATAAATTGTGTATGGTATCTGAAAAAGAGCGCTTAGAGTGTATACAAGTTGTACGAACATTTTTGTTTTTGAGTCACACAGGTGTACTTAGCTTGACCTTTTTTCGCTGAGAATGTCTTTGTTTCGAAATGTGCTCGACTAAAGTAAAACATAGTCAAATAAACCAAACAAACAATGTACTTTGTTTATCTGAGAGACTTTACTGGGTTTTTTGTTAACTTTGTTGTTTATCTAGATCTATGACGCTTTAGATTGTTGTGATTACTTGGACTTACAAATGCCTTTGTTCATGCAAAGTATAACACGTATGCTTCAGCTTGAAGGATGTGACATAAGAAATGATTTTGTTCAATATTGTTGGCCTGTAAACTTTTCATCAGCAATTCAAGATGCCTATGAAGGGAGTACGTAACTCTACTAAATGTGTATTCTAATATAGTAAAGAGTGGTTTGGAACACTGAGAAAAAGAATTATCAGCGGTCCGTTTATACCACCAACCGGCTTTCACGGTAAGTGAGCATACAATAAAATCTCATGGAATTATTTGTATTACCTCTGGTCGCACTTTTGGTAACAAAAAAGTCACATGTTGGAACTATTCTTTAAACACCAAACAATTCAGAATACTCGGCCTCCTTGATGAGGCTGCAGGTTTTCACATTGCTAAAGAATACTTGACAAAGTATTTTTTAGAAGGAACTGCAAAGATAGACAGTGTGATTGTTGCTCACTGTTCATCGTTTTGGAGTTTATTGTCAGCAAGTGAACTATCAGATATCGAGGCTCAAGCAGGAAGTGATAGATGTCTGGGTAAATTTATTGTCGATAATCTTGTATCTTTCCAATATCTCAAGTGTTTTATTGACATTGCACAAAGCAACGATAGGGCTCTTGCGTCGAAAATAGAGCATTCAATTCTGTACCATTTAGCTCAATATGAATCTGCACCTAATTTGAACCTTGTTATTGATCTTATGAAGCATATTCCTCCCTCAGAGACTTGGCAAGCAATTAAACGTGATAATTTTGACATAAATGCTGTACCTCCAATACCTTTCTTTTGGAATGCATTAAAGTACAAAAATAGATCACAAATTACAGATTTTTGATTAATGTAATTCCCTAGGATAGGCATGCTAAGCAATCAGCTTGATTTTGGTGACTTGAATCATGCTAGGTTTGCGGACTGTATCACTCGCAAAGTTGGTACTTCTGTGACACTCATGAGAGGACAGCACAATCCAAACAGGCAGAGGTCAAAAGTTTACGTTGCATTGGAACCACTAGATTTAATACCAACTGTACTAAGTGGATGGCGATCAAAATGGAAACAAAAAAAACATACATACAATTTGGACTGGTACAGCGCTTTCCTCACATGCAAAGAACCAGTTCTACCTACGAGCTAATTAATATCATAGGGATTGTGGCTATATACCTTATACTCCTAAAACTGATAATTGACAACAGGTCAATTTAGAACTATTCACAAGATTCGCAGGAAACCGTAGTAAGAAAATTGTGAGAATAAAAATAACTTTCAGAACAACTTGGGTAACGTTGATCGTAAAGGAAAACAATTATCTGTAATAGTGCAATAATCTGGTTGACCTAGTTCTATGGCTACCACACTCAAAGCGAAGGTCGGCGAAAGGTAACGTACCACGTGACTTTGTTGCGCTTAGCACTGTTCTATCAGCTCATTGGAGCAAATCGACAGTGGGGAGTCAGCAGATGATTATTTGATTGTTCTTAAGTATGTTGATGGATTTAAATGGCTTGTATCGCATTACAACACTTCAATAATACACGATAAATTTTCAATTATCCAAAGAAGACCGCATAACACACCTACAAATTGTACATGTTGGTAAATCTCTAGATGTCCGCTGCAGCAAAATGTTGTGATTATTTGGATGTCAAGACGACTATTATTCAAAACATCACACGTATGCTACAGCTGGAGGGTTATAGTATTGATAAAAATTTGGTACATAACTGTTGGCCTGTATCTTTCGATTCTGCAGCCATTCAGGATGCTTATGAAGGAAGTAAGTGAGTGTTTACTGAATTGAATATTGTTCTAACAAGAAACAGAATGGTTTGGGACGATAGTAATTGTAGATAGGCCAACGCCACCCTCGGGTCACTCAAAACCATACTTGTACCATGGTCACTCAAAATCATACTTGTACCACTCGGTGTTTTGCGTTCAAAGCTGAAAACTCGCACACATCAGCGTTGTGTCAGTGAAAGTGATGTGACTGGACTGTTCATGGACGTGCTGTTGGAAAGAAAAAAGCTTCAGGTGGCATTACCATTTAAATGTAGAAGCTTTTAGAACCTTGTGCCTCATTGATAAAACTGCAGGGTTTATAGTTGCTAAAGAATATTTAAGAAAATACTTGTCAAAATCCATTCGGAATAATGAGGTTAAGATAGATGAACAAATCATTGCTGCTTGTTCTCCTTGTTGGAGTGAATTAACAAGCACAGAGCTTGCAGAAATGGAAAACCAAAGAGATGGCTGCATAGCAATACTTTTAATAACTAATCTTAAATCTTTCTCATATCTCAAGTGTTTAATTGATACTGCACAAAAAGATGATGAACTGCTTGCTAAGAAAATAGAACACAATATAATTTTCAGTGTTAGCCAATCAAAAAGAAGCTTAGCTGACTTAAACGAAATTATTGAAGTCGTTGAGCACATACCACCATCAGAAGCTTGGCAAGTAATTTATTGTGATACCTTTAATGTCGATAGGGTACCTACCATACCTTTTTTCTGGAAAGCTTTAAAGTACGATTCAGCAAGTCACCTGATTAATAACCAACTTGTTAGAGCTGGGATGCTGAACGGTCAACTAGATTTAGATACAGTACCACACAAAAAGTTTGAAGACTGTATTAGGGGCACGCCATCCAAGGGACATCACAAGAGTAGCAACATTGTCTTGCAACCATTATCATTTGTACCAACAGAATTGATTGGCTGGAAAGCCAAATGGTCACAGAAGAGACACAGCTACGAATTTGACTGGTACATTCCTCCCTTTGTTTATTCTAATTATTCAGTAGGGATTGTGGTTTAACAACATGAAAACAAAACGAGACAGAATATTTCCAGCTGAGCAGTTGGCGTCAAGTTCCATATACCCTCCACCTTACCACACAAGATGGCTATGTCTAATGAGCCAGAGCAAGACAATGTGTTATAGTCTCATAAAAGGAATACACCTACAACGCTGTGTTTGATAAATATCCATTGCTTGTTTGTAAATTTTGTGCAAAGGAGAAAACACTTTTTAATGATTAACATATGGCACTGTCTTTACAATTACAGACCTACAAAAAGGGCAAGTCTTAAGCTTTCGTGTACATGAAGTACACATAGAATGTCCACATGGATCTATTACCTTCTGCTTAGGACTAGACATACATATGGAACAAATTGTTAAATCTCTTCGTTCCCTCTCCTGACGAGCAAGTTTGGCTTCTAAAGTTTTCGCGAGTGCTTCCATCTTTTTAAATTTAGCCACAAGAACGTCTCTCCTTGGAGGCTTTGAAGGTAAAGGTGACACAACCACAGGCGTGCTCTCTCTGTTGTTAGTGCTAGCGAGCTGTGCCAAAAGCTTTTCCCGTAATCGTTGTTCCAAAGAAATACTAGCAGACTTTTCTACTGGCTGCGTGGACATCTTCAGTTTATCTTCACATAGCACCTTCTCGCATTTCTTCTCGTGTACTTCTGAAAATGCACTCGATCCTGTATCGTGTCGTACTGGTTTATGGTCTCGTATTGGTGATGGTGGCATACAAGATGTCTTAGCTGGCGAGGAGTATTTTTTAGGTGGAGAGCATGTTTTAGCTGGAGAGGAGCATGTCTTAGGTGGCGAGGAGCATTTCTTAGCGTTAGGCAAAGGTTTAGATGCTTCAACTTTCATGAGCTCGTCGCAAAGTTTATCCAAAGCATCTGAAACCCAAAACTCATTTCCTCTGTTATCACGCGCGTACCATTGTGTAAAATCGCTATTTATCGAAACGTGCTCCATGTATCGCGACTTAATAAACTTCTGAAAGATGTCAGGAAGACCTTTAGATTGCATGGTGTAGTTGTTCATGAATTGGATGAAATACAAATCTTTAGTGAATACCATCGTTTGTACGTCACCGAGCTTCTTTCTATTAGTTACCAGGCGTCTATGAAGCTCTGGAGGTACACCTCCCCATGCGTATTCGCCGATTTGTAGAACTGCGAAGAACGATGGACCAGGGCCAAGGAAAACCTTTGTTATTATGCCTTTTAGTATCAATTGCTTCAGGGAGGGGTTCTCAACGTGAAAATTTACTTCGTCTTTGTATTTAAAGAAATACTGGTCTCTGTCGCCCAGATCGTAATGTATTACACGCTTAGTGTCTGTTTGGAGAGTGGGAATTAAATTTGGCGGGCAATCATTGTAATCGGTGTATTTATCGCTCAAAGCAACGTATTGAGAATTTTTATCGACGCCAAGAGCGACTGCCTGAAATTGTGCCATGCTAATTTGTGTACATAAGTTTTACTTCTTTTTACCGCGTTTTTTCACCACGTACTAATACGTGATAGTGGTAGTTCCTACTTGGGCGCAGGTTGACGTCGCTAGACATCCTTAAACGTTGTATCATTTCCAGGACGACGGGTTCGCTATTGAAGCACTCAAGCTTGAGTGCTTTCAAGGTTCTTACTCGTTTAGAGGCGTAAAAAGGTCACGTGTCACAATCACGGTAAGGTTTATTAAACAACAGTTAAGTTTATGAGTTTGCAAGGTAATTTGCGCTGGTGGTACAACTCCCACAAGTTGGGGTGTACGATAAGTATTACGTGTCATTAACGAGTTTATTTCTGCACAGTACAAAGTTGACCCTTGCATCCGAAAGGCAAGATGTTGATTGTTTCTCAGCATCACCTTTCTTCTATGTATCTTGCTACCAGTTACGTCAGTGACTATAGCCACCATTTCGCTTGTACTTCCCACCATAGGATTGTCATCACCCTCTTGTGAGCGTTTGTACTCCTCTAAATTCTTCCTCAAGCTCCTTCAACTGCAACATTGTGCGTAGAATCAAGTATAGTAGTGTACAAATGATTACAAGCATGTACTTGCACGAGAAAAAGATTCACTGCAGCAACAAGAATTGGCACATTCAAAAATCACTCAAGCACCCTTTAATGTACAGTATAGACCTATCATATGTTTTGCAGTTATTGGAGTTGCTTCAAGCTTTGGATAATATTCGTATATTTTTACAGCTTATTTAATCTTAATACCTACTTTATCAGGTTCTTCATTAACATCCTCAGGAACATCTTCAACCTCAAACCAAGCATTATCTGCAGCTTTTTTCTTCGCGTTTTTATCAGCATAAGCAGAATTTTTTTCTCTAGCAGCAAGTTTCTGATCAGCAATCTGCTTGCCATACTTTGATATTTGATAATCATAATATTCCATTAATTTTTCAGGATTACGCCTTTGTTTCTTTCTTTGTTCTAACTTCTCAATCCTAAAACACAAAAAAGTAAACTCTCAAGTGCTATATTCACATTCTCTCTTTCCATTATCAAGAGATGAAAGTCGTGTGAGGGAGTCAAATACGTACGCTCTTACATTAATTGTATCGCCCCAAAAGGATTTCCTTGCTGTTTTATACATTTCCTTGGAGTGAGATTTTGTTACTATTTTGCGCTCCAAAACGCCCTAACATGAAATTAAGAAAACCCACTGCAAAGATCAACTAATTCATTTCGTTTTCATCAAATTGGCAATACATACCTCACGTGTACACACATCTAGTAAAACATGTCCACCAGCCTTTATAGGTTGTCGTATAAGACGACCAAAATGCTGATCTGTACAAAAAAAAATCAGAACAAAATAGTTCAACTAACATGCTGCGCACGTACCTTTTTGTATTGGTGAAGGATCACTTAGTTTTCCTTTGGAAATAATCACATACGAAAACTTTTCGTTTTGAGGTGCTTTTTTCTGTCTATTGTTCCTAAACGACTCCACTGTCGCCTTCTGTATGAAATGACACCAATCTTTTTTCGCTTGCGGACAACTCAATTGATGAGGGCACTAATTGAACAAACACATAAGTCAACACAACAATAAAATAATTTCGGTCTTACAGGTGAAATTACGTGTGGATTATCTTTCTCATGCTGGCCATATGTATCTAACACTGTAGTTCGAGCATTTCTAATATGTGCAAAACCTACAGGAGTACCAAAATCGACAAGTACCTAAGTTAACACAATAAGTAAAGAAAAAGTCTCAGGTTTGATGGAAACGCACCAATACTCCACCCTGCGGAACTCGATACCATAGTTCCTTCACTACAGATCGTCTATCTGCATCTGTACTGAGTTCAGTCAAAAGAAAGGAACCCACAACCTAAATACAAGAGAATGAGTGACTTTTGTTTTACTCCATTGCACATTTAGTTCAAAATTTATGTTACCAACTCGTGTTTAACTTCACGGCCTTCGTGTATGTATCTACTACGCTCAACATTATTAAACCCATCCAGGATTTGTTCTGAAAGTTCATTCATGTCATCAGATGGCTCAATTAAAACATACTTGAACAGTTTTAGTGACATTAAATAATTTCAAAATTAAACAACAATTTGGAACCTTTTGAAGCCTTGGATAAAGCTCTCGTATTGCCCATGTACCAACACCAGTACCAGAGCCACAATCGAGTACAGATTCAGGTTGAAATTTAGGGTATTTGTTACGCAGCTAGCACAAATGGGTTAAAAACAAGCTTGCAACGAAAAAAAGCTGCTTTCAGGAATACCTCATGCATAACACGATGTGTGCTTGTGTAGACACTGTTTGAGCGCACTGCTAGAAAAGCCATTGATTCATTCTTTCTGTAAGTGATAGGTGGAATACGCAACTTTAATTTGTCTGCTGCTTTGGAGTACTCAGGGCTGTTCCGTTTTTTAAACGCTCTCTCCATATCCAAGAGCTCCTGTTCTTCAGCTTTTGCTTCTCTTAATTCTCTTGAGTTGGCAACTGCTTTTATCACTTCACGACGGTGCTTTTGAACAACGTAAGCGCCAAAAACGTAGAGATTTGATTTTTAAAAAAAAGCAAAAAAAAATACACTAAAGGAAAAAAACATCGACTCACCTGATTCGCTGATGAGTAAGGAGCTTGTTGGCGTAGGATATACGTTCAAAAAATACAACAAAAAAAAAAAGAGTAGGTGTCATTGAAAAAAAAAACCTGTCATCAGCGATACAGAGTGCCCGACGGTTAGAATGGTAAAACTTTCTTTTTGGTGACGAAAAAAAAAAATAAATGCGTCTTCTCAAAGGAATGATTAGATAAACATAAGTCGAGAGTTGTATGAATGGACGGCATAGTTTATTTTCAGTTACTAAAAAAACTGAATGAATAAAATGCAAAAAAGAAAATATGTCATGCCTGGGTATTTGTAGAGTTTCTTATGTTCAGCATTTCTGCTAGGTGCTTAGAATCCCTCTCAAGCCATGCGCGGTTCCATCCTACATAATGTGAGTTCATACGTTATAATAGTTTCTTGAGAACAATACCAAACGCTTATTACGCGTTTGGACGGCGATTAATACGAAAATGGGGAAAATAGAGAGTATACGATGCTACGTGCCTTCAAGAGCGTCTCTAATGCGATTGCCAAGCGTAACAGGTAAAAAAGTTGTCCCAATCTTGAGGGAGTGCGATAATTTTGAAGAATCCTCTGGGGTTGAGTCTGTATCAGGTGTGCCTTTCTCAAGGTTGTCTTTCACTTCCTTTAAAGGGTCACTAGGCCTATCGCCCTCTGGGTCGCCAGCTTGTGGAAAGCCATAATTATCATCTAAATACGCTTAGAGGTCTCATTTCTTCACAATACGGCCATTCAAAACCAAAATGAGGTAAAAACGCTAACCTCCACCTTCTCCTTCGCCTTCTGGTTGTGAGTTTGGTATACTAGCGAGGTATTTAGCGAACTGTTCTTTATCTTTGTCTGGTAGGTCCAATAGCTTGTTTAATTTGTCTTGTACAGACTTGCTTTTTGCAACGCTTGATACATGGCGAATAGCATCATCTAAATGCTTTGTACTTGGTCCTTTCTTTACAGTTACAGTTTTGTGATAGCTTCGTTTTGATGCAACAGTTTTACTGCGTTGTGTATTTCTGACTGCCGTGCAGTGTCGCAGGCGTACCAACATTTTGCATAACAAATGAGACCATTTTTGTTTACCTTCTTTTTTTTGAGCCAATATTTCACTTCACTTCAGCAAGGTAAAACGCACGTTACCATGAGTACTTTGCCTGTGTTCTTTCCACATGCAGAGCAACCAGACATTGTACGAGCTAGTCAAAAAGACGAATATTACAGGCGCTCGTTGTGTGATAAGTACTTTAAGATTTGTAATCGGTACGTTGGATGTCTTTCTGTCTGTTAAAACGAAATTACGTATTTTGTTAATAACTATCACGTAGCGTTATGGGACCGCGTTTTGCCACGCGTTTTAAAGAAGAACTGACACTAGTACGTAGTATTCCTTATCGTGTACCCACTCTAACTTTATAGGCGTCTGATAGCACTTATTTTGGCCTTTGCACTTTACTGGGGCGAAAGACGCTTGGAGAAGAGTATTGTGACATCTTACAAGTAAATGGCAGCAATGTGTCACCCTATTTTTATGTATGCTACAATTCTCCAATTTACAACAGCCTAACAAGCAACATAGGAGCGCGTTGCACTTGGTATATGGCAAATAATCGTACCTTACTTATACAACAAATTATGTTCAAAGCTATTACGCTTAGCACGGCCTGCTATCCGTCTACCAAACTTCAAAAGTACGAACCCTCAGTAAATGTCAAAAAAGTGCCAAGATTTTTTAACCAAATTGAAGGAAAAAAGCAGTGGATAGATATAGAACTCAGCGAAGAAAGAAAGGATCAGATAAATAAATATGTACCACAATTCAAACAGATAATGGACATTATACAACGGCTGCATGTCGGTGTGTTCTACTTCACAGGTACGCTTTGCTAAATCCTAGAAACTTTATACTTTTCGGCGTAATTGACTGTTTAAGGCGTGTTTTATCATTGGTCTAATAGACTTGTGAACATACGTTACGTACGTTGATGCATAAAAATAGCGCAGTACTAAATACCTGGTCAGATATTTAATAGAAAGCTTGATGAACAACGACCTCGATACATGATACTTGGCCTTCTTATATTCATACAGATTTTCATTGCGTTGGCAATTTGGACTCATGAACGACTCAAGAAACCTGACACAGAGTACACAAGGATTGTCGTTTGGATCTATTAGCCTAATGTATTCCTCTAGAAACCAGGAAGAAATAACCGAAACACCCCAGGCTTATGTTGTGAGTCCGGGAACTTGCTCGCTCTGTCTTGAAAACCGAACACACTCCACATCCACGCCATGCGGTCACTTATACTGCTGGAGTTGTATAACAGAATGGAGTAATACAAAAGTAAGTTTGGACTTTTTTTTTACAATGCAATTTTGTTCTTGTCATTAATCTGGACTTTAGTTGGCATGTCCAATGTGCCGTGCACCATTCAAGAAAAAGGAATTGATGCGCGTATACGGCATATGAGCTTACGAGTATTGCACAGTGTACATAATAAAATTTCTGTAAGACAGCCTTCTCTGCGTACATGCTGTGGTGAATGCTGAGAATGGGCGAAACCAGTACAATTCAGCAAGAGTTTTGATAGTACTCACACAAACCGCGATTTTTTGGTTGTCTATTTATTGTCAGTGATTTTCTTGACTGCTGTAAAAAATAATAGTGTATAGCTTGGTAACGCATACATCGTTGTAGAATTACATCTATAGTATTGAATTCACTCACACAACAAAATGAATAGAGCCAACTTGGTTGTTACGTTTTTAAAGAGGAAGAACTGCTCGCTATGCGACAAAGCTATGGAGAAGCTTCAGATTGTTCAAAAGAAAGTAAGTGATTTTAAACCAGCTCTATGCTGTATTCTCTTATCCTGAACGCCTTGGAGTGCCCTAACAAACTATTAGCAACCTTTTGAGCTGAAAGAGGTAAATGTCGATGTAGCTCACTATAGAGTGCGTATAAGCGTTTAATACATTCACGAGCGATCAAGTTCATCGTTTAATCTGTTTTTTTTATCCTTTGCCGCAATAAGCGCGTTTGTAGGTTTGACATGTACCTAACATTGTTGCATAGGTATGGGCGCGTCGTTACATGTTCGATGTGCCAGTTGCTTTGGTTGATGGCAAAGAAATCTTCCGCCATCATTGTGATACTGACAGAACGCTAAGGGCACTACAAAAAGAGCGTGCACGCCTAGATAAAATTCACGCTGCGCTCAAAGGACACGAGAGCATTCTTTCCCAGAAAGACAAAGAAACAGTCCTATCGCGACGTAATGTCATTGATCATGATATCAAAACAACACCAATTGAAGAAACAAGCGAAGAAGTTCGTGCTCATCTCACCCCAGAGCAACTCGCACTCGAGGACAAAAACTAGATACACAACTGGCAGCAAAAGAAACCAAAAAAAACAAGAATCGATCATTTGGATTATTGGTATTTTTTTTTTATTATTTCAGGTTGTTCCGCTTGCTGTGTTGCTTCTACATTCAAAAAGGGCCACCAATAGCTTTTTTTTTACAAGCAGAAGAGGAAAAAAAGTGGTTCAATTGAAGTGTTTGTCCAAAATGTGATTATATGTACAGTTGTAATTACCTTAATTTGAAGCCTTTACGACTCCATGATTGTCTGTTTTATTGTACATGCTAGTGTTGTCTTTTTTCACGTTGTGTTATTCTTTGTGAGTCTTTACACAAAGCTCCCTTTCAGGAAAAAATGAAAAATAGGAGTTGACATGAACGACTTCAATTTTCTTAGACTTCTCACCAACTTATACAATACCAGCGACAATACACGTGTTGTTACCCTATACCAGTGTTTCCATAAAAGTGTGAAACTATGCTTAGTAACGTCCAAGTTGTGAGTGTGTAGGTTTCAATTTCAACGTTCACGTTGTCGCATAGTCCCAGTAAATAACTGGTTATTCGGCTTTGTAGTTTAGTTGAACTAACTTCGTTTGGCTGACAAAAGAATGTAAACAGCGCTTACACGTACAATACCTGAACATAATATCATTGCTACTGTTCAAAGGGTTAATAAAGTGTTCAGAAAATATTATGCGGAATTCAATTGCAAGAAAACCGATTAGCCACGTGTTTTTAGTTATATGCCATTTGCTTTTATTTATAGATTTGACAATAACTAGAATACAACGCCAGGTTTGTATGTAGTAGTTTAATACATGTATTGTAGCATTATCTGATGGATTCTCGATTGTAACTACCAGAAATTCTCCAATAGAATACTCTTGGCGTAAATCTAAGTGAACTCTACGAAGAGTTTAGCTATTGCACAAAACTCCACAAGAGTTCTACATCGTGTGAGGCACAACTCATCACTTTTAAAGCGGAGCCTTCCGGCAGCTTGTAGACGCATTGAATCCTTGTTTGCTAAGATCAAGCACTGCTCCGGAACCGGAACTGACCTTAAACCTCCGTGTTATTTACTATGATAAATCAAAAATGGCCGTGATAATCCATGTATCTCTCTTTACTTTAGAAACTGAAGCGGAGTTCTTAAGTGGTTGTGTTGTGATGAGAACTGACTTATTTTTTACTTTCACAAAAAGATCATGAGCGTTAAAGGTCGTGCTGTAGTTTATCGGCCTAGTCCAACGACACCTGTATCAGGGAGACTGCCAATGCTATTTGAGTTCAAAATAAATAAGTTGGTATGTTTAGCAATGTATTTTTGTTATTACGCCACAAGACATTTTCGCTAATATGAAACTAGTGTCCACTCTACTTCTGTGAGACAGGATGGAAGTTACGAAGCTCTCCCACGTCCTTTAAGAATAAAGAATTTAGCTGCAAGCGGCGCTCCCTTCGCCGAAGACTCAGTATACTGTTTGATGGCACTAAAACGACTAACGGCAAAAAATCACGTGATAAAAGAATGGAGATAACCTTCGTAACTTTGCGGTAACACACTGCCGTAGATGTAAATAAACTGCTTGTACATACATTTTGACCATACTTGATGAAATTGTGTCACATATGCGACAAGTGATATTTGAGGACATTGAATGTATTTAGTTACAGGTATTCTTTTTTTCTTGTTGTTTATTTACACAGCTTCTTCTTCTTTATCAACATAAGTTACATTTTCTCCTTTTTTAGGCGCCGCGAATATCTCATCAAATGCAACCCAATCTTTTCTCGTGAATACTGTGTACTCATGGTCTGGACATATCTCTTTTGTAACAGCTCTAACCTCCGTCCAAGGCAAAGGAATATATTGTACAAGCAATGTCCTTTCGCCTCTATCCCTTGCCTTAAACACTCGTGTGACATCTTCTACTGTATAATACCGATAAGCATCACATTCTTTATATGATTGTAACGTACACGTGAAGCATGCAACACTGAGGTTCTGTTTAAAAGTTGCTTTTAAAGCTGCCTTTAACAGCTTGCGTGAAGTAAAAGCTATATTGTTGTAATAAGAAAACTCTGACGCCCACCACTCTATCACAATCAGTCAATAAAAAATGTCACGCTAATTTAACAGTACCAATTATATCACTCAGCCTCATATCTCTTCCACCTTCAGGAGCTATAAAGTAAAGATATATGTCTCTAATCTTTCGTTGAACATCTCTACCTCTCTAAATATCCTCATTAGAATTTGTATAATGAGAAAAACCTGAGTGTACATGATAGTCGTGTACAAAGTTATTAAACTCAAGAAATCCTGAGAAATCACGTAAAGTTGCTTTACCCTACCAATAAAAGTAAGGATAATTAGTTATTACTAGCTTTTTGTGTACACCAGATAGTTGGAAGGCACCATCTATATATACACCTGCTTTTTTCACGTTTGGACGTCCAAGTCGTTGCAGCCCAAGCTTAAAAACATTGACTGTTTCTATTGGTTTTGGTGAAAGGTTTAATTTTATCTTTTTTGGCGCTTCGGCTTCTTTTTCTTCAGCTTCTGCAGCTGTTGAATCTTCAGTTTCTTCTTCAACGTTAGTGGCTTCATCCTTTTTGTGTTCATTGACATCTTCGGTAGTTTGAATATCATTTTCTTCTGTAACTTGTTCAACGTTTTCACGTGCTTCTTCCGAACTGACATTAACTTCGTTACTGTTTTCATCATTGCTTTCCTCTTGGTTAACAGATTTATTTTCTTCTGTAGGCTCTGAATTTGTATCAGCCTCTTTATCTTCGGAAGATACCCTATCTAATAGTGATCTATTAATACGAGCATACGCGCACCACGTGCCTGGACGAAGCGTTTTATTGTACTCTTCAATAGAACTAAAAACAGGAACATAGTGCGTCTTCTCAGATTCTACACCGACAACTTGTTTGTCGTCTTGCACTGGAACAAGCCATCTCAACAAAGTGTCAATTATTTAATGTGCCATGTTGTTAATTACGTTGCACGTGAGTTCATAGCTTCTATGAACGCCAGTTTACGAAACTGACTGTACGTCTTTGATGTAGGTTTGTCTCTGCGAATCTAAAGACGGCAAGTGTTATTTAATGATCTCACGATCCTAAATACGCACAATATTCCATCTATGAACGACCTTAGGCCAGTTTGGAGTTTTTCCATTTCTCGTGATACCTTTTGCTTTTAAAAGCCTCCTATTGCTATCCTCGTCAAAGCTTTTGCGTATTTCCATGTGTCTGGTAGATTGTTTGTGTGTCTGGCGCGTACGCAGTACTATTTTCGTTAAAACACTCTATACAACGTATATACGAACCATTGTGTGATTTAGCGCCATAGGCAGCAGACTTCAACATGATAGCTACGAATCACAGTAAACCCAGACGTCAAATGAAGTCTTGACTTGACACAATCAACAACTCTGCGGAGCACACGTATCAAGAATACTGAATCCATCACAGTTAATGTCAACCTTCAAAATAAATAAAACATCGTTTAAAATAAACGATAAGCAATACACACGCATTACACTTGAAAACGGAGGTACATCAACGAATTTAAGCTAAAATGACTTATTGGTAGGTGCTGGCGCGTATGTGACGCTTGTACCCGAGGTAGGTGGTGCTGTAGAGCAAATTTGTTTACCAAACAACGAAAAACTTTTTACGTAAGTACATTGTACACCAAACAATCGGTTAACTCTAATGAATTCTTTAAGATTGCTTGCTGCTCCAAATAAGAGGTAAATCACAAAAGAAAAAGTCGTACAACATTTACTTTGTCGGTCTGTTTACAACCCTCAGTGATGGTAAAACACCTCTGAACAAGGCCTGGATAGATGACTACGCATCTTCATGGAAAGGTAGCATGCTCATGCCTTGGCAGAATAGGATAAGGGATGGCACGTGATTAATTTTGTTTTACGAATTAGGAAAACGATCGCTAACAATACTAAAGGAAAATACTCTTGGAGAGGTCAATGTACTTAAGCTGTGCGAAAATACATTGTGCTTATTTTTAAACTAGCATACACATTACCTGTTAATGAAACGCCACGCAATTGCGCTTTGCATGGTCTGTTGTTTGACGCACCTATGACAGTAACAAAAGAAGTAAATAAAACCTATTTAGAACTAATTAACTCGCTCATTACTATTGTAGGTCGCAGACGATAAAGCAGCAAAAGTATGCCTCACTTACGAATTTGATAACAACCCTGGCTATCCATGGAAGGTATGCTAAAGGACGTTGATACCACATCTTAATATGGGTAAAGGTGCAAGTTTCAATTCTATACACTCTAGACGCAGCTGGATTTAAGTGTGAAATGTGGGGCGTTAATCAATCCGAATCATGTGCTCCATTTGCATGTGGTTGGCACCCATATTTTGCACTTAGTAGCGCTGATACGGTTGACAAATGCAGTCTTAAGCTCCAAAATTGTAGGTTTGATATCGATTGTTTGTTTTAATCTAACAAGTTTAGGCGAGGAAACAATTGCAGACAAGCAATTATGCCCTACGTCTTCAAAAAACCACCCTGGATTTGATTGCAGTATAAAAGACCTAAAATTGGATACTGCGTTTCGCATTGGTAGGTGGAATAGAACGTAGTATAATAGCATCTAACATTTGCAGGAAAATTTTCTATTTCGGACCCAGTTACCGTCTCAGAAGTATGCATATCGTTGTTTTAGTGGTATTCCATTAACGTATCTTAGGCACTCACTGCATCACCAATACCATCAAAGTGCAGCACTACGCGGGTTGCTGGCCCTGGTGCAACAATTGCCTTGTGGCAAGATACATCATTCCCCTTTGTACAAATCTACACACCGGATGATCGCACTTGTATAGCCATTGAACCAACGTCAGGGCCTCCAAACTCGTTTAATGTTCCAGAAAACGAAGAACAATACTTTGTATTGAAAAAGAAGGCAGGTACCACATTCTACGGATCTTTTGGAGTTCGCCTGGAATAAAATAACTTATTTCACATTTGGCACGTGGGGTTTTTTTTTGTGAACGCTTTTGCCACACTTTCATCCCCGCACCAAAAGCACAACAAATAAACTCTTCGAAGAAGCAAAATTAGCGCGGTTTCCGTGACTACTGTTGACTATTGTGTCGTGCAAAGAATTGTAATTTACATAATTTTTTTGTCTGTCTGGAATTGCGTACTGCTCTACAACAAACGTTACGTAGCTCGAGCTACGATATGAACGAGGAGAATGTTAGTTTCAAAAAATTTGAAGCAAGTAACGACCCAATGGATACGTTGAGTACGTACATGCTATATTTTACGAACGAATGCCATTTTATTTCATGTTATTCGTATAAGTTCAAATCCTAGTACTAATAAATTTAAACACTGCTTCGTACGCGTACCACTCATGCGAGTTTTAGTGGGCGAGGGAGAATTAGAATTATTAGAACTTCACACTTGTATTTCCTCACAAAGTGACGTTTACTGACGCTCTCATAGTGCCTGAAACAAAGAAAGAAGTACGTGACGAGCAAGGAGATACTGTAATGGAGGTTAATGAAACGACAAACAAAGAAAACATCGAATTGAAGCGTAAACGCGCAAACTCGCTCACTCAAGCAAAGAGGTATGATTAATAAGTATTTTTCTGTTTATTAGTTAGTTTTTTATTTTTCAAATTGAAAAGACGTTAAAGTTTCCTAATTACGTATTTGTCGCATAAAGGAACTTGTAGCGTAAAAACTTGTTTTACTGAATATCTTCTGTAGTAAAAAACGTATCAAGCTGGAAGTCAACAAGCAAGAACAATCTACAAACTACAGTGGTATCAATGCTGAGATTATATCCGATGATGAATCGGTTGAGGAGTTTGGCGATAATGACAACAAAAAAGAAATAAAAAAAGAAGAAAAACAAGAGCAAAAAGATCAACCAAAAGAAGAAGAAGAAAAGGTCAAGGGACCATTGACATTGTCAAAAAATAGCGACAAGGAGAAATACGAACTTGGTGCTGGTATGAATGAGAAACTGCGGCCTTATCAACGCAAAGGCATAAAGTTCTTGTATCCTTTTTACTTTTACAAGTCATTTATGGCTTCAACTCCACTAGCACCAAAATTTGGTTAATTTAAACGTCAAATGACGTTTTGTTAGTTACCAATTTTTTTTGCGTCTACATTGGTATCTAACAATCGCATTTTGACAGTATTGCCAATACTGGTGATTTGGTGGGGTTTTCTTTTTGCCAGCAGTATAAATAGTTGAACCTTGACACTACGAAAGATTCAAGCTCTTCAAACAAAAAACAGGGGTACAGTAACTTGCAATTTAAGTTTTTTTATATTAACTTTGTTTTAAAGGGCATCCTTGGAGATGATATGGGTTTGGGTAATGTTTTTTTTGTGTGCCAGTTTCGCTGAAATTAAAGCGAATAAAGTGTTTGGAAATTAAAGTTTTAGGGTTAACTGTAATATAGGAAAGACGGTTCAAGCGCTTGGGTTTTTGTTTGCTATATTGCCAAAACGTAAATCTAGATTTAATCTATCACCTACAAAGGTTGGAAATGTATCTCATGTTGAATCAGCACCTCCTGATCCCCAAAAGAAGCATGGCCAAGTGAGTGTTTAAATTTTTTAAGAATAATAGTCTTACTCTCTTAGGTCCTTGTAGTATGCCCGGCGAGTGTAATACCTAATTGGGAGGATGAAACAAAGGTGTGGAGGCGGTTTGCAAACAGATCAGATGTAAGATTTCAAAGGTACAACATTAAGTGTATTTAACAAATAATTTGACAAAATGATTCAAAGGTATTTGGGTCCAAAGAGGAAAGAAGTCATAGACAACTTGGACAATGGACGCGTTGAGATTGTATATACATCCTATGAAACTTTTAGACGCGATTTAGCTGTATTAAACCGAGACTGGCTTTGTGTAGTATTAGATGAGGTGCATCGTGTAAAAGGTAAGTTGGTTTTTGTTTTAAAAGAAACAACTGCTAACGCCTTCAATAATAGCCCGCAAATCAAAAGTAGCTATGGCTTGTCAAGAACTCCGTACAATGCGACGATATGGCTTGACTGGTACAGTAATGCAGAATAACTTTGAGGAACTTTACACCTTGCTTAATTTTGTTCGGCCTCACTGTCTTGGCACACTTGACAACTTCCGTCGTTTGTAAGTTCTTATCACCTTTAACAATATTTAAAGAGAGCTTCTCCTAATAGTGGTAGGTATACTCACCCAATTAAAACGGGTCAACGACGTGATGCAAGTAAGCCTGATATTGCTAGAGCAAAAAGAGCAACAAAGCAGCTCAACACAATTATACGAAAGGTACTTGTACAATTTCTTTTATTTCTTTTATTTCAACTTTGTATAATTCTAACACGTGTTCAAGATCGTTTTACGGCGTGATAAGTCTATCATTAGTGAATACTTGCCTGGGAAACAAGATAACATTGTATTCTGCAACTTGACGCAGTTACAAATACGTATGTACAAGAGATTGCTTCAGTCAGATGAATTTCAAAGGCTGATTTCATACAAACAGCCTTGCAGCTGTGGGTACGTCTTGCATTGTCGCATAAACGTTGCTTACGTTTTTCAAAGCTCTGGTTTCAGGCAAAACGATTGTTGTTTTGCGAAAAAGGGCGGTGGTTCATGGAGAAGCCTTTTGTTCCCTGCATTGCAAACACTATTAAAGCTATCTAATCGTGAGTATTGTTTTTTTTTGTTGAAGGCATTTAAGTTTATGAGCAATTCTTTGTAGATACCATGTTGTTACAACCAAGTGAATTGAAAAGAGAAAAAGATAGAGCGAAACATACGCGAGCTGTAAATTTATGGAATATTGCCGTGGTACGAGATGCTTGTTTTGTTATTCCTTTAGTTTGTTTGTACTAACTTTTTATTTTTTAGGGCGAAGATAGGGCATTGATAGAAGAACTTATTGAGACAAGACAACATGAGATGTTGTGTGGTAAAATACTTACTCTGAAATCTTTATTGCCTATCTGGAAAAGCAAAGGTCATAAGATATCCTTTAAGATTTTTTGATTCCTCTTTTTTCGTACAAACATATAAAGTCGCTTAACTATGATACATTCTACTCTTTTCTCAGTCCACCAAGATGTTGGATATTTTATATGGCGTTGTCAAAAGTGCAGGGCTATCATCATTACGTCTGGATGGATCTACTCCTTTGAATGAGAGAAAGCGTAGAATAGATATTTTTAATAATCCCAAAGGACGTATTGATTTATTCTTGATAAGCACAAAAGCTGGTGGTCTTGGGTTGAATCTTACTGGTACTTTTAAACATAACTTGAACGTTGTTTTTTAATGAAACATAAATTAGGAGCCAATATTGTTGTTGTGTATGACGCCTCTTGGAATGCTACACATGATCTTCAAGCGCAGGATAGAGCGTATCGTATTGGTCAAACGAAACACACTGATATTTACAGACTTATATCTGCTGGTACAATAGAAGAAATGACGTATGTGAAAGGCCCTTGCTGGGAGTACGTTTTGTTGACAGGATGTAGGTATAATCGGCAGATATACAAACAACAAATGGCTGGTATAGGTATAGAAGGGACGTATGAGCGTAGGTATTTCACTGGTGTGGAGGGAGTAAAAGGACAGGAAGGAGAAATTTTTGGGTTAATTAATCTCTTGAAACTTAGTAGCGATAAGCTGTTCACAAATGGTAACTATTTTACATGATTCGCCAACGTATACTAAAAAACTATTTAGATATTATAGAAAAAGCTAAAGATTCCGAAGAAAACTACATTGTAAAGGAGAACAAACTCAATAAGGAACAGCCTTCAATGCTAACTGGTACTGGCAAGTATTAATAAGTTATCTAAAGTTTGTATTCTGTAGGTTTGTTTGATAAACCTTCATCTCAAAACGAATCTACAATAGACCTCACAGGAGACGAGAAACTTATTGATCTTGACACGATAGCATC
Source organism: Trichosphaerium sp. ATCC 40318 (assembly GCA_038496445.1). Lineage (NCBI taxonomy): Eukaryota > Discosea > Flabellinia > Trichosidae > Trichosphaerium > Trichosphaerium sp. ATCC 40318. Next base: position 421,009 of record JALMLS010000353.1, read on the forward strand.
GCGTACGAACCTAGAGCTTTGTCCTTTGTCTTTTTAATAGCTTGAACGCCTTGTACTAACTTTTCTTAAGAATTGAATAACAAATCTTTCTCAGTGTTCGATGATGATGTAGCCAAAGCACTTGCCGCTTCTGGTGTTTTGTACACTCACCGAAATAGGGTACACTTATACCTTTCTTCTTTTTTTCTTCTTTTTTTTTTGAAAATTAAATGAATCAAAACGAAGATTTCGTTTGCATAGCTAATTCGTCAGTGTGCATCGCCTTCTCTGTGTGGCTTCGCGCACTGGCGACTTAATTAGACATGTAGTACCCTCTGTAGTGTAATGGCAAATCACGCTTGGTTGTAGCCCGAGAAATGGTGGTTCGATTCCATCCGGAGGGATTTTTTTTTATTTGAAATTCATATTCTATTTTCGCTTATTATTGTAACACATCTGCTAATACAATGCACAGGATATTGTGGGTGAAAGTAGAGCTGAAAGACAGCTTGCTAAACAGCTAGAGGAAAAATACAAAGGAAAACTTGGTTCTAGCCTAATGCCTCCTACTATGCCTAGAACGCCTTATTCAAATACTCCACTTGGCAACACAAACTTTACGCGGCTTATCCGCTCGAATAATAGCTTAAATATGCCAAGACAACCGATGACCTTTAACCCATTCCTTTCAACGCCTAGCGCTAGGAATTTACAGACACCTCTGTTTGGTAAAGATACTTTATCTGTTCCTGGAGCAATGGCGCGGCCGGGTATAGCGCCTACATTTGGTAAACCTGCAAGGAAGCTGAATACAGGTAACTTTTCATTCAATGGTACTTTGGGATCAGGTGTGCGTCGTCCATGGTTAAACAAAAATGCTTTATCAAATCCTGGCTCTATGAAACGTCCAGGTATAACACCGACGTTTGGTAAACCTTCAAAGCGATTTGGCTATAATTTCAAGCTACCTACAGCGAACACTAATAATGTGGTACGTTTATTCAGAACCGACACTGAAATGTCTTTTTTTTCTAATGTACTATTTTCTGAAGGTCAATATTACTACACAGGATCCATTAGAGTTAATGGAACAGAGCGCCAAGGCAATGGGTCTTTGGACACCGATGATGGAGCAAACCAATAAGACACTTTTGCGTCAGGCAGCCGAACGTGCTCGGAAGCAAGCTGAACTTGCGGAAAAACGGAGGAAGCCTAATAACAGTGAACCCATTGTAATTGAAGATTGATTGGTAACACTAACGATAAGACAATAATCTTTGCACCGTTGTAAATAAGTTGAAAAAAAAAAAAGGCAGAGATTGTTTGTTTAAGTCGTATTTCTTATTTTAGTTCACAGTCAACTTGTTTTAGTGAGCAAAACTACTTCCGTTAGTACAAAAAGTTGGTGCAACTGCCTTCATGGCTGAAACCGATTCATCAGAGAACAGCAGCAAGCAAGAAAGTATTCGAGATGTTATACCGTTTGATATCCGCTTACACACTGCTGATAACTTCGATGAAGGCATAAACAAAGTTTTCGTCGCAGTTCGGTGTGATGGTAACGAACTGACGCGTTCTAAACCAGTTTGGGTAATCAACCAACGAGCTTCGTTTCATCAAACCCTACGCGTAGACTGTGCAATTAGTAAGTGCTATCAACTCGCGATTTTAATTAAAAACTTGTTTAGAAAAAAAAGGAGGAGCTTACAGAGCTAAATCGATGAAACTAGTGCTGTACAACCTCAAAAACAAAAATGGAAAAGTCAAAGATGAAAAACTTCAAGTACAGTTCACATGTTTACTCGTTTTAACCTGACACTGTCACTTCGTAGAAATTTGAGATAGACCTAGCTGATTTTGTAGACGCTGCACCAAGTGACACCGAACTGAAATCAGAACCGACAAAGAAAGGCAAAGGCTTGTCTCTTAACGTACTCAACGCTTGTTAAAAGAGTTATTTAATGTATCGTAGCTTGTAGTTAAAAAAGGGAATCGCGTTGGCTATGAAAAGCGTACCAAGGGCATTAAACGCATTAAAAAACGCGTAGGCCAGAAGCTAGGTGTCAAAACAAAAGAACCGTACACATTGTATTTTCTTCCAACTCAACAAACTGACGCGCTGTAGCGAGTATCAAGAATATTTCCTGTCAGATTCTGAAGAGAGTACAACTCAAAATGTGCGACAATTGTAAAAACAAGTGTAGTTTTTTTGACTAGAGTGTCTAGGATATAGAAACGACCACAGACAATATAATAGACGATTCTGATTTATCCATAAGTGAATCTGTTGATATGGATCAATTTTGTACGCCCACAGCTAAGGACTGTACTAATTTTCGAGTTGTAGTGAGCCCAGAAGCGAAGAAGGAGCTAGAAAAACTAGATCTCAGCTCTAGTTCTGAGTCAGAAATTGACACGCAAGCTGTGATTGCAAAACGACCTGCCATTAAAGAACTACGGCGTAGAGTTACTTCCGTCAAGTTTAACCCTGTTGAAACCAAGGCGGTAGAAAGCGAGCCAGTTGCACTTGATGAACCCAACAAACCCCTCAAACCTGTCGCACCTGAGGAACCTGAAGAACCTAAAGAACTTGAGGAATCTGGGGACTCTATGGAACCTGAGGAAGATGACGAAGGTGATGAAAGCATAGAGGTCGTTAAATCACCACCTGAAGTGAAGAAAACTGAAAACAGCAAGCCGCCAAAACAGAACAAAAATAGGAAAAAAGCTGTCTCATTTGTAGGAAAAGAAGATATAATCGAGCCACAACCTGAAAGGTTACCTCAGCGACCAATGAGAGAAAAGACTCCACTACTTGCACAGAAAAAACGAAAAAAATCTGCTCTTTGTTGCTGTTTTGGATAATAGCGAAAAAAAATACAACCTGTACATTATAAGCCTTTTGTGTCTTTGCTTGGGAGTTACATTTGCTCTCGCTTTCCAAAACAGAACAAGGTCTTATCTAGAACATTAGTTCACTGCATTATTATTGTACTGCAGTGTGTTTTTTTACCATCATGGGAGAGCTTGTGGCAAAAGAATCAGTCGTAACAAAGAAACCCGAGAGAATACTGAAACTAGTATTAAGTTTCTTTGGGAAATCCCTTACTATTAGCGTGTATTTATTGGCTAGCTCGTCGCACATCGCAGCGCTATACAACCCAAATACAATTTGGAGAGTTTTTACCTTAAATACAAACAACTTGCTCCTCAACCCTTTTCACTATGAGCTTGTACGTATTTTTGATTAGTACATTGTTGGATAACACGGTTGATTGTTGTTTACAGTTTCAAGTCTAATTCGAAAGGTCCTGATATTAACACCATGCGCGAGTACGCTAATAAGCTCTCGGCGAGAGATATAACGTTGGAGCACCTCATAACAGCCCAGCCGTCGTTGGGTCAAATGTTCGCAGCGTTTTTAAAGGAAGACTATGCTGAGGAATCGCTTGCATTCTACAAAGACGTGTGCAAGTTCGAGAAGCTCAAAAAGACAGGACCTCCAACAAAGGTACTTCTATTTTCCGCTCCAAATACTCCGAACAGCGTATAACAACCTCCAACATTGTCAAAATACTATTTCTAAAACACCACTTTGCTAAAAACGTACAGATGTTAAAAAAAGGAGCAAAGACGAATGCCCAAGGAACACTTATTTGTGAACAGTTTTTGGGCTTTGGTAGTAACAGCAATGACTCACAGATTAACATCAACAAAGGCTTGCTTAGCGACATTAGAGTTGCGTACAAAACTCAACAGTATTATGAAGGCATTTTCGATGTTATTCGGGGTGATATAGCATCGTTGTTGCGTACACAGCTACTAACATTCTCGAATGGAATGGACAAAAGTAGTTCTGATTATGGCACACTTTCAATTTACATGAAAGACATACAAAACGCGAGTGCATCGTTAGAGGAGCTCTTTGATAAGGAAAAGAGTATTACAACTGCTTTTAGAGCATTTTTAAAAAAAGGATTTAGCGAAGAGTATCTGCTCTTTTATTTAGAATGTGCGAAGTTTAATCGCCTAGCAAGCGCGGTACGTCTCTCGCACTCCCTAGAAATTACTTGTTGGGGTTTTTTTTCTCATCAAAGCGAACATAGTTGCATTGTTCAACATGCTTTTACGCATTTTTATTTTGTCATTTTATCTCCTCTAAGTGTTACTATTTTAGTCCAAATCGGCACAGTACGCTCTAGCTTTAGCAATATGTGAAGCATACTTTGGGATTGACAGCGAAGACAGCTCGTCACGCGTTGCTGTTGCAAACGACGACATAATGAGCGCTTATCGCAAAAAAGTGTTCAATGTTGACACTTTCGTAAAACCAAAGCGCGAAATTGAGACTTTACTGACTACTAAATTCCTTGATTTCGTATTGAAGGCCGAACGCCTTTCGGTACACAATAACTCAACTATTGTGACCACTAGTTAGCTAAATATTACCATTCTAGGACGACAAGCTGCGTGGCACTCCCAAGAAGCGTTCTCTTTCGCAACGTAATCTAGTCGTAGACACGGGCTCGTACAGTCCAGGAAGGAATAGTTACGGCGGTATGATTAGTCCGAAACGTCACTCTAGATCTAAGTCTGACTCTCCACGAAGGCGGTCAGAAGCATGGGTAGGTCCTTGGAAATTCGTTTTCTTTTTTACAAAACCTTTTATTTTTTGTCCACTCACTTTTTTGATCAAGCAATTGACGGATGAAGGATTCACAATTGCTGTCTCATGGGCATCTGAGAGAAAAAAGAAAAGGTTCAGCAAACACAGAGTGACATCTGTTCCAGTTCTGTTAGGTACAAAAATCAATATTTGATAGGCGCTAATTTTGACGATACCTTCAGGTCTTCTAGCAGCTTTGTTCAAAATAACACGCCCTCTCGACCAGCTACGATTAGAGCTACTGGATACTGAGTTTGACGCTTATATGACACTTGAATCAATACGAGATTTGCCTACAAAATCTAGTATGAGAATTGTGTCGCTAGACCCTGATCCTCCTGGTGTAAATGCAGACAGAGTGATTATTAAAAGGCTATTGGAAGATGTCAGCGAATTGAGAGTAGATCTAAGAGCACTCAAAACACACATGATAGGTGATTCACCACAACCAAAACATAGCAAAAAGGCTAAAAAGGAAAAGAAAAAAGAACGAATTACTCATTATCCAAGAGCACCTCTCCCACGTGTCGTTGAGATTCCGCAAGAAGCAATAGCACAGGTGCAAGAAATAGAGAAAGCACTAGAGAAAGTAAGCAAGGAAAAAGGTCAAATACGAACACATAAATCCAAGGCATCAGGCGGTAGCATGGGCAGCCCACAAACAAGGTCACGTGCAACCTCGTCAAGGTATTAAAACATGTATTTAAATGACTCTTCTTATTATTTCAATAGGTTAGAACTTGGCATTGATGAACGTGGGCCACTTGGCGGGCACCGCTATGGTTCTGTAGTTTCTCTTGTATCTATTACTAAGCAGATACTGGAAGATGAAGAGTCAATTTTGAAAGAATGGCTCAAAGCAATGTACCTCACAGAGAACGTTGGCGTTGAGAGTCTTAACATTTGTACTGTAGGCCAAGCACAAGGAAAATTGACGCAAGCGTTTTAACCAATACATTGTGGCCAAGTGGTTGCAAATTTGACCCTTTTACGTGCTCAAGGCTTGCTTCCATTTTCGGCAAGGACACTACTAAGTTAATGGGTCCCATGGAGCTAATTTTGCTAAGTACGATTACAACCAACTCCTGGTTTTAGCTTACAATTTTTCTAGCACGCTACATTGCGCACCTGTGGAAACCGTTTACAAAGCACGATAGAGTATGCGGGCAATTAGTATTATACAAGAACTAACAAGGCATAGTATGGTACAGATGCGCTCTCACACGAAGAATTGCTTAAAGCACTGCTTGAATTAAAATTCGAGAATGTATGTTTTGATAGTTTTTTTTGGCATTGTACCATGACTCTAAACGACCTATAGATGGATGATCAGTGTGTATATCCCCTGTTACAAAATCATCATTTAGACAATGATGGTGACGTTTTGTTTTCAGGTATGGCCTTTGTATAGCCTCAGACAGCTGCTAACTAATTTCCCATAGGTTTTGTAAGCCTTGTTACACAGTTTGCTTCCATTAGGACATTAACCAAGGACCTTCCCAGACGGCTTAATTCTACTTCCCTGGAAATGAACTTGTACGATTGCCTAAATGCTCTGCATTTTAAACTTACACTTTGCTTCAATAGACCAACCCTGATTCGCATAGTTACACAATTTCAAGTACGTTTTTTACACCTAGTGTTTTCATGACACTCAATGTTTACCGTTTTTGTAGGAGTGCAAGTACCTTGATATCTTGGCTGACATTGTGTAATTATCTCACGCCAATAATGTACTCAGAATTTGGCACCCTGAGGATCTGTATTTTACATCTGCAACAAAAGGCCAGAACGAAATTGCAGAAACGAATAAAATGGTCTACCTTGTTAAAAACACGCAGCAACTACTTTTTCGAAGTTAACTTTGTTGTTCTATGAACTTTTGACAAAAGTTTGGATCTTGGCTTAAAAAAAATGTTAAGCTCTATTTCGCCGGTATTAGCATTTGTACCTGTAGTATAACATGGAAAATCGTTCCGAACTCCCAAAAAACGTCGGTATTGTGGCTATTGAGGTCTACATTCCAAAAACTGTAGTTAGCCAAACCAAGCTGGGTATGTACAGTACTTGAGTGAAACAGTAGCCAAAACCGACCCTTATGAACTCTATTTCGTCACCTATGGCTTCTTTTTATGTATTTGTATTTTGCGTTTCACTATCTGACAATACACCCACAGAAAGTTTCGACGATGTACCTGCAGGAAAGTACACTATTGGGTTAGGTACGCTTTTCTCTCCAATTTCTTATTTGAGACTAATTGCCCTGCGCGTTGTTGTGGCTACTTCTTCGCTATACGTAGTTGCCTTTTACACTACGCTACTGTCATAACAAAACGCTTACATGCAAATTAGGACAGACGAACATGGGCTTTGTTAGCGACAGGGAGGACGTTAACTCCATTTCCCTCACAGGTAATTGCGTAACAACACGCGAAATAAGTTCCGTAATTTGTTCGTGTCGCTAATCGAGGCGTCAAAAGCTGTTGCCGGTCTTCTAGAGAAATACAACATCGATCCAAAGAACGTTGGACGCCTTGAAGTTGGTACAGAGACAATTGTCGATAAATCAAAAGCAACAAAAACGTCTATTATGCGTTTGTTTCAGAAATACGGTAACTACGACATTGAGGGTACGTAAAATCTCTTTCCCAAAAAACTGTGCAAGCCACAATTGGTTTTTTTTTTGCTTCTGTGACACTAACTTGTATAGGTGTTGACAGTAAGAATGCTTGTTATGGTGGTACTGCCGCTCTATTGAACTCCATCGCTTGGGTAGAATCTAGGTGCGTTATAAAGCTGGCTTGTTTGGCATCATCGGATTTTTTTTTGATTTCTAATAATTATTGACACTTTTACTAGTATGTGGGATGGTCGCTATGCTATTGCTGTAGCAGCTGATATCGCCGTATATGCTGAAGGTACAGTTTTGATATTATTTTGACAAGCATTGGGTTGTTTTGATTATTGTGTTAGGAAATGCTAGACCAACTGGTGGCTGTGGATCTGTTGCCATGCTCATTGGACCAGATGCACCTTTGGTAATCGAGAGAGGTATGTCTTCACTACAAAATGATAAAAGCTTTGAAGCGAGCGAATATTTAGGAATTATATATTGACATTTTTTTTTTCTTGCAGGATTGCGTGGGTCTCACTTTGAGGACGTATGGGATTTTTACAAACCAGATCCTACCAGCGAATACCCAACTGTTGACGGTAAACTATCCATCTCATGCTACCTACGCGCTCTCGACCACTGCTACCAAATATACCGCAAGAAATACGCTGCAATCAAGGGAGGAGATTTTACAATGGATGACGCAGACTATTTTATTTTCCATGCTCCTTACAATAAGCTAGTACAAAAATCGTTTGGCAGACTTGTACGTCTATTTGGTGATTTTTTTTTTTTTCGCAGTGCAGCTTGTACTTACCAATTTTAGCTGTTCAATGACTTTTTGGAGCACCCAAACAACCCAAAATTTGCTGACGTGGCTGAATTCAAAGGCCTCACCAGAGAAGAGACATACTTTAACCGTGGCCTCGAACGTTCTTTTGTGAAGAAGGTACTCGATAGTTGTAATTAATTACACCTCTGCGCCTTTGTCTCTTTCTTACTGTGTTGTAGTCAAGGACAGCGTACAATCAAAAAGTTGCCCCTTCCACCATATTGCCAAAGCAACTTGGTAACACATATACCGCTTCATTGTACATGGGTCTTCTTTCTCACCTCACATTCTGCCCAGCAAACACAGTACGAAATTTAATACAAAATCTGGAATGGCCATCTAACAGATTTATTTTTAGGTTGGTAAACGCCTAATGTGTTTCTCATACGGTTCTGGATTAGCTGCTACACTCTTTTCTATCAGAGTGCGTGGTCCAATAGAAGGAATTGTCCAAAGAGCTGGATTGAGAGATCGTTTGGCTAACCGCATGTTCGTAAACCCTGATGAATTTGTAAAGGTATGTTCAATGCAATCTTTATTCTTACCTTGGATTATCTCGTAATTTTTTGTGCCTAGAAACTTCAAATGCGTCATCACCAACACAACGCCCGCGGTGCTTATCAACCAAAGGGTTCTTTGAACAATATTTTCCCTGGCACGTACTATCTCACAAAAATTGATGACAAGAGCCGAAGGCATTACGCCAGAAAACCTTTGCTTGGCTCCAAGATTTAAAACAGAGAATTTTTTTTGCTTGTAGATTCCCGCATTCCTTATTGTACCGGGTACTCTACACTCTCTGAATGAAACACCATAACTGCTTTATCTATTAATAATAAAGGCATCACAGTACAGTGATAATAGTCAAAAATCGCGCAATCATTTTTCTGTTATTCCCATTGTTGTCACAACTCACGCTGTTTTCGCCAGTATTTTTCAAGTACCCACTCAGGGGAGGGGTGAGGGCCGTAGCTTGTCAAGCATCATAACAGTCAAAATTTCAACTGGGAGATTGCTGGGCAAAAACGCCAATGTTCACCAAAAATACTGGGTAGAATTCTAAAGCATGTATTATAAGCACCCCTCGCTGTAGTGTATTATGAGTGCATCAATGAATAGGCATTTGGTGTTTGCCAAACCTCACACGAGGCAAGTTGTGGTTTTCTGTGATCGTGGAAGGCCTAATTAACGCGTCGTAGGAGCGGAAAAGATGTTAAAGCGACAAATGCCGGTAGGGTGATTGGTGGCGTTACAAGCGCCTATAAATTCGCCAGTGGCACCTTGTCGCGGTTTTTGGGGTCAGAAAAGTCTGTTGCGTATGAAGAGGAGCCAAGCGAACAAATAACGTTTGCTAAACACTACTACATGTATTTGGACGGTAGGAGGTATGTACTGAGTATCCAACCGAAACCTTTACCTTTCATGATGGCCTCATCGTTAGTTTTTGTTTGTTTATTTAATGAGAACAGGAAGGAGTGCATTCTTATCGGTTATAACGTTGGGTTTCAATTATGGGACGTCACCTCCATGTGGACCTCCAGACCTACAAATATCATAGAAGAGCTCTGTTCGGTCCGCTGTTGTCAAATACGCAATGTTAGCGTACGTAGAATCGTAGACACGAGACGCAGAGTTTGTTTACTTCGTTGCAAAAGATCAGCGCATTTTTTTGATTTTATCGCAATACTGACGCCAATATTTTTCGCGTTTGCATCATTGTTTTGTTGGCTGGATGTTTTTGAACAAATTACGTTTTATTTTGCACCAAATCTGTGGCACTTGTCAATTTTACAAGTATTACACGTTAAATGATATTGCTATCCTATACTAATGCGTAGAAAGGTTATTACTTCCACGACAATTGCACTTAAGCCAAATCATTTATTTTATCATCAGACGCCAGTTTTCGCTATTGTGTACGCTTTTAAGCAGTTCCTGGTGCATTAATCTGTAGTTGACATTTTGTATAAAATAGAACTGGTGAAGTTGATTCCAAGCGTCAACCAGCACACAGATTATTATTCTACTCTTTGAAGACAGCTAAGTTCCTCACAGACACCCCTAAAGATTTTGCGTTGTATAATTCTACCATACTCGACACTGCGGTAAGCGACACAAGCTTTGTTGTCGTTACCAAAGGTGCCAAAAAACAAAATTAAACAAACTCAGATTATAGTCTAACTGATTATATAGAATGTGCTCACGTGTATGCGCGTCCGTTGGGTAAACAACCTAAAAAGAAAGCTAAAGTGAATGTACGGTTTGTTGTACCGCTATTTATTTTTTATTGAGTGTTTATTTTGACACTGTTCAGTTGTATTACGATAACGCAAACTTTACTGTATCAGGTGTTTTTACCCTTGGTAGTAGATGGCTTGCGTATCAATGCAAAGAAGGTACTATTTGTCTCTCAGAGCATTCACAAAGAATTTTTTTGTTTTCCGCTAAAGGAATCATGTTACTTATTGCGTTTCTAGCTTGTCGCATGCCAGTGACAGATACATCCATTTCTATTGAAGAGGCTACATCAAACTTGGATATCAACGATTTAACAAGATCTGTAAGTCACTTTGTTGTTCATCGTGGCGGTCAAGCAATTGAAATGGCTAAAGAAGGTGTACAAAGTGCAATGACTAGCGCTCCACCGCCCGAGAACCTCACAGACTCACGCTTAGCAGCCCTTCAAAGAGGTGAACCTGGTCACGTATGTTTCATTATTTTCTCAGGACAGTGTTTAATATTTTGCTAGGTGAGAGTGGTAGATGTTACTCTTGATTCAGTCGATGAAATTGCACACTTCAGATCACACAATGAACCACTTACAACTATGCAATTTGATGCTACAGGCTCTTTGGTACATTTTTTGTTTTGTTTTAATATCTTGTGTTTACTCATTTTGTTTCTTGTACAGCTTGTCACTGCATCTATGCGCGGTACAATCCTTCATGTATATAGAATATGCCCATCGCGAAACTCGTCAACTCCTTCTGCTATAAAACTGTACGTCAACAATTTTCTTGTAGCAACAGCCCTTTAATGTTTTATTAGGTATAATCTGGACAGAGGTGTTAGTGGCGCAACAGTTAAAGTACATGAAGAGGAGAATTTTATAGTTTTCCAACTTATACGTACTTTGTAGAATATTTCATTCAGCCCAGACTCGAGGCTAATAACTGTTAACTCCATTCCGAATGGGACAACCCGTATCCTGAACTGTTTTTTTTTTGAAACTTCTTTTATTGTTATGAATCTTTGACTGTTGCAGATGTTTATGGTGTTGATTTGTTTGGTTCGGAAATTACAGCAAATTCTCAACTTGGGCTTCAAAAGACGCCAATTAACACAACAGTGCAACAACACTTTGCTAAAATGAAGCGCACTAAGAAGGCACCACAAGTTGCTCTATTCCATGGCAGCGGTTCCAAAGAAGTAAGTTACCAGTGCTTTTTTTTTTTAAACCCTAACAAGTGTTTAGTTTGGTGGAATGGCATTTTTTGGTGCTTGGGAACATGAAGAGGATCACGAGAATGAAAGGCCAGCCCCAAGAAGGGTGATTGATGCTCAAAAGAAAAAACCTTATGATATGGCAGTACTTGATAGCAAGTGTATACTATCAACGTTAACAACAGCAGTTCAGCCATCTGGTAGTACTTTTTAAATATGTAAATTGTGATGCTAACAAGGTTTTATAGAAGCTACAGGTTTCCCAAGAGGTGTTGAAATGGCTGTTTTAGGCGATATGACATGGGATCTATGTCGCAGATCAACATGGCCTACTGTGCGTCATTTGGCACATTACTGAGATTGCTTTACAATTAATTACTGACATTCTGATTAGAGAACCATTCATGACAATGCACAAAAAGTACTTTTCATGCCGTGTGTTTTTTAGCGATTAATAGTATTTTAGCCTATTGACGAAGAAGAGGATGAGCTCGCCAATGATCCTGTAATAGAAAGAAACAGGTGGCTTGCCAATTCTGAGGTGGAAACATACAGGAGTGTAGATAGTCCGTTCTGGGCCTCGCCACAGTTCACGTGCGTGGTTTTAATTTTTTGCAACAGCTTGAGAGTTAACTCGCTGTCTTTTAGTTTGATTGCGCACACTGGTAATGCTGTAGAATTTCCAGAAGATTCGAGGAAACAAGACAGGATATACGATGGTATTCCTACACGAGTTGTTGAGACAGTTGGTAAAACGGTCAAGAATTCCGATGGTACACGCTTTCAGCATTTTAGAAATGAGCCTTCTAGCTTTTTGACACTTTCTTTTTAGATCTTTTCCGTGATGCTCTCAATGCTTCTGATTCTGATGCATCAGATTCTGAAGAAGAAGCTTTGTTGCGTAGACCAAGAAAGAAGCGAAACTCAAGGCGTGAAGAACCACAACAACCTGTGATTGTTCCTGAGGAGGCTAACGCAATAAACTTTGAACCACAAATACCAGCTCCAATAGCACGTGATGAGCCAGTACATAGAGAAGAACCTGTTTACCAGCTGCAACACCAAGAACCACCACTTCCTGCCATGCATAGACCTATAAATGATCCATCACTGTTGGAGGTTTCGTTGGATTTTGATGATGGATCACATTATAACTTTGGCCCTCCGCCTAATGCGGATGCGAATGGTGCTGGCTGAGTTGTAAAGTAGACAACTTACTGACTTTTGTTTTTAGATATATTGCAGTTACCGCAAGCCAATGTACAGCACCAACAACCAGAACCTGATGTTCCTGTAAATCACGATGGTCCAGAACCAGTCGATGAATCTTTTGTAAATAACTCTGTTCTTTTTGATGCACTAAGGGATGATGATTGACTGAATTAAACTGTCTTTTTTTTGATATTAGGAGGACTAACACTACTTTGTATATACCACTAATAAAAAAAAGATTGCAGCCAACAAAAAAGATTACGTAATACTTTATTTACATTTCTATGTTTCATAATTAAAATTCAAATCAAGTGCGTAAGCAGCATCATCTTCAATTAGCGACGAATCTGGCTCTGAAGAAGTGTTCGTCCAAGATTTGTTGAGTTGCTATTTGGGTAGTGAGTATTTTTTGCATGAAATAAAAGGATATTGTGCGTACCACTTTGCTCTGCAAGTTTTGTGCATGAATTTGAAAGTTCTTTGACATTGGAATCTTATCCGCTTCCATTTCTTCCAATAACTCGAACGCTTCATCGTATCTCTCGTATTTTTCAAATCCTTTGAACAAAGTCAAGTAGCTCGCCGAATTGGGGTAAACATCTGGTGTCGCTTTTAATTCTTTGTGAACTTCAATTGCACCATCGACATCTCCGCTAGCTATATAGGTGTGTATCAACACAGTGAATGTGTAAACGGTAGGAGCAATTTTTAGTTGTAGCATGTCGGTATATGTTGAAAATGCAGCTTGTAGCGAAATCTTTGCCATAGCATTTATCAACGTAGTATAATGAACAACAGTTGGGCTATACCCGTCCTTCTTCATATCATTGATGATTTGTTGCGCATTGATGTGATTGCCTAGAAAGCTATGGACCACCAGAAGTTCTAAGTATGTTACTTCATCGTATTCGATGTTCATATCTTTCATTTTTTGTGCGATTATAAGTGCTTTGTCAAGCGATTTTGTTCCTTCAAGGTGTTTAGTTTCCTTATATTTCATTCTCAACAGCCGCAATACACAATTATAGACAACTGTGTTCGGGTTTAAGTCTATTTTGACCATGTCATCATAAAAAGCAAGACCGTCAGTGAACTTGTTCATTTTTGTGCATGCGCTAATAATGATAGAATAAGTAAGGCAATCTGGTGTTTCGCCTCGTGACACCATGACTTTATATATCTCGTGTATTCTATCCAATTGTCGAAAGTGAGCGTAAACTGAAATCAATGTATCATAGCCGACTTTGTTGGGGTCCATGCGTTTTTCGCGCATTTCTTCTACTATTTTTAAAGCTTCTTTTGTTTCACCTTGTAATAACCGGTTAGACAAACGAAGTTTTTTCAAGCAAAAGAAAAAAAAAATAGTGATGGGAGTACCTTGAGCCATGTGCATCTGTATCATGTATATGCGTGTTTGACTATCAGGCCTAACGACTTTGGATTGTTTAATTTCTTTAACAAGCTTCAGGCCTTTGTGTAAGTCTGCGTTATTTTTTGAGTATACGTGTAGCAAAGAATTGTAAATGCCAATGCTAGGTTTCAGGCCGTCACTGACCATAGCCTTTAGGTAATACTGAGCGTGATCACTATCATTCCGTCCAACAGCAGCGATAAGCGCAGCATATGCGATGACATCGAGCTTGATTTTGTTTTTGCGCATCCTGTCATAAACGGAAATGGCTTTTTTACCTAACCCTTTTTTTCCGTACTCAGAGATCATGGTAGTGAGAACAACAAGCGGTGGCCGCGTATAACCGTTATCCATCATTCGTACGATCAAATCTATATTATTGACGCCCCCTTCCGCATTGAGTGCAGCACGAAGAAGGTTGACATAAAAAAAGTCATCTACTTCATCTTTGGGTATTGAGTTTATAAGCGTTTCCACTTGACTCCTCGTTTTGGCAACATTAGCCAGGAAGGTGTATATTTTAACTGTTGGTTTTTTAAAACGCTGCATTTCTTTGTACGCCAAATCGAAGTCCTTGATTTGTGGCATAACCTTAAAAAATATTCTGGCCAATTGCGTGTCATTCGCATTTGGTTTCCGTGTAAGTCTTAGTTCCCGCAACACTGCTTCTGTAACAAACCAAGTGTTAGAAACAGTCGTTTGGTGATGTCATTTTGTTGGGAGAAAATAACAAATTAAAAGCCTTGTAACTACGCCAAAACGCGATGAAGCGCCAGCTACATCATTGTTTTAAACATAATTTTGTTTTTGGGCAAATAGACACCGTTTTGATTTTAGAACCTTTTTTCTCCTCTGAGACTTGCGTGGTTACCGTTGAGCGCTTTATTGGATGCGTATTGTACTGGTTCTGCACAAAAGTAAGCGAAGCCGTGCGTTTGGCAGTAGAGTACCTTAGAAAAGCTTGGCGTGCGTATTTCCGAGCGTACTGTGCGTTTGTGATAGCGTCGTGGTTTGTGGTGTCTGTCGTTGCTGCAATACCTACGCACAGTACTACTTTGTGCGTTTACACGCGTTGTAGCCCCTTGAAACGCTACTGCTGTAGAACAAGCGCGCAATGTCATTGAATGTGCTAAAAACATGCTGCACAAAGTGAAACAGCACGTGTTGCACTATGGTGCGGTAAGGAACGCGTCAAACAAAGTAAAACGCATAAGTAGTGTATAGCTCCAGAGAATGCGCAAGTAGCTAAATGACATGCATGTATTCACAGCTGCACAAGCAAAAAAGGCTACACATAGTAAAAAGGAAACAATACAAAATGCCATATTGTTAGCCCTAGCCCTAACCCTAATTTACATTAGGTCAACCAACCCTAGCCCTAAATACAAATTAGGGTTCGTGCCATAACCCTAAATACAAACTAGGGTTCGTGCCCTAACCCTAATTGATATTAGGGCTAAATAATGTACATCTAGGGTTAGGGACTATGTGGAGTTAGGGTTTAGGGTTAGGGTTTAGGAGTCTGCTACTATTTTTTTTTTCAAACCTTACATTTGCTTGTTAGTAACGTTCCGAGCTAATTTTGCCACATGCTATTGCATGTAGGTATTTTCGTATGTTACAAGGGACATAAAGATTAGTCCTTGTCATAATTTTGCATTTTTCTCATTATTTTCTTACTATTGTCTACATACACAATTGTCATCCACAATGTCAATTGCATGTTTGAAATTGTGCATGAAACTAAAGTGTTTGTTTGAATTACAAAGACTTTAAGCAGATTCAGTGAAATAGCCTTGATAAAACTAAAGTGTATGTTTGAATTATAAAAACTTTGAAGAGATTCAATGAAATTGACATAATAAAACTAAAGTGCATGTTTATTTATTATTTGATAAATAACAATGTATGTACACTTTTTTTTTTTTTTATAATTATTAATCAATTTCAAAGAACGTAGGTGTCCCCTGGTATTGACATACATATGCGTGTGTGATTCAATCGCCGTCACGTGATATTGTCTTAGTTTGACTTTATCAAAACACAGGATGAGCAACAACAAAGAAGACTCTCCTACATCTAAGGCTCTGAAAAGCCTATAAATGCTAGGAGAATACCCAAGCAGAAAAAAGGTACCAACTTCCTCCTTTTTTTTTTTAACCCCTTCCATTAGGCTTTATTAATTAAATAAAGTCTAATGGAAGGGGTTTTTTGATTTTAAAGGGTTTTTTTAAATCCCTAATTTTTCTTTGAATATTTTCGTTGAACCTCGTCGCACATGTATACGCATGTCACGATAGGTCGCCATAGCAAAGCATTTGAGGACATATTCTATGTGTATCAATGCTAGCTATGTGCTTTATCGTGTACAGGCATATATGTGTTTTTGATGGGTTTATTTTTAATATTAATTATATAACAAGTCAATGTATGTACGCATACGTTCCGAGGTCGGAACGCATGTTTACATACATTGACTTTTTTGGATTACGTTCCGAGCTCAGAACACATACGTTGACCTGTTTGGGTACGTCCGAGCTCGGAACGTATGTTCACATACGTTGTCCTGTTTGGGTACGTCCCGGAACGTAACGTTTACATACGTTGACCTGTTCGGGGACGTCCCGAGCTCGGAACGTATGTTTACATACGTTGACCTGTTCGAGGGCGTCCGAGCTCGGAACGTACGTTTACATACGTTGACCTGTTTGGGTACGTCCCGAGCTCGGGTATGTATGTTGTCCTGTTCGGGTACGTCCCGAGCTCGGAACGTACGTTTACATACGTTGACCTGTTTGGATACGTTCCGAGCGCAGAACGTATGTTTACATACATTGTTTTATATATTTAGTTGATATTTCTATTTTAACTTGTTTATTGTTGACTATGACTAACTTTTACACTAGTTCCAGAGCCCAAAGGTATTGGCTGGTTTATATTGGCAAATATAAATTCACGCTTGAATTGGAAGAAAGCTATTGGCACTCTGTTGGGTGAAGGGGATGGTATTGCCATTGGGTTTTTGTATGTTGCTTCTTAGATTCTCATATACTTTTGTTCCTTTCAATGTTTTATTTACATGTATTTAGAGAAGCAATTTTACCAGACAAAGATATTACCCAAGTACATGTCAGAAGTATGCCTTTAGAGCAATTGGAAAATATTTTGAGCAATTTTTTCACTCAGTTTTACAAATACATTGGCTGCAGCATGTGATTTGAATGATCCAGAGCAGCTATCAAATTTGTTCAAGGTATGTATTTTCCCTTTCATAAACACACACTTGTCACGTAGGGTCCCAGCCTCGGAACCTATACCTTACACGCGTTTTTATTGTGTGATAGCGGTCCGAGCTCGGGAGCAATGTTAACATGCATTTTTCTTTTATGATAGCGTTTCGAGCTAGGAACGAAATCCAAACAGGTCTATGTATGTAAACGCACGTCCCGAGCTCGGAACGTATACTTACACGCGTTTTCTTGTCCGGTAGCGTTCCGAGCTCGGAAGGTTAGCACACATGCCTTTTTAGTTTACTTATTTATCAGAATTGTTGATGCTGACATTGTTTGTTTTTTTTAGATAAGATTTCCTCACTTTGATACCAAAGACTCTTTGGCAACATTCTTAAACAAAGTGATACATACTTTTAATGAAGCTCCTTCTGAGTGGTGGGAGCCTATGGCCTATGATGGAGAAATGGACAAACAGACTTGGTATAATACTTGTGTGGAAAGAATATTATATTGGCAGATTGTTATTTGGACAGAGCAATTGTATGAGGCCACAGCATTAAATCTGACAGATTCTGAATACTATGCTGCACTGTTGATGGTGTATGCCAGAAACTCACTATCTTTCAGCAAGCTGCCGATTTTGATGAATTCATGTCGTACGTCCGAACGAACATGCCGACCGCATGTGTATATTTTCGTTTACTCTTTGATATTGTACTTACTTCTATATTAGTTGCACTAAAGCACATGAGTCAATGAATCTGTGTTTGATTGATAAAAAGGATCTAGAAGCTTTAAATCATACAGCAGCTAAAGATGGCATGTAGAAGACCTACTACTTCCTGGGGATGTTGAACCAAAAGCTGATGAAATGTCTCATATTGTGTGTTTTATGGATGTCAGATCAGTAAACACTAGAAATATCTTGGACAAGATGGAACTGAAAGATACTCATCTCAAACCTTTGATATTGACATATAACCCTGTGATCTATAATGGGGTAAAAACACCTGGGTTTGGTGTTGCTGATGGAGCTCATTGCTTGTTGACAGCTCTCTGGTACGTCACGATCGAACGCCGTCGCACAGACGTTACGCTTGTACGGCGACGTTCGCGACACATGACCATACACAACAGTTGCCTGACATTTTTGTTTTAGCAAACCAAGTCCAACAAATGCCAGGACCAACTCTGTCAGCAATTTTAAATTGGGAAAGCAGTTGACATGGTTTAATCCTTTTAAGGGTTTAAATGCCATATCAACATATTGCTCCAAGCTGAATGAAGACCAAACCAGAGTCACAAAGCATACATTGGTGGATAAGTGCATAGCTGCCTTGGGGACATTCATGACACTTGCTAACCTGAAATATGACTATCATGCAGATCCAAGGTAAAGGACAATAGGATAAACAAACGGAAGTGGAGTGTCACAAGGTCTATTAAATATAAAACAAAATTAATACGTTTGGTATGTCCATTTATTAGCCCCTGAACATTATTTTTTACTAATGACATAACTAATTGTTTTGATTATTAGACACAAGACAGTTTAGAAGGTAAATTTGGTGGCCTGAGTGAAGGCAAAACAACATCATCTGGATTGTTTTTCATGCCTGTGCCTACTATAGTGAGGACACAAATGACTTCTGTGGTGGATAAAAAGGTAAGTGTATTTTATTTATTATGCCCTTTTACACACGCATAATGTATGTACGCGAACGCTCCGAGCTCGACCGTCGTTCGACACGCGTTGCGCATGTTCGCGGACGCTTCCGAGCTCGGACGTCATGACGCATGTTCGCGTACGCTCCGAGCTCGGACCGTCTTTCTACTACATAACATGTATTCGCGTACGCTCAAGCTCGGAACATCATTTTATGCATTGCATTTGAAAATCTGTTTTATAAAAGTGGGTTTTTAGTTCCTTGTTTGTCAAAAAAAGCTGTTGCTCATGGTTTTTGTAGCAAAGTAAGACCATACCAGGATATACTATCAGGCATTTTAGTCATGGTGCTTGGAATGACCTACTGGCTGCAAGAATATCAGTATCACATGGTAAAGTTACACCAACTCTTATTTTTTTGAATAGTTTTGCAAAGCAATAACACATGGTTTATACCCTAGAACATTACAAAACTATTTTTTTGTCAGGTATAAACTTTGCAAAAAGTTTACAGCACAAGCTTTAAGAGCTGAAAAACCTTGGGTGGACCCACATGATAGATGATGAAACCCCTGTTGATATTGAAGATGAGTGGTCTTTGTCTGAATATGCAGCAGAGTTGTCTGATGGCATATTAAAGCAGTTGGTATATGATCCAAGAGCTATTGTTCACACAAAGAAGACTAGTGATGCAGTGTACTATGATTTTAATATCAAGGGCTCCTTGGACAAATTGCAGTTTTCACACACTGCAATGGAGGCCTATGATATGTGCAGACTCTAACTTGGTTAAAGCTAACAGTAAGTGATGGTTTTTATTTCATTCGACTAAGTAGCGCCGTTCGCGCACACACGATCGTTTGTAATGACTCGTTTCGACAGGGATGCATTGAGCAAAAAATGATTGAAAGTTATAGCCATTTCAAAGAGGTTAAAAGTGGCAACACTAAAAATGCCAGAAGCCACAAAAACAAAAAAAACAGGAGAAACAGATGTAGAAGATTTAACCAAAGCAAAGCCAACAACAAAATCTCCAAGAAGAAGGAAAAGCAAAAGAAGTAACATTAATATTGCTACA